>CM065716.1:40083248-40155748 GCA_033310375.1 Conus canariensis | reverse complement strand
CTCTCTCTCTCTCTCTGATAATGCATGAAACTAATTTCCTATTTTGGGGATGTGGCCCTTTTTGTATTTACATGTTGACAGCCCTTAAAAGGTCCAGTGTGGTCGGTCTGGCTGTAATAAACTCTCTCTCTCTCTCTCTCTCTCTCTCTCTCTCTCTCTCTCTCTCTCTCTCTCTCTCTCTCTCTCTCTTTTATCTCCTCCCCCCCACCCCCATCCCCATTCTTTCTTATTATCTCGCTCATTACCATCCTATCTCTTTCCGGATCTCTCTTCATACGCCTCAGCATTTTCTCATCCCCCCCCCCCTTCCCCCACCATCCCTCCCTGCCCTCTCCTCTTTCCCTCCCCCTCCCCCTTCACTCCATCACTCTCTTTCGCTTTTAGTTTTCATCCTGTGCTCTTGTCTTCGCTAGTTTTTCCTCTTTGCTGTTTTTTTTTTTTTTTTTTTTTTTTTTTCATTCCCCCTTCTTCTGCCCTATCCCAACCCCTCCTCTCCTTCGCGATCACCCTTCCTCACGTTCCCTCCCTCTTTCTCTCGGTCTTTTCCTCCCTCTGTCCCTCCCTCCCTCCGTCCCTTTCCCTTCCCTTACCACCACCCTGCCCTCCATCCCCACCCCCCCCCCCCCCCCCCCCCCATTCCTGTGCACGCACGCAAATACCCGAACAGGGTTGTCACCGTCACCTACAAGAACCACCAACACAGGCACTATTAAAACAATCCTGCATATACTACCATCCATGTTGCTAAGCTGATCGTCTGTCATGACACATACACATGACCCGTTCCTGCCACCACAGGTCCTCGCGCAGATGAAGCGCACGTGCTCGAGACTCAGCCCTGTCTGGCCTCCTGGCACCGAAAACACCTTAATCAGGGTCAGCACCCAGGCCAGCACGCTCCACCCCCGCGAAGAATTGGCCCCGGACGTTTCTGGGCAACAGCTACTGCGCCGCAACGGCACCCACAGCAGTTCCAGGACCAGACGGAAATCGTTGACATCTCCTGCTGCTGCGGCTGAATCTCGAGAGGATGGTGATGGTCGTGGTGTTGGTGTTCCTGCCAATGGGAGGAGGGCTGGGGGTGGTGAGCATTATGGCGGTGTGGGCAGCGCTGGTGGGACCACTTCCGCCGCGGCTTGCCGCAAGGGGTGCTACTCTTACATTCCCATGAGAACTCTGTCTTCAACTTCCGGGCAGAACTCGCCGACGTCCCGGCTCCTTTGAGGGTTTTTTGTGGGCTGTTTGTATTGTGAGGTTATGTCCTCTCTTTTTTTTTTTTTTTTCTTTGAAATGTATTGTGCATGTGAAGGATAAGGTTTAGGCTCTCTGTCTCTGTCTGTCTGTCTGTCTGTCTGTCTGTCTGTCTTCTCTCTCTCTCTCTCTCTCTCTCTCTCTCTCTCTCTCTCTCTCTCTCTCTCTCTCTCTCTCTTCCGCGTATATGTATGTCTTACCCCAGGCATCAATGTTTCATATATGATTTGTGCTTTGTGCTTTGTAATAAAGATTTTTGCTTCGAAGAACAGTAAGAAGAATAGCAATACTAACAATGAGAAGAAGATTACACACACACACACACACACACACACACACACACACACACACACACACACACACACATATATATATATATATATTATATATATATATATATATATATATCGGGGACGGATTATAATTTGAACTCCCAAAGTATTCAGTATTGTATCTCAGTAATTCTAACAGAGAAAAAAACTACAAGAAAATAGTTTGAACAGTAAATGCTCTGAGCGTAAGACACTTAAGATAATCCTTTCCACATCACCAGAACAAGTATTATCACAGTTCAAAGAAACGCGACAAGAGGTTCAATTTAAGTGATCAGGAGTGTAAAATTTGAACCCGCACATGAAGTGTCCAGATGCAGATGAAACGTAAGGTAAGGTAATGTTCCTTATAGCCCAGCCGACCGCAAAGGGCCATATCAGGACTGTCACCGCGTTGAAGTCAACTCACAAATCATTCATTCACACGACTCTTTAAAATACATCTTCTAAAAACACACCCGAGATTTTGTTAAAAATCTTCCCACTGTAAAATCTTAGATCCGATGAAAAATGTTGATCTCCTGCAAGAATTCAAAGAGCGCATCAGGTGGAACATCTCTGAACAAGGTTTTCATGGAATCCGCTTTAAAGGTTTGTGTCTCACATCATGCAAGTCCCAAAACTCTAAAAGAATATGTTTCATTGTGAGTGGCACATGACATGGAATGCACCACGGAGCTTCTTCACTCTTTTAAAGATATGAATGAAACGCATATGATATTTTACCCACAAAATTTAAAATGCACATTCGTGTCACACATCACATACACGCAACAAGAATGTATGGAACAGAAGCTGAATTTCAAATTGCAATATCCACCATTGGAAGAGACAACACTCGCTAGCAATAATTAAACCAGTATTGTCCATATTTCGATGTTAACGCTAAAATACAGGCTAGAATGTATCTTGTGGAGTTTACTTGTTAGTAACTTAGAGATTTAGTTTCTCAACACATCTGATCGTCATAATACCAACATAAAAGAAAGGAAGATAAGAAATCAAAATCGTTTCCATCAGGTTACTTCGTATGTTCAATGTTGTGACAACATCCAAGAAATAGAAAACAACAATGCAGACTAAACCGCAGAAAATGAATTCCTCCATTGCTTTATCCACTTGTAAGCCTGATTCATTGCCTTACTATTTTGGTAAAGGTCACACACGAAAAATTCGCCTGGGCACAAGTTCCATGCATCCATTCTTGATGCCTGAGTTTCTGACAATGTATCATATCCTCTTCTGATTGACAACCGGAATAGCGCCTTCAGTCTCTTTTATCGAACGCGCGTACTGTGTGTGTGTGTGTGTGTGTGTGTGTGTGTGTGTGTGTGTGTGTGTGTGTGTGTGTGTGTGTGTGTGTGTGCGTGCGCGCGCGCGCGTTTGTGTGTTTATATAACGTTAAGAAAATGGCATGATAAAGATCCAGAATTTGAAACGAGCATCTAACGTTATTGACAGAGAGAGAGAGAGAGAGAGAGAGAGAGAGAGAGAGAGAGAGAGAGAGAGAGAGAAGAAGAAGAAGAACAAGAGAGGGAGAGGGAGACAGAGGGAGACAGACAGACTTTACAACGAGCGTCTAACGTTATTGACAGAGAGAGAGAGAGAGAGAGAGAGAGAGAGAGAGAGAGAGAGAGAGAGAGAGAGAGAGAGACAGACAGACAGACAGACAGACAGACAGACAGACATGGGAACAAACCTGTATCATTTAATCCTTCTTAAATCATTGTCTTCATACCTGCAAAACTGTTCACCTGCACTCATCGTTTTCCTCCAAAACTTGAGTGTTCCTCTTGCAACAGCCACTGTCAGCGCTGGTTGGTTTGACAATGCTTGGTTTTACCACGACAACAGAGCCAGCCTTTCGACTGATCTTACTGTTGTTCTATTGTCGCCTCTCTTGTTTCTCTTTGGGACTCAAAGCACGAGGTTCCAAGATTTCATTCATAAGACGTTTCTTTCCATCTTTTTGCAACATATTTCTCACCTGTGCTTTGAGGTGTTTTGTGTGTGTGTTGTGTGTGTGTGTGTGTGTGTGTGTGTGTGTGTGTGTGTGTGTGTGTGTGTGTGTGTGTGTCCTTCTGCTTGTCATTCCATTGTGATTTTCTGCTGCGGTGATGAAAGTCCTGTGAGGTACAGGTTGAGTATAACGCTCAGAGCATTTACTGTACATACTATGTCTCTCTTTTGTACTGTGAGTGGGATTGTCGTTGGTCCTCTAATGCTTGTCTTGGAGTTGTACGTCAGCTCAGCCCAAGGGCAATACAATAATTCTCTCAACAAAAAGATAATTCAGTTATGTAATTCATTTTCTCCATCATGTCTTTTTTGTGAAGTCTCTTTAATAACAATGGAAAGCGTGCTCTCGTCTACGATCGTGTGTGTGTGTGTGTGTGTGTGTGTGTGTGTGTGTGTGTGTGTGTGTGTGTGTGTGTGTAAACGTGCAGGCTCATGAAAATTCAGAACCAAAGGGATTTGGGTTGATCTATGTCAATTCTGCAAATTTTTCTCTTGCATGCATATTTTCGTGTGTATATTCTTGGAATCGTATTTTTTGCTGTCCCGAAAATAACGTCGTTTATGTGAGAGAGAAAAAATGGCGGCCACAGCGTGTAAAACAAACACACAAACAAACAAACACAAACAAGCAAACGAACAACGATAATTCAGAACAGACAGGAGACGAAAACACAAAAATTCCCGTAGAATGATCATTATCACTCCGAAGAGGCCTTCACAATTAGTTAGATATATGGGAGCAGTTCTTGAAATACTGTCTTTTAGGACACATGATGCCCAGGATTATTTGACTGATGTATGTAGTCCGGGTTTCATGATTCTGCGAGTATGCCTCCCAGCCATAAACCATCCCTCACCGAATAGCTCGCACGTCCTAACCTCCCTCCTCCCCCCCCCCCCCCCCCCCCTCCCTTTGTTTGCCATCTCTCTCTCTCTCTCTGTGACTATAATGCACACACACACACATGGACGCATGCACGCAGACACACACACACACAACACACACACACACACACACACACACACATACACACACGTGCGGGCGCGCGTGCACACACCCACCCACCCACACACACACACACACACACACACATTGTCTATGTCTGTCTGTCTGTCTCTCTCTCTCTCTGTGATTATAACCGGTGGACACACACCCACCCACACACCACACACACTCTCTCTCTCTCTCTCTAAGGAAACCCTAACACCCAGTGAGTGAGCACCACCACGGAGCACACCAAATCCAACATCACGCCACCCCCAAATCCTCCGCAAATACCATCGTCAACCACTTCGTAACCGCCAATTGGATTCATTCATGAGGGCTTTGGTTCGCTTAGTGAGGTCTCCACAGGCCTTCATGGATAGCCTATCCCGACAGCCTGCTGAAACCTGTCTCTGGATCTACAATGTGTCTTACCGGTCATTTGATCCTTTAGTCACACCAGCCGCCGCTGGGCCTGAGGCCGACGTCATTCCTAAAACGTGTGTACGTGTAAATGATGTCTCTTGTTTGCAGTAGCAGAGAGGCATGGCTTGTTTGGCTTGGGCTTGGATCGAGATCGGCAGCATCAGATGTCAGACTGGCCGGTAATTTGTGTTGGTGATACTTGTCAGAAACTGACAGTTTGGAGATGAATTCCAGTTGATTTAATCTCTCTCCCTCTCTCTCTCTCTCTTTGAAAATACTGACAAAATTTCTTATCTCTTCAAATTGAGATTTTTTGTAAGGGCGATTTAGGCCTACTTAAGTAATGCAATTAAAGGATCTCTAGATCTATTGGCAATACCACAATTAGGTAACATATTTACATGGTGTTAATCACTGCCTATGCGGGAAAATTTTCTATCAACCGTGTATGTTGGTTTTGTCATTGTTGTTGTTGCTTTACCAATTGGCCCTCTCTGTCTCTTTCCACGTTTTCGTCTTCAGATGTACAGTGAATCCGCGTGTTATGTGTATGCATGTAAATATGAACACAAAAGTCAACTGAATTATTTGCCTGTGGCCCTTTTCTTCTTGACTTCTTTTTCTTTCTTTTTTTTTTTTCTCTGTTCAAATGTCAATGTTCCAAGCGAGGCAAGGCGAAAACGGTCCACATTGACTGGAACTATATCGTGTATACACATTTAATCGGTAGCTCTCTGTTGTCAGTATGAGGGACGCGTGAATTGCAAATGGAGTCACACCATTGTGGATACAAACCGTTTTTCTTTTTTTTGATAGTTGTTGACAGTTTTTGACATTTGAGTTGCGAATGGAGAAAATTGGATCATGAAATGTTGTTTGTAATAAAATATGTGATACATGACTCAGGTTTTAGGGTCTGTGCGGCCGGTGACTGTCTGTCTGTCTGTCTGTCTGTCTGTCTCTCTCTCTCTCTCTCTCTCTCTCTCTCTCTCACACACACACACACACACACACACACAGGTATCATTTATTCAGCACTTGTCTTGTACGTTGGCATGGACTTAGAACAGCACTCACTTTTGTTTCCACTTCCCTCCTCCCCACACTCTCTTCATCCACGGAAATAATTATGTTACGACAGTGCTGATGAAGCAAAAACCCTAAAGTGAAGTCTGCAAGAGAAACTGCTAAACTGTGTGCGTGAATACTCCTCCCCCCACCCCTCTCATGCTCATGCCCTTTAGACAAGTAAAATAGCCTAAACGCAAAGAGAATACTCATGCCAACTCGGGGCGCCTAATCGACAAGTAAAGATCGACTTTGCTGTGAAACACTGATGGGCGTAAGGCTGTCTTACCAGTCACGTGCAGAGCTGGAATATTATGAACGTAGATCATCCATTAGACTCAAGTTTTCTAATCGTAGTTAGTTTGTGCTGCGTCGTTCTTTCGCAAAAATACGGTGGAGTTTGGAAAGTCGCATAGTATTATTATTTGGTGTGTAGATGATCAATATAAATTGAAAGAGACAGAAAAACTGAAATCGCGGGGTTCGAACCCCGGGGCCTTTGGTAATAGCATTTCGGCATTCTGAACCCTCGGTCATATCACATTCTGACGGGATGTAGACGCCCTTTTTGAAAACGTGCTTGTACTGCATTGTTTCAGTATGGGGGGTCGCGGGTCACGAGCTATATCATCAGTCGGTCGTTTTCTAAAATTCTGTGAAAATACAGAAGAGGCTGAAGTTATTCAGATTTGGGGAGTGGCCCGTACATACTGATGATTTTTAAATGAACTTGCAAGGGTCAATGGTCCACCGTATTTACGTCCATAGATGACGTGGGATAAACATACATAGTACTAGGCCACGATCTCTAATGACGAGGTAGATCTATGTCAACAGTGGTTTATACAGTAAGAGTATAAAATATAAAATATGCATCATTCGCACAAAGCACAAAATGTTCTTATGACCTTGCTGTGTCTCTAAATTTAAACGTTTTATAGGCTGGAGAGAGAGAGAGAGAGAGAAGAGAGAGAGAGAAGAGAGAGAGAGAGAGAGAGAAGGACAGCGACAGACGGGACAGAGGGCAGACAGAGACTGAGAGAGCATTTTCTATTGTAATCATTAAAAACTAAGTCTCACAGAGAGAGAGAGACAGAGACAGAGACAGAGATCATTTATATCGTAAACATTGAAAACTAAGACTAACATTTTCATGTTTAAATAAAATGAATGTCCAGTGTTAACAACTTTTTTCCGCCACATTTTTTCTTCTTTTTTTTATCCATTATTATTATTTCAACACCACAAGTGAGTTGCCAAAATGACGGAAGTCAGTATTTTCCCTACGAAAAAACATACAAGTGAATTCGACCGGGGTAAATCAAATGACTGTCCGACTTTATCGGCAAGTCGAAAACGTGTGCCCCCACGTCACAGCTCAATCGACTGACGATATGGGAAGCAATCCAGAGAAGAAAAAAAAAATGGCCAAGCAGTGGTAGCCTCCCTTCAATCGAGTCTCGGGGCGGATGCAAAGTGGGGGGAAATCGATTTCAGTTTCATCGAAGTGCCACTGCGTAGCGTCTACTCCATACATATGCTGCTCTACAGCTGCTATCCCTCAAGGCTATAGTGTGCAGAAAGCGAAAGAAGAAATGAAGTAAGTGTGTGACTGCATTCCGCTTTTGAGTCGTCACACCTACCCGACAATCTTGTCTTTCCTTTTCATTCAAAATGACTGACTAGGGTCCGTGTGACAGAATTCTTGATAAATGGATTGAAAGCGACACTACATACACCACTTTCTGTTATTACTGGGCAGTTCATTAAAGTGTTGTTCCTGCAAAAACAAAAGGGATTCCAAGCGAATGTAGTTGTGCCATAGTTCTGAATACTTTCAGCAATAGCTATCTGCTGTCACATTGTGTGCTGTGCGATAGACGTCTGTCTGCATGTTTATGCAAAAATGATTGGGAGAAGGCAAACTAAGAGGAGGAACGATAGTTGTGTCAGCATATACATATGCATGTTCACGGAAATGCGATGGGAAACAAAGTACAATGACATATGAATGTCACTTTCTGTCAGCTTTCTCACGCACCCTAACCTCAGCAGAAACAGGGGTACATCAATTTATCAATGCGAATTATTCATCAGTTATTGATGGAATTGTGACCTCTCACTGCAGGCAGTTTGCATCATTCATATACATTCTTGTCTTCGAAACTGCTGTCACAAATGTTTGCATAGTGAATCTTCTACCTGGATTTACCTTCAGAACTACGGCAAAAGAGACAGGCACTCAGACCACCACCCCAAGTGCAATGGAGGGCAGAGGGGGCACAGTTTTATGGTTTTCATGATTTTAACCCAGCTGACCACACAGGGTCTTTTCAAGACTGTCACACTCGTACAGGAAAAGAATGGTCTTATCATGAAAAAAATAAAAACAACAACAAACTAAGAAAGAAAGAAAAAAACAACAAATGATGTGTTGGCTAAACTGCCAATAACTCAAGGTGGATTCAGCAGTGCTGAAACCGCCAGCAACACATGGCCCTTGGTTCTTCAGCTCCCTCTTATTTTTCTCTTCATGCGAGGGTGAAAGGCACAAAATCTTGCCATTGTTCGGTCAATATGTACCTGTTTTATGTGTTTTGTTAATACATTTCCTTTCATGGGCAAGTGTTTAAGCACACTGTCACCTCTCCACTGAATATGCAATTTTAGCTGTCCACGCAATATTCAGACCCAAGAGTTCTACCCACTTCAGACACCTGTTTATCAATAAATTGGTATTGGTGTATTTTTTCTGATAGTATTGTGGGATGGGTAGGGGAAAGGGGGTTTCATTTTCTTTTCCCATCATGCGTCCGAGGGTAGGGGGTATGCAACTTCAATGAAAATGGGTTCTTCCGACACAAATTACTTTCAATCCCGATTCAAAAACATATCCGGGCCCAAATTCATGCCCTCTCGTCGATTTGTTTGATATTTCTGGACCTACAGTCGATATTGTTGTTCATATTTATTGGCAGGTTGCTGAAATAGCAGGTGATTTTGTGTGTGATAGTTAGCAAGAGTCGTCGCTCTTCGGTCAGAACACAAGACACCACCATGGGTAAGCTTCACGTGGGTCATTACTGCTAAATAACTTCCATCTCTATGCCTTCTTTTTTGACACATTTTTATTTCATCATCCTATCATTTTTGTAATCAAATGTGTAGAAAATATGTCAAAATGATATGGGTACACAGATCAGGCTTCACTGACCACTCGCATGTGCTCATGCACGCTTATTTGTGCAAATGTGTGTGCAATGTATGCCAAACGCTCTTTTCAAAAATTTTGGCGAGACAAAAACTGAATCTCAGGATCATAACCATCACTTTCCTGCGACAGCAGTAAATGATGGATGCAAGAAGGGTGTGGGAAAAAAGGCTTACTGCAGCCAGATAAAGTTACCTACCATATATAAATAAAAATATTGGCCAGACAAGCCAAGTTAAATATGTATTACTGCCCTTTCTTCGTTTCTTTGAATCTAACTTTTGCATGCTCACCTTCTTCACAGATGACAAATTGTATGGCAGCGCAACTAGTCAAAGCTGGCCAACAAAAACTTACAAAAAAAAGCTAAAGGAATACATTGCAAATGAAAAAAAGCTAAAGGAATACATTGCAAATGAACTGCTGTCACTGAAAACCTCTACATGCTCACCATTATTTTCAATGCACTGCAGAAAGGTGATAGAATTTTTTTTTTTTTTTAAATAAAACATATTTCTGCATTTCCGCAGTTTTCACATCCCTGACCAGATGTTCTTACAACTCAAATCACTAAAAAGAGCAAACTAATGGAAAGCATATATTTTTGAGAGAAGGTTCTTGTTCATCAAGTTTTATCTTGACATGCTGTCGTACATCTTTTGCACAAATCACATTGGAATTGTCGGAAGCATCTTGTTTCTTTTATCTGGACGTTTCTCTCCAGTTGTCTGTCAAATCAAAGCGTCCCTACAAAAGAATGAAGAAAACTGCTACTGGTGAAATGGAATCACCGAAGGGCTGTCTGCCAACTTCCCAGTAATTCCAGTTTCTGTGATTATAAGCAAGCACAGAATTTAAACTGACAAATCGGGTTTGACCTTATAAAGTAACTAACATTTTCACAGTTGGCAATGGTACAACTTATGTCACCAACTTGTCCACTTTTAAAGTGCATGCAAACAAGTAGCACAGTTGAGACCATCCTCCATTTTAATGGTATTTACTTGCATTTAATTGGAGTTTGTGTTTATACGCATGTTTGCAGATGCAGAACAGCCAGCTTAGACTTGTGTGGATGTAACATCATGAAAACCGATTATAAATCCATCTAGACTGCAGCTGCGGAAAAAGTGAATATCACACACACACACACACACACACAGAGGAAATACAAACAGCCATTAAGTGGTTTACAACTTCAATTTATTATCGAATTAGATCTTGTGTAAACAACACACACTAAAATTACTCCCTTCAGAATCTACAAAACTGTTTTAAGTCCAGTCCAATCTCGCATTCACGATGAACCAAGTATGCCTTGCAGCCACTGGTTTGCACAATTCACAACTATCATTCACTGATGCAAACAGGAGGCTTAAAACTATGAATGACAATGTACTAGTGGCTGTGTGTTCAATTCTGCTCAGCGGCCAAGCGTTCAGCCTTTGCAACCACCTCCTCAATGCCTCCCACCATGAAGAAGGCCACCTCGGGAATATGGTCCAGATCACCTGTTAACAGAGAGAAACACCATCTCAAAAGATTAAAATCAGCATATGCCAAGAATGCTAGTTAACTCATCTGGTCTGATACATGTTTGCACTATTCAGTGCACAGATGGTACACGCAATGTGGGGGATGCAAGGACACCAGCCTTTTCCAGAAATATCCAACTGTCCATTGATAAGAGTGAAACCGTATGAATTCAAATCTAATTTTCCCGGTCAGCACAATGGGGGGAAAAAAATCTTAAACAGTAGCAAGATGTTCAGAAATCCACATCTGTTTAGTCAAGAAATCACACAGTAAGTCCAACTTCATTAAGGCCTTAATCATCATGCCCTACCAACTATTCTATTCACCATACAGTGATTTTAAAAGCTACATAAACCTTAAACATCTATGGAGAATTGGTCAAAACATCATTTAACTGAAAAACACAAACAAGCTTTAAATCTTCAAACAAAAATCAATTAAAATACATGATATCCAACACACATTATACAGTGCAAGATACAATTCTAACTCCAAGAGAAAATAATCTGAACATGTCAATTTCAACAGTCGGGCACCTTTTGACTGTTTTATATGTTTTTCTCTTGTACATGCTTTAAGCTCTCAATTAACTTATTCAAGAAGCAAGCATGTAAAATTTCCGTAACTATTTCTATCTTGTAAAAACTTGACAGTTTACCATGCAGATTCTCATGATTATCAAAACAATTACACATGTACAACATTCAGCAAAAAGATCAGCTTCACAGTGATAGTAAAACACTAGTAAATACTGTATTCCCAGTAAGACCTCTTCATCTAATGACATCCCTCTGACCAACTGTCAGTAATGTTAGTCTGCACAGCTTATTTCACAAGATATAGTCTATTCTGTGCGAGAGAGAGAGAGAGAGAGAGAGAGAGAGAGAGAGAGAGAGAGAGAGACGGATACGGATGTTTTATTCATAGAGGCCATGGCCCCTAATGATGGGGGTGTTGAGATCAAATAGTTTCAGACAGAAATAAGCAAATCATCAAACATCTAGGCATCCACAATTAAAAGCATACTCGATATTAAACAACATACAACAATCAATGCTTAACTACATGCTATACTTCGAATTTTAAATGCCTTGTACAAGAAAATCGCAAAACGTTTTACAGTAGTCTATTTGTAGATGCCATTAGTAATGAAAGTCGAAAAGAAGAAGGATGTCTACAGTATTTTTGATGAATGAACTGATTCCTCAGGTCACTTAGATTCTGCTATTTATTGTGAAAATGTCCATTTATTTGCATTGAAAAAGTTTCTGGGAGTGAGCATGCGAACACCTAACGATTTAGTCTACGGCGAAGTAAACAGATATCCAATATATTTGAATTCTGCGACAGCTTGCATATGGTACTGGTTGAAAATAACACAAATGGAAATTTCAAGGTTGCCCAGAAAAGCATATATGTTGTATGATTTGGATGGTAGAGGGAAAAGAAACTGGGTTTCTAACATGAGGACTACATTACATAAACTTGGATTTGGCTATGTTTGGCTACAACAGAGCGTTGGGGACATAAATGGATTTCTTCGTGTATATCGGAATAGATTGATAGATTGCAGATGGCAAGAATGGCCATGTCACGTTCATGAAAGTGACCGATTTGCTTTTTACAGACAGTTCAGATCTATACATTGTGTGCCGGTATATTTATCTACTGAAATGGATAATCATTTAAAATATATCATGACAAAGTTCAGATTAGGTATTTCTTCTGATCTTTCTGTTCATTATTATCGTTATAAGAAGCATAATAAAACTTGAACTGACATGTCCGCTTTGTAAATGTGCCGAAGAAAATGAAGTTCATTTTGTGTTGTGCTGCCCCGCTCTAAGTGACCTGAGAGAGAGAGAGAGAGAGAGAGAGAGAGAGAGAGAGAGAGAGAGAGAGAGAGAAGAGACAGACAGACAGACAGACAGACAGACAGACAGACAGACAGACAGACAGACAGACAGACAGACAGACAGACAGACAGACAGACAGACAACGACCGACCGACAGAGAGAGAGAATTAAGGAAGGGGGGAGGGGTCAGGGTAAGGAGGAAGAGCAATAGGAAGACTGTTTCTGGGACTGTATGTGTGGGTGTATGTGCATTTCTACTGCAACTTTTTTAACTTTCTCCTGGATTAAATTCAAATTTCCCATGCTATAACTTGTGATATCAAGTCAGCGTGATCTTTTTCTTTAAATGAGCCAAAAGGAGTTGCAGTTAAATTTACCTACACAAGCCGGTCCAAATCTAAGTTGCAATTAAATGGGCTTCTGATGGAAAGAAGAAAAGACGGTGGAGGAGGGTAAGAACAGATTTTTAAAATATTTGCATAACATGTTTCACATCTGGACTGAACACCTACTGGTATGTATGTCACTTTGCTCAGGCCTACAATACAATCATGTTTTGCTCAGGCCTACAATACAATCATGTCACATCGGTACCTTCATTCCAATGAGAAACAAAAGTTACAATTTTAGCCACCTATATCACTTGGATCAGCACAAAATGAAATTCTGTCTGGAAGTGAATGCATCAGTATCTGCATGAATTTTTCGCAAAAAGCGACTGTTTATAAAAACATAAATAGAAATGGAAGACACTGAAATGTTTCATCACACCTGTCACAGAAGTGAATTTATTTCAGCAAAAACATTCAGAGAATGACATCCTAATATCTGAGATAAAGTCTATGTGACACGTTGTGAAATGATAAACCAATGAAGACTTAATTGAAAACACTAAGGAAGACAAAAACGCTCGAACAGCCTCCTTAATTACGATATAAAGTCTCTCTTTTTTTCCCCTTTGGATTTATGCATGTCCTCAGTGTTTTACAATAAACATGACAGGCAAGTTCCAAATCGCTGTCTACTAAAGTGCTAAATAAAGATCAATTCATGGATGAACCAAACAGTAAGCATCTGCATTTCATTTTCGCGGCAACCATCCCTCCGAATTATGTTCAGCATCATGGGCAGACAATGCAGTCAAGACTGATTCACAACAGGGATGAACACTGCTTAAAACAAAGATATACATCTGTTTACTCTCTTGTGGCCACCTGTTCATTGCTTTGTCTATCTCAAACAAGCCACTTGAACAAACAGTTTCAGACAATTCATGGCATCACTGCCCTTTTTTCATGAAATTTTTCTCTTTTTTTTTGCCAACTCTTTTTGGAATTTTGTTCAGCTACATTATGTTTGCATATTTGACCAACATGTCCTTGCTAAATAGAAAAATCACATAGGAAAACATGTCAGTGTCAAAAATTCAATTTATCCACTTCAGTCTCTTTAACCCGTAGAGTGCCTTTAAGCCGTCAGCTGACGCCGCATTAAAAATGCTTTCCCAGTGCCTATGGGCCGTCCACTGACGTCATGCATTTTTCTTGAATTTTCATTCGTTACTATTTCTATCAACGGACTTAAATAGAGTGTGCGTAGTAAGCCTTATATGACTGTAGTATTAAAATGATATGTAAATGACCACACGTGAGGGGAAAGCCCATTTATTCTCATCACTGACTGGATGACCAGCCAGCACTTCGTCTTGCTTGCAAAGATGGCGGCGCAACCTTCGACAAGCGCAGCGACCAAATCAACGTATTTACACAGCTGAGCAGGCTCTGCTAATGATTTTTGACAAAGACAATAATCTTTTATTCAACGACTCACTCGAGCATGAAGGTGAGATGATGATAGTGATGGAATTGCCAACCGTATTCGTCAGTTATTGTGTCGGGCTGTGTGACCTCAATGTGTGTTCAGCTGACTGGTTTGCCAGCGTCGAACGAGCTCGCCTAGTGTGTACTCTGCACTGCGTGCCAGTGGTCAGTGACGTGGTAGTCAGCGTGAGAGGGGAGCGCGGCCTGCTCGCGGCGCAGCACAGGGCAGAGGGAAAGGTAGGGGAAGAGGAGCAGTGAAAGAGAGGGTTGAAGTCCAGCAAGGGGGCGTGGTGGGGAGAGGGGGGCGTGGTCGTGGACTGACCTGTCTGCATAGAGTGTGAGCGTCTTGATAGACTTCTAAACTGTTTTACTTTCATTTACAGGTGTAGTGTGACAATACAAACTTTATTTTCAACTTTTTTGCTTTGTGTTCTTGTTTGGATGTGAAGATGTAGTGGTAAATACATATGCTTTTGATCGTGCAAAAAAATCTATCCAAATCTAATTGTCTAAATACTTTTTTATTATCAAAATTAAAACAAAAGAAGCCCAGATTCAAAATCTTCATTCAATTTCCTTAAAAAATCATACATATTTCATTGTTATATCTTTTGTAGTTTCTGAGCTAGAATTTTTTGTTAATTATTACCCCCAAATCATTAGATTTCCCTGGCACTGGGAAAACCTTTGTAACATTTTCAAGCAGCGAACGGGTTAATCTTGTATCAGTGCAATAAGAAATAACATGAAGCCACTGTAAAACAACTACAACGTTAAAAGTGCATGATCAAAACCATCAGGCATCATCTGACCAACTGCGTTTTCACTGAAACAGTTACTTTTTGTCCTAGAGAAGGAGATACACAGAATCTGAGAAAAAAAAAAGCAGAAAAATACAGCAAGTTAAAATATCATCCACACATATAAATCTGCATTTGTATCCATACACACTAGAAACCACAAACTAATGCCGTTTTGTTTTTGTGGTGGGGTTTGTTTGGGGGTTTCTTCTGTTTTTCGTGTTTTGCTTTTTTTTTTTTTTTTACTTTTGTAGACTCACTGCATAGAATTTCCACATACACATTGTCAATAGTCCATCATCCGATCTTGTCCCATTTTAAGTGAAATCAGATTACAACTTCAACATCTATTAAACCATCAGATGCTTCCTCATGCAGGCAAATGAAAGGGCAACCCATACTCACCATTCAGAATCTTCTGGAATCCAGAAATGGTGTCCTTGAGGTGCACATACTTGCCCTCAGAGCCAGTGAAGACCTCAGCCACCTGGAACGGCTGGGACAGGAAGCGCTGCATCTTGCGGGCACGGGACACAGTCAGCTTGTCCTCCTCAGACAGCTCATCCATACCCAGGATAGCAATGATGTCCTGCAGAGACTTGAAGTCCTGCACATACACACAAAAAATAATAGTTTTCA
This sequence comes from Conus canariensis, assembly GCA_033310375.1. NCBI lineage: Eukaryota > Metazoa > Mollusca > Gastropoda > Neogastropoda > Conidae > Conus > Conus canariensis. The sequence continues at coordinate 40,139,805 of CM065716.1, read as the reverse complement.
ATGTTTTCACCACCCATACACTCATACAGCCATGCCTGTTTTCACCAGAGATTGTTTGCAAAAGAATGAACCAGAACAGACACCCTCAGAAAACTAACAGAAAGGAGCAACTGGTCTGCAAATGAAAATGTCACAAGGCACTTGCACAGCAATACACATACACAAAAATTTTACAAGTTTCTTTAACTCTAAAGTGAGACCACAGACTTCTGGTTTCGATTCAAAATGACAAAACTTGAATCTTCAGGAAGTAGTATCACTCTTCTGGGCCACCTGGGAAACACCAACCCACCTGCAGAATCTTCTGTACAGCACGGGCAGTCTTGTAGTGCTCCTCTCCCACGATGTTGGGATCCAGGATTCGAGATGTGGAGTCCAGGGGATCCACAGCAGGGTAAATGCCCAGCTCAGCAATGCCACGGGACAACACAGTGGTGGCATCCAAGTGAGCGAAAGTGGTGGCAGGAGCAGGGTCAGTCAAGTCATCAGCAGGCACGTAGATGGCCTACCACGACAGAACAATGAGAAACATACATCAGTACAACCAAAGGGTAATTGCAATCAACAGGATCTGAGAGACAGGAACATACATTGCGACTCCTTCTCGGAAACGGTCAAAAGTAAGCAGCAATACTGACCTCCCCTAACCTCTTCCCTTTACTGACAGCAAGTGAAACTCACTCTATAAACATATTTGCTTTGCAGAAAAAAATGTAGATTCCAGAAGTGTGTATGTCTCTTGATAAAATACAGAATTTCTTGGAGGCTAGACTATGCACAGATTCTATTCAAACGTTCATACACCCTATCTACCAATGTATGCCTCCTCATATGCTGTGGAACCTCTTTGTGGGCTTAAATGTCACATTTCTACCTGCATGAACCACAACCACTGAACCTACATTTTCTCATAATTCAACACTGTAATTCAAATGACCAAAAACATGATCCAAGATTCAATCATTACACTACAACGAAACAATTCTAGATGATTGTTTTCCGACTCGGAGGCATGGACTTCGCAGATTATTTTGAATCATTCTCTCCTCTCCTCTCTCCTTTTTTTAGACTGTATGTACTTCAACACAATAACAATTCTTCATAATGACTTTCAAGAATATACCTCTCCACCTGCTCCACAAACACTAAAATGAAACTTAACGCAAGCAATTCCTATGAACTTTACCACAAAGTTTAACAAAACAAATGGTGCCCAACAGGAACCAAATATTCCACAGAACCAATGACAAAAGAGGATAATACAGTACCTGCACAGAGGTGATGGACCCCTTCTTGGTGGTAGTGATTCTCTCCTGCATAGTACCCATGTCAGTGGCCAATGTGGGCTGGTAACCCACAGCCGAGGGGATACGACCCAGCAGGGCAGACACCTGCAGACACAACCACACTTGTACTGGAATTTATCCATCAAAAATCACCTCTACTTTTTTCTTTATTTCAACTACCACAAACTAAAGGAATGAGATTCTCTCTCTCTCTCTCTCTCACACTCACCCCTCTCCACCTCCTCACACACACAGTCTTTGGGAGAAAGGTAATACAATTAGGAAGGTTCTGACGGGAAGGTTTCCACGCATATAAATCCAATGCAAGCTTCAACCTAAACAACAACAAACTTTTCACCACAAAGACTTTTATTCATTCATCAATTTACAGGAAAGTGCTTTTATTCCCACATAACCAGAACATCTGCTGAAGAACAACAGCCTTACACAAATTCATATCTTTAATTCTCTTGACAAGCAAGCGCCTGCTAGCGTCCGACCGGAAATCACACTGCTAAAAGGCTGAGCGCCTGCCAGAACATGTGGCAACAATGGGCGCCGCCATATTTCTTGTAGGAAAGGAAGTCTTGCGACAGCGTGACCTCCTTTTTCCTTTTACAATCCACTTCCGTTTGCAACAAACCGCGACTCGATACGTGCCGTAGTTCCTGACTTATGATTTTTTTTAAAGTTTTGTGGTCGAAGTACTGTTTTTCACCATGGCTAACCTTGATTTCTAGCATTCTATCATGGGATTTAGTGATGAAGATGAGCTGATTTGTAGGATTCACGGCACAAGACTTAGTGAAAGTGCAGGGTAATGAAGCTGAGAGTGACCTAGATTTCGATTCGGATGACATTATAGATATGATGAACAACAATTCATAAGAAAGTTCTGAAAAACATTTTTTCCCCCTGAATAAATGGCTCATGTGACATTCTTCAAACTTATAGCTACATATACACTGGTAGGAATTTTTAAAATTACTTTCATCATTTCCATTCCTCTCTTTTAAATTAATTTCTAAATTGGGTAGCCATGTTCAAATTACGAAGTTACTTCTCTTGCCGTAGGTTTTCAGTGTAAGTGGGTGCTGGCAAGTGCATACAGATGAGGGCTAATCAGGATCTCAGGTAATGCTTTAGGCAGGACTATTATTCAAGTGCAATACTCTGAATGGTTGTGCCAGTTACTACAGCCTGAGCTTTTGAATGAAAAGGCTTTTTCTTTCAAAGTTTCCAGATCTTGAACCCAAAAGAAACCAAAAAACCCCCCAGAATACTGAGTCACATTTACATTTAGTTGTGATTTAACATGGATTTATTAAAAAAAAAAAAAAAAGTCTCCATTTAAGCATTTAGATGCACAGATACACACACAACTGGCAATCCGACAAACTATCAAACTTGGCATATATACATTAAGAAAAAGGAAAAACAAAGTAGAGAGGGTGTGGGATGTAGTATGCTGCATTAAGTCACTAAATTTCCTGCTCATTGAGGATGAAACATGGAATGAGAACCTGCCTGTCACCGTTTTATCACCTACCTCGGAGCCAGCCTGAGTGAATCTGAAGATGTTGTCAATGAAGAGCAGCACATCCTGACCCTCCTCATCACGGAAGTATTCAGCCACAGTCAGACCAGTCAGAGCCACACGGGCACGAGCGCCTGGGGGCTCGTTCATCTGACCGTACACCAGCGACACCTGGGCCAAGCATTCACACCAAACTTTTGATTAGCTGTATTCTCTGTGTGTGAAGTTCTCATAATCACTACTATTTAGTTTTACCATACCCACTCCTGATGCTTCCTCCTCCCCAAGCGCAAAGGCCCAAAAGCCGATATACCACCATCCTACAGACTGTACTCCAAATTTCCTTGTCTTCTGCGCACGAGATTTTGTATGTCACACTTAAATAAAATTCCTGTTAAGGAACATGAGCAAGCGCAATGCTTGACTCACAATGTCGACACTTTATATCCTATGGGCCACAACTGCCCAAACTTGACAGGCAAACTGTCCTAAAAATCTTCATAAACCAGTCTCACTTCAACTCAAATTTGAATGACAAAACTCAATGTTCAAACTCATCCTAAGTTCCAAGAAACAGTACCCTTAAAAATGAAAAACTTTTAAAGTCTGAAAAAGCTTGATTACAGAATTAATATGCCATGCTTCCAAGCTCAAAGGCCCATAACTCCGAAAGTTTCTCGTTAAGCAAATCTTCACATGCATCCATTCAATAATAATAATTGCAGCAACAGCAATGCTGGAATATCAAAGGGCTGTAATTCTCCCAGAATTTAAAGGAAAGACTTCAATTTCTTGCCACACCTGCACATGTGGCTTCACTAATTTCAAAATTATGAAATTCTTCAAAACAGGAGTTCATTAAAAAAACTGCAACAAGCCAAGATTTCAACCACAAACGGATAAAAATATGCAGGACCATACACACAAAAACTGACCAACAGCTACTGATGGAAAGCTACATAACACTGACCATCCCGTTTCAAAGAAATTTCTCAAACAGTAAGGAAATCACAGATCATGCATGTGAATACATTCATTGAACCAGACAAACACATACTCCTCTATGTAACCAAGTCCAGAAGCATATTTTTCTTTTTCAACATTATGTAATGCGTCAACAAGAAATATTTTTGGTTTTCTCTCTCATACATGCACAGCCTTTCACTTCAAAATACCTTGGAGGTGTCGTCAGTAAGGCTGATAACCTTGGAGGTGATCATCTCATGGTACAGATCATTCCCTTCACGGGTGCGTTCACCCACACCAGCAAATACAGAGTAACCTCCATGGGCCTTGGCCACGTTGTTGATCAGCTCCATGATCAGTACAGTCTTCCCAACACCAGCACCACCAAACAAACCTGCAGCAAAGCAACAGTCAAACCGTTTCCATCAAGGGGTTTTTGAATATAAGTGATTTTAGCAACTTGTTAAAACAAAAAGAAAAAAGAGCAAAACTAATCCAACAAGACAAAGACAAAAAAACAATATAAAAACTGACAGAATAAAATCAAAACATGTTGCTCCATGGACCACAAAAAAATCTGCCAGCTTTGTCAACAAGAATTCTTATTATGATAACCAGGTTTACGCACATACATGGAAACATCAGCATGCACGCATACCAGCATATTACCCCACCATCTAATAGTGTCAAATTTAATACTATTACACAAAGCTCATAGTCCCCAAATAGTAGCAAAAAAAAAAAACAGAAAACAAACTAAAACCTCAATGCCATTGTGAAGAGTGCCACAGCTGAAATAAATATTCAAACAATATAAATGAGACATACCAATCTTTCCACCCTTAGCATAGGGGGCCAGCATGTCCACCACCTTGATTCCCGTCTCCAGAATCTCCTGCTCCACACTCATGTCCACATAGTCCGGGGCCTCCTGGTGAATGGCAGCAAACCTGGCACATACCACTCCCTTAGCTGAAACCACTGTACTTAGTCTTTCTTGACAGGCTGCTTAGTCAACAGCATTTGAAACAATACAAATCAACACATTTAGAAACGATGCAGGTCTATCGCAGTAGAAAAGTGATAAAAAAAAAACGAAAACAAGTTTTAACTTGATTCTTTTGTAATGAGGAAATGCAGTGTGTGTGTGTGTGTGTGTGTGTGTGTGTGTGTGTGTGTGTGTGTGTGTGTGTGTGTGTGTGCGTGCGCGCATGCGCGCGAGTGTGTGTATGCGCGCACGTGTGTGTGTGTATGTGCGCGCGCATGCACGCGCACGTGCACATGTGTGTGTGTATGCGCGCGCATGCATGTGTGTGTAGGAGATTCTGCATGCCCTTCGGATAGCATTTGTAGATTCTCATAAACCTATCAAACCAAAAACTGGTTCCTGACCAGCATCTTTTCTAAAACAAGCTTAGATCAACAAAACAACACTGGCATACTTGTCAGTTTCCACTGGTCCTCTCTCATCGATGGGCTCTCCAATGACATTGATGATTCTGCCCAGGGTCTTTGGTCCTACTGGGATTCTGATGGGTGTACCAGTGTCTTTGCAGGCCTGTCCACGGATCAGACCTTCCGTACCATCCATAGCAATAGTGCGCACTGTGTTCTCACCTGTTATGCATACATGGGTATGTTTATGAATAATTCTGTGCTTCAAAATCATCATAGTGATAAACAATAAAATAATGTGCGAGTGTGTACAAAAATTGGTATACAAGTCTATGTACCTACGCCTCGTTGAACATATGTACTTCTGCGAATGCATACGCTCATGACAGTGCAAGGACTAGATTGTATGTCACTTTTTATCAGTGACTGCATACCAATCAAAAGCACTGCAAATGGCACTCTGTAAGTTAAAAAAAAAAAAAAGGAATTTTAATACTGAAATGGTTAATCTTGTTCAAAAAGAATTTGCCAGCTTCATTACCTTTTCAAACTGATGCACAGGAGCAGTGCAACAAAATATTATAGTTGAACACGACGACTTTTTTTTCTTTTTTCATGAATCTTGAAAAACTAACCCAAGTGCTGTGCCACCTCCAGGATAAGTCGGGGGCTGCGGTTTTCCACTTCCAGAGCATTCAGAATGGGTGGCAGGTTATCGTCAAACTGAACATCCACCACAGCACCGATGACTGCCACAATACGTCCAACAGCTGTGCCAGATGCTGCTGCAGCCTTTGGGGCCTCCTGTGCATAATTCCCTGCAGACCAAGCCAGACAAAAATCAGCTAATACTGATATGACATGAACTCAGATTCATTCTATCTGTTGCTAGCAATTTTACATAATCAATTTAGTCTCAGTCTGCAACTGGCATATCCCCAAGCAAGCAATGCTTCAATTACTACTGGTCATATACAAACTGCTCTCAGGCTTCCCCAAACCATTCAAACTTGTTATCATCTGGTGCAATCACACCAAATTGTTTAAGAGACTGATTCAGTGGTTTAAATTATACTTATTATTCTTTGAAATTAATTTCAATTCTGTTATAAATGAACTGCCAGTCCAAGCTATTCTTATTTCTTTCTCTCTTAGTTGAAGCGACTGAGATGGAGATGTCAGCTGATAAGAGTTGCCAGCCCCTTACAATGTGGACATTGCACTTAGAAAAGCAAATAAAGAAACAAAAATGATTGGTACTAGCAACCAATTTTGAGTCAAGTTGGAAGAAACTCAATTGAGAGCTCGACAGCAAAAGATCTTCAAAGAAGAAACCCCCCTTAAACAAATGTTTTGGCCCTGAACTCCTCACACTCTAAGGGGGCCGGGCCGCATCCAGGCCATGACTCCTAGATATGCCCTTCTGCTGCCAACTTTTTTTTTTCTGGCGCTGCCAGGATTCGAACCCGCAACTTTTGGATGGGTGGCTGTCTTAACCTGTTGAGTGCCAGCAACTGATATTTCGGTCGATAAAATACTTCCGCTTCAGTGCCAGCGACCGAAATTTTGGTCGGTGATCTTTCGCTATTTTTAGCTGGAAAACCCTACCGATTTCACTGCCTTATTTGGTGTATGATGAAGGTTTAGGATCCCGTCCAGTGGCCAATTAAATCATATTTCATGACGTGTACACATACTGTGTGCCCAGTCCACTGAAAGTGAAGACCCCCACAGCCTCTGAGTAGTTTTCATTCAACAACAATAGCAGACGACGCAACACCGGGATTTAGCGGCCTACAATCGACTCAAAAAATCTTTTCTGCTCTTAAAACAGCAAATATTATTCTAGAAGAGGGCGATTCAAATCTTGAGTCAGTCGATTCGCTCAACACATGGGAAAGTGACGACGATTTGGTGCATGCATCGTCGATGGGTCAAGTTGACCCAGCTGACAAGCGTCGGTATGCCGAGTGAGCCAGCCAGCATGTGTGTTTCTCGGCAGCTTGAAACCGACACACACGAAGATGATGATTTGCTTTCAGTCTGTGCGGAACAAAAGAGAAGACAGACTGAAGTGAGGAGGGGGGTTCAAGGCAGAGGGAGTGGGAGAGGCGATGTGTCAAGGGGGTGTGGCAGACAATCGGCCAGCTGCAACTCGAACTAGGACAGTTAGGTTTCAAGTGAATTTTTCACTGCCAAATTTTTATAGCCCAGCAACACTGCCATTTAGTGGAAACCGGGGGATAAAAGTTCCGACTGGCGAAAAACTTCCAGCTGCATGTTTATATTTTACAAATATTTTTCTAACAAATTTTATCCCTTTTTCCACATTTGTTTATAAAACAGCATGGTGCTCATACCCAGATAAAGATTTCTGTTTGATTTTGATGTCAACACATAGAGGAATAACGCAGATTCCTAAAATGTACTGTTTTATGGGGTTTTCTTAGCTGGATGAGGAGCTATGAATTTTTGTTTATTTTATGCAAAAACGCCCAAAAACCCTTGGCAAGGGGAATGAACTCATTTACACAGACGCTGGCGCTCAAGGGGTTAAGGTGTGCCTTTTTAGACGGATGTCTTACCCCACTGCTAACGGGACACCTGTTCTCATTTGGGAAATATAAACCTTATGAAGTTCACTATTGTTCCTCCTCGACCAGATCCAGCTGGAGTTCTTTTCGCACCTCCGCCATGCCTTCAGGGTTCTGGTCCTCTTCTTACCAGAGAGACCAACTTCTCACATTCTTTTCTCACAGAACAGAACTACTCTTTGGGTGCAAAAACTCTCATGTGAAATATCACTTTTTTGTTACCATGACACAAACCCTTCCGCTCATTTTGTGTGCTGATATTCAAAATTACATCAGCTGAACAATAAAAATGAGCCACAGAAAAAGAGGTTATCTATGGAATAACACACAGCCAATGACAAATTATATCTAAGATCAAGTACCTAAATTTCCAATATGGGCCCTTGAATAACTTTTTTCCTCTGAATTTTCTAGTTAAACAAAGCAACTCAAGTAAGAAAGTAACAAAAATAAACTTTTTCTTTCATTTCTTTGTCATTTTTCTGACTGTCAAACACTTAAGTGTAAATCACACAGTAAGTATATGTGATAAACAGCATGGAAGGTCATAATGACATTGACTAGTCCAGATACTTCTTTAATTTTCCTCAGATGTGTCAAAGTGGTATGACAAGCTGATACTGTATATGGCAAGTGTGAGAGCAACAGTACTTACTGATGATCACCCTGTCACACTGGTTCATTTGCAAGCACCTACAGACATTCCAAATGAGCCCTTTAGGACTTTTTTTTCTTGTCAATTCCTCACTAGTGTTAAAGCCACTTGAAATATGAAGTAAAAAGAAAAAAGCTTTTCCTTCCATTTGCTTATTGTTCATTGAATCAGTTGGCATGAAGTTTAATAGTGTCCAAAGCCACACGAAAAGTTGGGACAGAATGAACAGCAGCAAAGGTCAAAATAACACTGACTGGTCCAAATGTTTATTTCATTTCCATCAGATGTCTAAATGTGGTTCTGGTGAATAAACAATGACCTGATGTTGATTACAGGCTGTGTGTGTATGTGTGTGCACATGCATGTGTGCATGTAAATGATATAGCAGAAGTTGCTTCTCGGTCACACTCTTTTCAAGCCACATCTGGCAATACCTTGATCTTCACCGATTATTTTTCTTCCACTATCTACTGCAAAGACCTGGTTTTCTTGCTTTGAAATAACCAAATCAACCCCTCTGTGCGAACTGATGAACAATATATGGGCAGGTCGGCAGACCTGATTCAGAGTGAGATCAAACTGCACAAAAAGTTGTGAATCTGACTGGGAATTTTGCAGATCAGCATAATTCTCTTACAGAAGTCATACCAAACAATGACAACTTTTTCAAATACCAATGTCTCAGTGTTTTCTATTGCAAAATCTCTGTCTTCAATCTCTTAAGAACTTAACATGTTGAATCTGATTCAAGGTCTATCCTTGATTTTGCGGACAGCTCCGAACTTGCAATGCATGTGACCTTTACTTCTCCTGAGCTAAAGTGTACAGTACAATTTTCTAACACCATTAAATACAGCATGGTAACAATCACCAATTAATCAACTGTCGCCCAAATACGTTTCGTGCATGATTACCTTAATCGCATCATTCAATCTATTCATCTAACTAAATGAAAATCTGGTCTGCACTGCATCGCAGAGGACACCAGTCGGCAGAAACGTCGGCTGCTGTCGTGAAGGACAACCGAGTACACGTATCTGTTCAAAACATGCATCTTGACAAACAAATCAATGAATTTGATAAAAAATGGTTTCTTACGATTGTTGAAATATGCAGGTAACGTTCTGCTTGCTGTCTGGGGAAATGTCGGGGATGTAAGGGCACATTTTGTTGCCCTTACAAACCCCGAACATGCTTGTCGTAGGCTATGCATGATGGCGACCCCGGTAAGGATTAATCACGTGACCACACTGGCAGCCTGGGTGATTATACTCCCATACGTCACTGTGAAAAGGTAAAAGCGTTCAAACGAATCATTCTCACGTATTCAGTTTATTAATCAACAGCAACAACAACATCAAGAACACTACTACTACTACTACTACTACTACTACTACTTATTATTATTATTATTATTATTATTAATGGTTCAGCATAATAATAATGGTTTCTTATATAGCGCCTAATCAAACGAATTTCTCTAAGCGCTTTACAAAATCATACTACATTCACCCTTCTCATATACAATAGTACACCTTACACCCAACTACAAATACTATTACTACAAAAACTAACAAATCCTATGAGTACAACATTCACTTATTTTCAAGTATCACTACAAAAACTAAATCCTATAATGTTCAATTATACACATACACTACATTTGAAATGGCCCAGACGGCTATGAGTTAGGTTGTAACCCCCCCCCCCCCCCCCCCCCCCCCCCCCCCCAGCATTGACAAATTATGAGAAAATAGATGGGTTTTAAGTTTAGACTTGAAAGAAGAGATAGAATCTGAATGTCTGAGAGAGTCTGGCAGTCTGTTCCACGTCGCTGGAGCTTGAAAAGAGAAAGATCTTTCACCAGTAGTAGTCCTGAAGCGAGTCATTCGTAGAAGGCGGTCGTCAGCACAGGAGCGTAGTTGTCGAGAGGGAGTGTGGATTTTAAGGAGATCTGAGAGATAAGAAGGTCCATTTCAAAGACAGCAGAGAAAGTGAGGGTTGAGATTTTGTACGAGATACGGTTTGAGACAGATAGCCAGTGAAGAGAGTGAAGTAGAGGCGAAATGTGATCATATTTTCCTGCTCTACAGACGACTCGGGCTGCATGATTTTGGATTCGCTGTAATCTTTCTATCAGGTATTTTGGAAGGACAGCCAAAAGTGAGTTGCAGTAATCTATTCTAGATAAGACAAAGGCACAAATGAGAGTTTTTGTAGCATCTGTAGAGAGAAGGTGACGTACGGAGCTGATTCTTCTTAGTTCTAAATAAGCAATCTTGCAAATATTTGAAACCTGTTCCTCAAAGGAGAGGGATTGGTCAAGAATGACCCCTAGACTGCGGACAGAGGTGGAGACAGAGACAGTACAGTCATTGATAGTGACAGTTGAAGGCAGAGAAGGATGGTTAGTCTGTTTTGTCATGAACATGAGTTCCGTCTTGTCGTCGTTGAGTTGTAGTTTGTTGGTTGTCATCCAGTTCTTCAGGTCTGCAATGCAGCCCCGCATCCGAGAAATCAGTGAGTCAATTTCAGCAATGGGAGCCGACTGATGAAGCTGAGTATCGTCAGCAAAGCTCTCATGCGACATGGCGTGACCACTGATGACGTCAGACACAGGACCAGCATACAGCACAAAAAGGACTGGCCTCAGTACAGAACCCTGAGGCACACCGTACCTAAGTGGACAACAGTCTGAGCATCTGCCCTGTACACACACTGTCTGAGTCCATCCAGTCAAGTAAGAGATAATCCAGTCGAGAGCTGTGTCTTTGAATCCGAAGGAAGTTTGAAGCCGTGAGAACAAAATATTATGATCGATCATGTCAAATGCTGTGGAGAGGTCTAACATCGCTAATAAGGAAACATTCCCATCGTCAAGCCCGCAGAGGAGGTCATTGACTATATGGAGGAGTGCTGTCTCACAACTATGGCCTTGTCTGTAAGCAGATTGATGAGGATTCAAAAGGTGATTCTTTTCGAGATGTTCTAGAATTTGTTCCAAAACAATCTTTTCCAATAATTTTGAAAGAAATGACAAATTTGATACAGGCCGATAATTCTTTAAAATATTTTTATCTAATGAAGGTTTCTTGATCAATGGACGTACCACCGCGGACGGGAAGATTTCAGGAATGTGACCAGAGGACAAAGAGGTATTGATAGCATGAGTAAGATGGGGTAGAACGTCATCAATGCACTGAAAGAGCAAGTGAGTAGGAATGGCATCAAGTTCACATGATTTAGGGCTGCATCGCAAACAACGTTTTTTGACATAGTCTTGACTAACAGGGCTAAAACAAGCCAAAGGAGGTCCACAGTAAACTTTGTCATTCAGAGAATGTACATGTGCAGTAGAATCCAGCTTTTCACGGATAGTGTCAATTTTGCTATTGAAAAACTCTAAGAATTTCTGAGGGAGCTCTTGAATTTGGAAGATGGTGGGAAGGGGGGAGATGCTGACTTTGCCTAGGAGACTATTTGTGACATTAAGTAGTTGCTTGGCTGTATCACAGGCCAATATCTTTGAAGAATAGAACAAAGTTTTTGCTTGATGAACAATGTCAGTAACATGATTTCTCGCAGTTTGATATATTTCCCTGTGCACAGTCAGTCCCGTGGTGCGCCATCGCCTCTCAGCCCCCCTCCTCTCCTGCTTGGCCTCCGACAACTCGGGATCCACTGTGTTATGCCATTGACACAGTGAGCGATCAGAGATCAAGCACCTGCTCACTGGAGCATGCTTATCAAGCGTGGCACGGAGGGCAGAGGTCAGCTGACAGGCCGATGGCTCGCTCGGTATGGCCGTGGTCAGATCATATCATTATCATTATTATCATCATCATCATCATTATATTATTATTATTATTATCATTAATATTGTTATCATCATCATCGTCATCAGTAGTAGCAGTAGTAATGGTAGTAATGATAGTGTTGTTGTTGTTGTTGTTGTTGTTGCTGCTGCTGCTGTTGGTGTTGTTCGTCTGATATAGCCTATAGCATAGGTGTCAATCCAATTTTCCTCATTTTACAACTTCCCATATTGAGAAGTACTTTTTCCCATATTCCGAGCCCCCAAACCGTATACATTACGGAAAACGCAAAAACAGAACAAAAATTGCTGTGAATACAATGCAAAACTCAGTATCAGGCAGGACTTTTTTTTAAACAAATGGCAGTTTTAAGACAGTTTATGAATAACAATAACGCTTACCCATCCAACAGAATCTTTTCTTCCATTTCAGCAGAATGCATCACTTGAGACAGTTTGTAGATCAAATCACACACCCTATAGTGAAACAGTGACAATGATGCAGAATTAAAACTGTTTATAAACCCATTGTTTACACATTCTTCCACTCCTACCAATATCATTAGTCCATTGAAGTCAGGAGTACATCTTTACTTACTGTGATCCCCAAAGTTTCTATTCCCAATCATACCAATTTCCCAAGAACACTCAGCCACTGTTCGGTTCAACACTGTCACTTGCAAATAAGTTACTGATGTTCACCGTTGTACTGTTTGCTGGCAGACTTTGCTGCCTGCAACAAGGGGGCTGAAGGGTTGATCTCAAAACATGACCGATCATCTACTTAGTTCGTTCCCGTTTCAGTGTTTAGAGTCCGTGTCGTCTGCTATGAAAATTTGTTGACCTTGCAATTTGCCTCAGTGATTTAAGATTTCCCCGTATAAATCGGTTTTAACCCGTATTAAAACTTGTATACAGCCCTACAGACCCGAAATCGTAGGTTTCCCGTACAGCAATACGGAAAAACCGTATAGGTTGACATATATGCTATGGACTGAAGATGGTAAGGTAAGCTAATGTTGCTTATAGCCTAGCCGACCGCAAAGGGTCATATCAGGGCCGTCACCGCGTTGAAGTCAACTGACAACTCATTCACACAACCCTTTGAAATACACCTTCTAAAAACACACCAGAAATTTTGTTTAAAAGTTTCTTCTGTAAAATCTCAGATCAGATGAAAAATGTTAATCTCCTTCAGAAATTCAAAGATCACGTCGGGCGGAACATCTCTGATCAAGGTTTTCATAGAGTCTGCTGTAAAGTGTTTATGCCTCACAACATGCTAGTCCCAACACTTTAAAAGAAGATCGAAGAAAGGTAACAGATTCAAAATAGCATGTGACTACAACGACGGCTAATTTGCCTCACAAAAATTAATGTCAGGAGGGGAGGGGGAAGCCTGTGCTGCTGTGAAATCCACGGCCACGCTGCTTACATTGAGAGCGAGTAATGGCGGGCGTTTCGCGTTCACCGGAATACATATGAATCAATAAGAAAAAAACATAATCATTGAAGACGTGTGTAAAAAAAATATGACTGGCATAAAAGACTAACAATAAACGGTGTGACTACAGCTTAGTCTGGAACATTGCAGACCTACAGAAGACATGATTTAAAATTCTTCAGTATGATGAAAGAACCATGCATGTTTGTTGATGTTGTTGTTTCCCCCTCCCCCACTCGATCCTCCCCCTCCCCCGTCTCATCTTCCGTGCCACTACAGCGGCGTTATCCCCACGTTGAAACCGGCTCTCCATCCACAGCCACAGCCTGACACCGTCTTCCGATTCACTTCGAGATGTGGAAGGTCTTTTCTCGAAGGCCACGATCTTCTCTCGAAGGGCACGCTTCCGTGGTGTTCAGCGGTGTGTGTTCTGACCCAACATACGCAGGACATCACGTACTAAGCGTCTGATTGACGACAATAATTGCTTTGTCGCGGAGCCAGCGTGATGAGCGTCCCCGTCTGGAGGGTACCACCACTTATGCCTGGAACGACAGTGCAACTTGGCAATACCGGCGACCTTGACATGAACTTACCCAAGGGCATGGACGTGGAGATGGAATCGAAACTGAGGTCGTCATGAGAGCAGGGTATGAAGGGTCACAGAATTTGTTTGTTTGGTTGTTTGCGGACTGCTTGGTTGTTTTTGACGCTGATCAGTGAGGATGAGGATGGTGAAGATGCTACAGAGTTCCATTCCAGCCTGAGACTGCATGACAGGGCTATGCCCTTCGTTTATTTCGTAACAGGCCCTATATCCCGCCGTCAACAGACACATACAGTGTTGGTCAGGAAATTTTAGCGACACTCTCAGAGACTTCTTTAAATTAATAAGTGGATTAAATTCGATTGCGTGATCCTGGTCTTCCCAGCTCAGTGCATAGCAAACTCAACTCCGGGCGGGGGCCAGTAGGGGCAGGAAAATCCCACAAATAATTCGTTGTAACGGGAATCGAACCCACAGCCGCCCAGGTGGCCGGAATCCGCCACACTAAACACTTTGCCGCAGCAGCTGGCGTTTGTGTAATTCTCCAGCCAGGCCATCCCTATGAAACTTTCTACTAACACCAGCTTGTGTCAGCTGCACACACTGGGTAGTTGTAATGGTGTTAGCAATATGCATTATAGTAGCAGCAGTGCTGGTAGTAATGGCGGTATTGGTAGTACAGTAGTTGTAGTAGTGGTAGCGGCCCGTTGTGGAGGTGGTGGTGATGGTGGTGGTAGTAGTAGTGTTAGTTGCAGTGAGTACAAGTAGTAGTACCAGAGGTAGAAGCAGTGGTAGCAGCAGTAGTAGTATCAGTGGTAGTAGCAGAAGCAGCAGCAGCAGCGCAGCAGTAGGGGGGGGGGGGGGGGGGGGGGGATGGGAATAAGCGCGCTGGCTTTGTACCCAATGCCCCATGATGTACATGCCATTAGCTTTTGTTTTGGTGTCGAACTTGTGGCGCATTGCATATGCCGATGTCTCTTTGTATGTAGATGTTACCTCAACGAACTTTACAGTTATCATTTTGATTTTTTCGCTTCAAATGTACATGTATATAGGTGGGGGTGGGGACGAGAGGGGGGGGGGGGGGGAGGTAAACAATGAAATGCGTGACGTACGTGATATTGTGTTTGTACAAATATTTTTCTTTTCGCGCACAAAGGTATAGGCCTGCAATTTAATATCCGGTGAAGTGTGGCAACATAATCATGTGTAGTTCATTTAGCCTTTGCTGGCTACCCCATGCATGTTTTGTGTTTCCTTATGCATGAATACCTTCTTAAAGTTAAGAGTTATTTTGTTCGTTAGATTTATTCACTCGCTACGATCGTTTCTTTCTTTTATCTCTTTTCTGAATTCCATTACTACCCGTTTGATTTCCAGTACTAAAAAAATAACTTGATCATACCGGTACCGTTACTGTGTGAATGGAATGAACACTTACTCCTGTTCAATAGTGAAATATAAAGGCCGTTTGATCTTATGTGTCTTGTGCATAAGACAAAGTTCAAATTACATATATTAAAAAAAAAAAGTTTTTGTTTCTTTTTTCTTTGTTTTGTTTAATGCCATGCTTACGAAGGTAAGAGCAACAACAACCTCATCTGCAAACATTAAAAGAAAAGGAGGATACTGAATATCATGAGACTAAACTTTGAGGAACAAGTATCTCTTAAAACAAAACAAAACAAACAGATCCAAAAAAAAAAAAAAAAAAAAAAGACACTGACAGATATTGCCGTAAGCAAGAAAGTGGACATAATTCCCTGAGGGAAAAAAGGCAGAAGGAAGCTTACAGCGAGACAAACAAAGATGAAACAGTAGCAGAAGGGCACTCAGAAGAGCGCAGACCTCTACAAGGTCGAACGGATCCTGGATTCAACCTTTGATTCTGATCCGCACCAATACATAACGAGTTTGTTCTTCGACCACATTCCATCTTTCCATCACATTTTGGTAACATCGGTCCAGTGTCATAATTAGAATAAGGCAGTATGTGAAATCAGGATGTGCAGAATTTAAAAGAATAAACGGTGTTAAAAATCACGTGGGTTAGGAAAACTGCATTTCACAAACATAAACGTAAACTGAATGGTGAAGAAATTGAAGCTTACAACTTTATTTCGACAAGGATTGAATACAAAGGTAGGGACCCAGATAAAAATAGAAATATGTTTGGGTCTGATTAAGGAGAAAGATGGCGAGTAAGAAACCATGTTTTGTAATCCTAATAATCATTCTGAAAGCGAAAACGCCCGTCTTGTGCCGAAGATAAGTGATTGCTCATTCATTTTTGTTGTCCTGAGTGTCGTGTGTCTTGCCTGAAGACGACGTCAAAAGGCGTCGTGATTTGTCTTGTGATTCTGTTTGTCCACGTTTTTCGGCGGAGCCTTTTAATTTTTTTTAGGTTTTCGCCTGCAGTCGCCTCACTTCGCAACTAGATCTAACTGTGAAACTAGGACATCACTTTTAGATCCAATAGCATGACTAAAGCCACTCCGGAGAAACTAGGACATCACATTCAAATCCAAACTGGAGATTTTGCATGCAACTGTACTATTTGATTTTGTATATATGCAAATAATTGACTGGCAGGATAGGTTTTTTTTTCTCCCTATTAAAGCCCAGTTTTACTTAAAACAAAACAAAACTGGCCTTTTCAAGCCTGTCATTCTCACGTGAGTAAAAAGGTAACATTCTCAGATCAGGTCAAATCGTGAGAAAAAAACTTTACACCTTAGGCCTATAAGAAAAAGGTTCATGACATGGTATATGAACTATTGACATCCTTTTGACAGATAGAGCAAGGCCATGCTGAGAGTGCCAGACATTCAGCTTGATCTAAAGAACAACTGAAAAACATTACAAGGTAACACACACACGTGTGCGCGCACACTCACATCAAAATACCATATTATCCAAATAGGCACAGCAGAATGCTGAAGTCAATCTGGACAGTGTGTCCAATTTTGGTAAACCTGCCCTCTCCTGTGCTGAATATGTCACAAACGACAAAGTCCATAGAGTATCAGGCAGCACACGAGTCGCTAGGCAGACCTGTTGATCACCGTGAGGAATACAGCAGTACAGACATGTAGCAAAATCAGGCTGACACCCAAAGACTATCGTCCAAGGAACAGTGTATGGAAAGAAGAGACAAGCTGACTCCAAGTGTTGACAGACAATATTCTGGAGAGGACCAGGAAGAGCTCAGCCGCATCACAGGCATTTGCCCACAACTATTGAGAGGAGGCATCTGGAGAACTCACTGAAGTGCTCCAGTTGTCTGCGGGTCTCTGTGAAGCCTTGTGGTGGATCTGCTGGTGGTGGTGGTTGTGATAAAACAAATCTGAAATGTTTGTGATTATTAAATTTGGGCTGGGTGTTGGTGCCGAATTCCATCTTGATCAAATCTGCTTCTTGCAGTTGAGCTGCAGTCAATGTTTTTCTTTGTTGGAATGTAGTTCTTGACGGCTACTTGCACTCACACACACAACACTAATTTACAGAATTTCCCATGCTTTCATTCAGCACCAATTCTACCCCACAAAATATTCTTGCTTGTTGCAGCTCATGTTTCAGACTTACCTTCTGTTGCAAAGTGTAGCACTCAAGCACTTGGAAATACCACTCGCATCTGTGTCGTCGATCAGCACTATGCAGCTTACACGTGTTCATGTTCATTTGGGGGTGCACCTTATGTGCTGTAAAGCCTTATATTGTGTTACAAAGTGGAATTACAGTTCCGTGTGAGTATCATTCTCTCTTCAATCTTCTCTCTCATGTAGAAGACACCCAACAGTCAGTAACAGTGTGAACAATGACTTTTATTTACAACATGATGACAGTGGAAAATGTTAGATTTGTAATACCTTCTATTACTTTTTTTCTTATGTCTTCTGCTGCCCTGAGCCACAATTTGCCAAAATCTTATGCACTCCTCAAAACCAAGGGTCTGAAAGAGGCAAGAGAGAGGCAAGTGGGGTATGGGGAAAAATGACGAACGAAAAAATAAAAACCTCATGAAGACAAAAACAAATGACTAAAATATAGACCTTTACATGAACTTTACTCCTCTTGTGGAGGACTTAAATAACTGCATGGCAGCATCTGAAACAATTTGTTTCTTTTTCTGATGCAAATGTACGTCAAAACGAATTTGCAACAGGATAGACAGAAACACAGACAAAATTGTAATGCTATTTTTCTTTACAACCAAACTTCTGCAAACTCCTGTCCAGAACATGTTTAAGACAGAAACAAAAACTTTGTTCCAGTGTTGGTTTTTGTCACGTATATGTGGTAAACTACAGTCTTAAAGGTGTTTGCTAGGACTGACAGAAATAAAAAGCTAGCTTCTGCTTTCTTCAGGGCTTTATCATTTTTTTTAAGCTTTCACCCTAAAATTACTCCCATGCCATTTGACCTGATATGCAAATCTATCCCTCTCTCCTTTCACTTGTCACATTCAAGTCCATATTGTCAAAACCCAATGCCCTTTAAGTCAAAAAGGAATTTGTACCCTTCACTGCTCATATGTTTCTTTTTTTTTTTCTTTCTTTTTTTCTGTCATCTTCCAAGCCAACCTAATAGCATTACTTCCATGCCGCTCATTAGAGCTCCATGTACACAACTACACCCCTGATTTATCACATGGCTGCTCTGGCATCGGCAATCCACAAGGAACAGTCAATATCTAGATATCAGGAGACACAGCACTGCTGCCGAGTCACTTCAGTGGTGTTCAATAAGCAGGGCACCACAACCAAGCATCTGCTTTGCAAGATTCCACTGCATCCATCCAATCACAGTCCCCATGAACCTGATGACACTGAGACTTTAGACATCACGCAAGGCATTCACATGGACAGGAAGTCACGAGAGCAGGGCATGTTGATCAATGAGGACAAGGACAATGAAGATGATGCTAAGGGGCTCCACTTCGGAATGAGACTACATGACAGGGCTGTACTCTGTGCTTCCTTTCATAACATTTCCTGGCACTGGCGAGATACGACAGATACAGACACCTGCAGTGTTTGTCAGAAAACTGGAGCAACGCTCTCAACCCATTTGAGCCCATACCACTCTACTCTGGGCAGCAGCTGGTCGGGGCTGAAACATTCTATCAATAAATGCCTCTGATGGAAACTGAACTGATGACCTCCCACCCTGCTTATACGAGAAGATAACTATTGCAGTTGCTCATACAAGCCTTTTTGGTGGTGCTTTCATTTTTTTGCTGTTTTCTTCAGGGTATGTTTTCTCTAATAAGGTTGAAGAGCAGTGGATATGGACTTTTTTGTGTGTGGATACAACAGCATCTATCTCCCCCCCCCCCCCCCCCCCCCCCCCCCCCCAGTTTTCTCTGGAGATGACAATAGAAAATAAAGATAGTTGCTGGTTTTATTTTATTGATTATTCATAGCCCATTGCACCACACTGTGTGTTCTCAGATCTATCACACTGGGAAAAAAAGGTCATGTCAAGAAGAGGTCAGATCATGAAAAACGATTGCATCCTGAAATTGAAACATCTGTCAAAATCAAATGCAGTTCATGACATGCTGACTCAACTATTATAGATATCCTCACAACAGATGTGACTAAGTTGTGCTTACAGCACCAAACCTTCCACTTGATTTCTCATTAAAAAATGAATCATTCAAAAAAGGTCAATGAAAAATCTTGAAAGTAACAAAACAGCATTAAGAAAAAAGCATGGGTAAAAACACACTACTTAATGGACAGCCAGTATCCATCCAGAACAATGTGTACAATTTTTACTACCTAGTCGCCAGATTAAAAAAAAAAAAAAAGCTGGCATGTCATCTTTGTGACTAGAAATAAGTGTAAAAGAATTTCCAGAGAGAAAAAAAAGGAGACTGGTCCACAAACGCAGAAAAAAAACCCAGTAAACAAACGTAAAGAAACTTACAAAGGTAAAAAAAAAAAAAAAAAATCACCTTTCCACAGAAACCTTTTTTCCCCATGAAAAATGTATATGTAGCATGGACTGAAATACTTCTAAGAGATGTAGTATGTTTCCCCATGTTTTGTCTCCTTGCTTAATGTCAGAATCATCTTCAGTTCTCAGTACTTTCATGTGCACCAAACTGATCAGATTGGACCTTGAACACAAAGTTCACAAACCATTTTGAATAAATCTCATGAGTAATCAGACTGCACCAAATACCACAACATCCATAACTGGCATTACACACAATGCAACAGATTCCATTTATAAATAAAATATGTGTACATATATATAACAACAGATCATAAATAAAACATTTGCCTTCGACCCAAATGTACCTGAAGGCAAGCATGTTTCACTCCTCGGAAACAAATTCATACACAAAATCTCTAGTTTGTATGAAACAGACTCTAGTTTGTATGAAACAGACGATTATGGATAAGAATCAAAACCTGATGTGAATAACATTTTGTGTCAGCACCTCTGTTCCCACCCCCACCGCTAAATGAAACAATGAAGATTCCATACTTTCCCAAACCATGACCTACTGAAGGTAACACCTCTCTTCATCACAAATTAACGCCTACAAAACTTAACCCAAAGGCCTGTCTCTATGTTTGAAAAACTTAGAAATGTGAAAGGAGGCTTTCAATATGTTTTGAAATATTTTCTTCTTCTTTTCTTTTTCTTATGATCATCTTTTATCGTATAAGAGGAATGTAGCTCCTTTCTCAGTCAAAGCTGTGCTAGCAGCCTTTGACAACAGTTCTTTCACATTTGACCTGCACCACATGTAACTAAAGATTTTCACATTTTGCTTTGCTGGGTATTCAATGACGATCTTATTTCCCTCCAAAATGACAAAGTGCTGGGTTCTATCTTTAAAGTAATAAACAAAGATACAATACCACATGACATATTTGTGATTCTCCTCCACAATCCAGCCATCCTTAATTGTGTGTGTGTGTGTTGTGTGTGTGTGTGTGTGTACGTGTGTGTGTGTGTGTGTGTGTGTGTGTGTGTGTGTGTGTTAAAGCTAATGTGAATATCGACAAGAAACAATATGCATGATTATGTTGATAGAAATCACACAACATGAAATGTGAGTCTTCAAATCCGTTCTGAAGACACTTTCCATTTGACTTTACCCCCACTTTACATTTCCCCATGTATGTGAGGGGAGTCAAGTTCACAGGCACTGTCCAAAAGTCTGGCAAGTCAAACAAAGCATACACGCTGCTCGTCTTACAGTCTGCAAGAACATCTACCACATACACCAACAGCTGCCAAGGAGACTTCAACACAAACACGCCACAAACCACAGTTCACATTTTCCTCTCTCTCTCTCACACTGAATACACCAGAACAAAATAAACCACCACAGCCTTCACAGAGTTCTGAGATTCCACTAGTTTCTTTCATACTCTGTTAATAAAATGCAGAAGTGGAACAATGACACTGACACTGTACAAGGTGTAGAAGAGAATTTCTCATTCTGTCCAAACCTGGAACCCATCCCCATTTCATCTCCCATCATGAAACAAACAGCACAGCTATGTACACCATGACCATATGCTTAAAACTCTTTATCAAACAAAAAAAAGTTTCCCTTATCCAGAGACTCGAAAAAACAAAACAAAAACAAAGGAAATGTGTGAATAAATATTAAATACAAGAACGCCCATTTTGTAATAAAAACATCTGAATTGGAACACAATTGTCAACACAGTGGGTTAGATGTTACAACTGTGCATTAGTTCAAATGACTTTTACATATCTATCTGTCGCCAGTTCTGAGCTGAAAAATCATGTTTGGTCATTTCTGAAGTTCTGTCATTTACAGGTCACTCTAGAACTATCATTGGTTCATTTGATATTCAATCATGATTAGAGAGAGAGAGAGAGAAAGGAGAGACACAGAGAGAAATGGGGGGGGGGGGGGAGGGGGAGAGGAGGAGGAGGATGGAGAAGAGAGAGGCAGAAGCAGAAAGAGAAGAAGAGAGAGAGAGAGAGAGAGAGAGAGAGAGAAAACCATAAACAGCTCAATGGTGTTTTCCTAAAGTCCATCCTCCATCTCTTATTGTAAGCAAAACTGCTTACACATACAAAAGACTGAGAAAAAAAAAAGAGAAATTACAACTGGATTAAGCAAGCGATCTTTGATCTTTTAAAGTTGATGCACGATCACAAGTTGTAATTATTCAAATCGGAATGAACATCCCTTGGCATTATCTTACCACTGTTATCATCCTGAAATCTTTTCAAGCTGAAATGTCTGTCTGAATCCGCAATGCATCCATTCACAAACTATATCTCAAGCTCTTCTCTGTCTTAGAATTCTTGTCCCTTACCTGTTTTTCTTTTGTTTTTAAGTTGCAACATAAAAAGTAAAAAAAGAACCTTTCTTCATCCTATGATAACCTGCTCCTTCACAGCATGCCCGATCGAGTGTGTTGTACATACTATGGGCAATCTTGTCAAAAACGTCCACTTTAATTAAAAGCATGCTTTCCCAATCACGCATTTCTTTGCCGAGCAAAGACGTTCAACGTGCAAGCAGCCTCGACCATTGAGAGAGCCTCTGAATCATGCATCAAGAATCTTGATCAGGTTTGATTCCTCTGGCCTGCAGACAGGGCCAAAGGGGTCACTCTGTCTTTATCTCTGTCTCCGGGTTTCCTGTTGGGGGTGGGGGTCCAGTTGCCGATGAGACTGGTGGAGTTTTCTTGTCCCCCTGACCCCAAGCTGGGGAGTTGGAGAACTTTTTCTCCACCCCATCCTCTTCCTGACCCATCCCTGCGCCTTCAAACTGGGTGTTTTCTAGTCGCGTGATGAGGCGCTCGTCTTCATCCCCAAACTCTCCCCCCATCAGTGTAGGTTCCCCTACCACCATCACGTCCTGCAAGATAAACAGAGACAGTGAATGGATGTCAGTGACTGTGCAGATCCAGGGATGGGGAGGTGGATGTGTGTCTTTCATATCAGCTCCAACTAATATGCTCCAGTCTTCTTCCACATGAATAAGTTTTAGTCTGAAACTGAAGGCATTATGTTACTGACTTCGGACACATTTTAAGTTTGAAACTGAAGGTATAATTTTACTATAACATTACAGAATTTGAAAACGTTTCAGTCTGAAAGTGAGTGCGTGGAATTACTGACTTTGGAAACTTTTAGTCTGGAACTGAATATATAATACAACTGACTTTGGATATGATTTACACTGGAAATGAGGGTATAACATTGGTTACTTTGGAAACTTTTGGACTGAAACTGAATGTATGATATAACTGACTTTGGATACATTTTATTCTGGAACTGAGTGGATTACATTCTATGCTCTGAATAGATCTTAGTCTAGAAATAAGAGAATAATGTTATCTTTTTTTCTTTTAATATTCTTCAGATAATCAAAATGAACACAGGGACTGATCTTATGTTATAATGGATATATAAACTGCAATTCATCCAAGTCCACTTCAAGATGGAGGTACGCGTTACTCGGGAGATTTTATTAACAGATTCAAATTTGTCACTCCTCTCTGTATGCCCTATCCAACGGACTTCACTTTGTGGGCATATTGTACAAATTTAGACTGAAGAATGTAACCAGAAGTTGATCACTCGATGAAACCTGTATACTTTGTGCACCTCAAATTATGAGAAAATGTGAGGGGGAGAGAAAAGCCAGAACAAAACTGAGCAGATATTCATGTCTTTAATTTCAGAAACCATGTGGCAAATGAATGTAACGATTTATGAGGAAAGGCAACAAGAAAAGTAATCCATGACTTTTCTCCTTTCATTATGAATCCATCAACAACGAGAAACCTGGCAACATGAATTGTTTTCAAATCATTCACGCATGATCAATTACTACCAAACATCCACTTTGAAGTCATTTGAACTCAGAACTAAACTTGAGCAGACTATAACAAATCCTTCTGATCCACTGCAAGGTTGCTGTCGTTAGGCAGAGTTATTGGTCTTTTATTTTTGTCAAGGCAAAGATGCCAGGACGTACATTTTCAGGGACGGAAGTTCTATTATTTGCTGCTGCTTGTTCATGACCAGAAGACAAACTTGGCACAGAATACGATGATATATGGTACATCTTTCTGTTTCTCTACAGAATCAGCAGAACCAGGAAATTAATACAGCTCATCATACTGATGCCCATACTGATTGGCACACAACAAAGTACAGTGTTCTACATAAAATGAACACTTAGCTTGTGGTTTATATGGTACTGGCACTGATCAGTGCACAGTTTGCTGAGGTATTTCAGTCCAGATGCTCTAAAGCTGAGGATGTACAACACAAACAAAACAAAAATACACTACTCCTTGCCACTCCACACTCACACAAACACATACAATCCATATTCAATGACTTGAGGCTGAATACCATTCTGTCTGGATCATGACAAGAAAGCTTACAGTGGAAATTCACACCCATATTTCTTAAAGAAAATAAAAAAAAGAAAAAAAAATCATAAATAAAAAAAAAGCCAAAAAAAAAAAAAAAAAAAACCTGACAAAAATTCACATTCTATCAAAACCATCATCTGCAAAGGATGCCAAAAAACAATAAATCAATATGTGAACAAGAGATATACTGGGAGAGATGGGGGGGGGGGGGGGGGGGGGTGAAGGGAAGAAGGAACAAAAACCAAATAGTCATGTCAATGGACCATCTACAAACACAAAAGTTGAATCTGAACATTTCAAGAAACCTAGATATAAGTTTTCCAATATTACGCAAAAGAGAATCAGTAGACCTAACCTGAAAAACAGATCTACTGCAAAACCATGACAAGGTCTTTCCTAATAAGAAATGGCCAAAACACACATACACAAGCGTGCCACACACACACACACACACACACACACACACACACACACCACACACACACACAGCAAAACACAAACAATAATAATTTTTAAAAAACCTTCTAAAACACACACACAAAACATTCATAGGCACAGTTTAAAGACAAGAGAAGCCAGCTATTGGAGACAGAATATATCAATTAAAAAAATTACGCTTGTTTAGTCCTATTTAAGGACTTGCTCATTTACAAATATTCTTTTTCCTACAAAAAGAAATAAAGAAGTATACTCTCCTGCACACATGAAAAAAAAAAGTTACAAGAAGTAATACGTTTACCACATACTTTCTAAGTACCTTTGCAGATCACAAGCAGAAGATGCTTGAGAATCAAAGTGCGTAAACTGACGCATGTACAACTGCCTTCTTCACTTCAATTGAAAGAGAGATTTAAGAAATCTATCAAAATCAGTTCAATGTAATTTCTTTTTTGTTTTCCTTTAACCTTTCTATCCCCGTTCCGCCCTATTCCGCCCGACCCGTCAGGCTCCTGATCCGCCCTGTACCGCCCGTTCCTCAGTAGGCTGATTGTCTCGGTGTGCCTCCCTTATTTGGGTTGACCACAGTAATAAGACAAACCGGTCGTTATCCGGGTCTTTCCTACCTTTCTCAGCGCCATTTGTGAAAGCGGTTTGTGGCTTTTTTGATTTTTAATCGATTTTTTTTGTCATCCCATCGACTTCTGACTACGATCAAAATGTCGCACTCTGACAGTGACAGTGACATGAGCTTGACTGTGGACCAAATGTTCAATGTGTTTGCCGACCGAAAATGAGACTGGAATCAATCGGACATTGATCTCGACTCTGTAGACAGCGACAGTGACTATGAAGTTGCAGAAGGAGTGAATGCGAGTAGTGACAGTGACTCGGACATAGGCGACGCAGGTGACCAGTGCTATGATGTCGGTGGATGTGCACAGTCATCGCAGTGGTCAAACGACGACTTTCGGACTGAAGTTCGTGTGTTTGATGCATACAGGGGCCCCCCACGTCCACAAGTGAATCTTCGAACACCTTTTGATTATTTTTCACTTGTTTTTCCTTCGGACGCATTCCATCTCATGGTCAGGGAAACCAACCTGTATGCAAGACAAACGCTCATGGCTGCTGGTCTTCCTGAGGATAAGTTTCAGCCAACCACTGTGGATGAAATCAGAGCTTTTGTTGGTCTTCTCATGTTTATGAACATGGCCCCTGTTCCTCATCGTGATTTTTATTGGAAAGACTCTTCTCCTTTCTTCAATCCCTGGGTGTCGAGTGTCATGTCGAAGAACAGGTTTGAACAGCTGAACCAGTATTTTCACCTCGCTGATACCACTCAGTTTGTTCCCAGAGGTCAGGCTGGGTATGACCCCCTGTTCAAAGTCAGACCTCTCATTTCCATGACTCAAGAATGTTTTGCTATGCAGTTTCTACCTGGGCAAAACATCACAGTAGATGAGGCAATGATCAAGTTCAAGGGTCATTGTGGTTTTCTGCAGTACTTGCCTGCAAAACCAACAAAGTGGGGCCTCAAGGTGTGGGCTTTGTGTGATGCCGATTCTTTTTATATGCTGAATTATTCAGTATATACTGGGAAGACCAATGATGTGCCTGCTGGGACAGGTGATGCCCTAGGGGATCGTGTCGTCAAACACTTGGCAGAACCCCATTATTTCAAGTGGCACACCGTCTACTTTGATAATTATTTCACGTCAGTCCCCCTCATTCAATATCTGTTTCAGAAGAAAACCTTGGCATGTGGGACTGTGCGAAACAACAGGAAGGGTCTGCCACAGGATATGAAGCCAGCAAAATGTGTCAAAAAGTCTGGGGACACAAAGCGCTGGTTTCGTGAGATTGGCTATGATGATTTGAAGGGCAAGCTTCAGGCTGTTGCTTGGTTTGACCGTCGTAAGGTCACCCTTCTTACTTCTGTCCATGATGGAACCGATGGAGAGCTTGTCAGAAAAGGTGCAGGGGGTGTTGAAAAAGCCAGGTATTCTAGGCCCCTGGCTGTGGCTGATTACACCAAGAACTACAACGGTGTTGACAAGCATGATCAATTGCGATCATATTATTGTTCCAAGCAGAAATTCATGAAGTGGTGGAAATATGTGTTCTTCTTCTGCCTGGACACTGCTGCAGTAAATGCCTTTGTAATCTACAAAAACTCTGCAGATGCCCCACTGAAACTGCATGTGGATTTTCACACTGAGATTGTCATGGGCATGGTGAATGGTTTCAAGGGTCGAAAACGGATCGGCCGTCCCGTCGTTCACGACAATCCAGACAAGCACAAACACACTCCTTCCAAAATCCAGTCTGCCAGAGGCAAGAAGGACTGTGTCTGTTGCAAGAAGGAAGGCAGGAAAACCCCAGCAGGCAATGCCATCCAGTCAACACACGAGTGTGTGATGTGTAAGGTGGCTTTGTGCAAGGATCGTGGCTGCTTTTTTTCTTTTCACCAGCAGTGAGTAGGTTCCTACACACTCATTCTTAGCAGTACACCTGATACTTGACTAAATCAAGGACTGAACTTTGTCATTTTTGTTTTGTACAGACTGTTTTGGGGTTGACTAAATATTGAAAGTGCCACATACAGAAGTACTGGAGTTTGTGCATGTAAGAAAAGTGCACAACGGAAAGAAAATTTCATGTCAGTGATCTGTGTTTGACAAAAGTGATCAAAAGCAAGAACATTTCCAGTGACTGTGTTGTTTGTGTGTGATCACATTTGGATTATATAATTCATTACATCTGGAACCATATGGTGAGTACAACAAAAATATTTGAGTGTTGTTTTGTGTTGTGATGCCTGCCTCTCTTCCTTCCTACTAACACCTGCATATAGTTAGAAATATTATCAGTCATAGGAATTCTTTTTCTCACAAACACAAACTAACTCATGCAGATCAAAAAGCATGCACTCCAATACATTTTCAGTAAGTATGGTATGATTTTGACCTGTTATTTTTTTTTAATTATTTTTTTCCTGCTATGTAACTGCTAGGTGACTTAAAAGCGTCACAAAAATTTCACGTATATTCCTAGCTACCTGTGTAACTACTAACACCTCACAACACCCATCAGTTCTTTTCAGATGGTGAACCTGACCACTTGCCACCAAAAAGGTAGGTGTTATAAAGTTGATGGGTGTTGTATTGCCTGTCTATCACCTATTTCACTGACGTAGGTGTGTTTCCCAGGTAAAATCAGGTGTGCGAGTGTTGAGTCATAAAAATATTTTCACATCCCCCTGAAATAACAAGTGCAAACCAAAGTTCAGCTTTCCATAGATTTTTGCTGAAAATTTGAAGTCTTTATATCCATTAGTTTATTTTTTACAATTTTTTAAAGTCAGTACCCCAATTCGGGCAGCGAATTCCAATATAAACTTAGTAGTCTAGGCGACTTCTGTCATACGAAATACAGGACAATGAAAGTTAAAATCACCTGGCAGTGCATTACTATGTACCTGAACACTGGTAAGATCCATTTGATCAAACGATTAATCAAATGATTAATGCTGTCTTTGAAACAGAAAAGGAGAGAGAAAGCTCACAATTTTAGAGGGTTAGTCCTACAATGTTGACATTCTGTGTGGCCACTGGAACTAAGGTAAAGGAATAAAACTAGTACAACAGAGAATTGCTTTCAGCTATTTCTTAACTTCAAGTATTCTTCTATCCACTACAGATTTCTCTGTGTGAAATTCAGACTGCTGCAGTATGGCACCAGCCTTTGTTACTGTCTGTCAATATTAGTGAGAGCTTGACAGCAGATGGTCTTCAGTGAAGAAACCCCCCTCAGACACGTTTTTTTGCCCTCAACTCCTTACATTCTAAGGGGGCCGGGCCGCTTCTAGGTCATGATTCCCAGGTGCCCTTCTACTGTCAACTTCTTTCCCCCTGGCGCTGCCGTGATTCGACACCGCAACTTTGGATAGGTGGGTGTCTTATGGCACGCCTTTTGCAGATGGATGTCTTACTCCACTGCTAATGGGACACCTGTTTTAAGTTGGGAAATTGAAGTTTTCATATCACAGCAGACTTTCAGACTGATTTTTGCCATAGGCAATTTCTTTCATTTTCCATTTCTTGTAAACAAGGAATAGGTCAGTTTTAAGGAAAGAACTGATGTCAGAATGCTGTTTACCTAAGTTAACCAGAGTTTTTCAAAAGAGGAATGAAAAGGGAGGAAAGCGCACAGCAATGTTGCACAGCTGGTACAAGATCAACAGACTTATCTGACATTCACACCCACCTGCAGGCTCACCAGTTTAGTGGTGTCCACTAGGTTTCTTTCTGACTAATTTTAAACTACTGCATGTGCACACACACTAACACAACTAAATCTACAAAACACACCCACCCACACAGACAGAAAACAGCAATACAGAATACAGTACAAATAAATACCCTGCATTTTTCCTTAAGCCATAACTCCACAAATGAAGACTGCCTTCTCTTGGACACTGTACTCATTGTCAAACAGTTGTTCATACAGCATGTTACTGATTTTGATTTTAGTGACCTCAACAGTCAATCACTTATGAACACAAAGCTTTCAAACAATCATGAAATATCTGTTGAAGACGAAGTTGCCCACAGACTTATCCAGACACAGACAGGACAGAAAAGTGTTACCCAGCTCTGCAGCAGGAGCTAAATCTACAGGGTAATTCTTCCACAGATGAAACATTTTCCAATGTAAATTGTTATGTAGCACCAAGGGATTTCTGTTTTGTACAAGCTGCAACCAGGTTCACACAAAGATGGTTGCTGGGTCTCTTGCAAACATTTTACATTTCTGCACACCCACACACATAAAAAAAACTGTATGAATGTATGTGTTAGTGTGTGCATAGGTGTTCTTCCTGTTTAGAAAAGTTACAATGCACAATGCCTTCCCATGCCCTTCAATCTTGCCATGGAATGTTCCACACAAATGAAACACACCACTGAACATGTGGCCCCAGTTTGTCACCGACCCAAAAGAACACCTTCACAGGCCACCATTCCAAACTCCACAGTTCTGTGGTTGTTAAATATAACCTGTATGTGTATGCCCAGCAACCCATTGCCATCTAGATTTGATGTCTAGAACACTCATAATGGTCTCACCAAGTGTCCACCTTTTCTTCCCCTCTCTCTCTGATCAGGTGAAGTGAAGTTCCAGGTTAGATGTTAGCACGTTGGTGTTAATGAGTTACGAGTTAGCAATGCTCAGCCACATCTAGAGGTTTGCAGACAGTGTTTATTGCGTGTGAAGACTATTTTAGCACTTCAAGTCTGGTGTCAGTGCTGAACCCTCAGATGAGTCACACGAGTCAAAAAGAGTCCTCACTACTGGAAGGACGGGCTCTAGTCCATTACAATGAAGGGCTTCACTGTTTGGAGTCAACTCCTCCGTCTTCTTCTTTTTCTTCTTGCACTTGGTCTTCTCAGCCTACAAGACAAAACATACACATCCCAGAAATACAGCAGTCTGACTGCATGCCATGCATTCACTCCTGACAGCCAGAAAGAGAGACACACAGTCCCAGAAACCACATCTCCAGTGAAAGGACCAGGCTGGATTAAAAGAGGAATATGCACTCATCAAAAGTCCGCTCCTCCCGCAGCCTTGAGCTGAGCTTGTAAGCGTTTATAAGGAACATGCAAAGCATCTGTATATTTACAGTTCAAAACTTGAAGTCTGAAAACATGCAACTGTCAGTATAAATAAAAAAGTCTCTAACAAAGACTAAATGTGACAGAAATTTACTATGATTTCAGAACATCAAGTGTTCCTTTCTTAAGGATGCATCCCTTGCATAACTTCGTGTTCAAAGGACATTTCTTTGTGTGAGATTTTGTGTGTTGCACAGCCAGAAACTATTTCATTCCTCCTCCTTACCACAAAACAGCTTTAAATAAATTTCCTCACAAAAAGCATCATTATTTATCTTTTTATTTTCTTTAATCGCCAACATTACGTACGGTGCATCTTCACCATCATCCTTTTTTCGACTGATCAGACCTACAGTTTCATTGCAAAATACTCTCGAATTCACATATTTTTCTCAAGATCATTGGTAAATTGCATGTCTTGCCCAGGTATGTGTCTCAGTCATTTCTGTTGCTTATTATGCATAAAGTTACTGATATACTTTTTCGGACAACTGGAGCAGAAGCCCCAATTGTTCTCTATAAGGTGAAAATACAAAATTGCATCCCTTTGGTTATGAAATCCGAGGATTACCAAGCTAACAATATGACAAAGTAGGGAGGGTGGAGCCGTTCATGCGCTCTGCAGCACTATTAGTGCCTCGTTTACAAATACGCACAAAGCTAAAGACCCACATATTTCACTCACACCAGGTAAACAGACAATGCTTGTTATGGATGACTGACAAGCACTACACAATGGGGTCTGGGGATGAAGCAGCAAAACCATAAATAAAGCGATATCATACAAGTTGCATAACAAAATATTACTCAAAGCAAACAGAAAGCTAACCTGTAAACTGCATGCTCATTGCCTCAACCAGTTCAGAGAAATGAAAATATAAAGAAACTCTTGCAAATTTTATTGCAGTGAATTTTCTAGTCACTGATATTGAACAAAAACTTACAAAATGTGTTTGCCGGAAAACAACAGGATATTGACATCTGGACAAACACCCATCCCTGCCGTTAAAACAGATTCCAGTTGGCACTGGTGCACACTGTTATAAGCATTGTCCATGGCATTAAACAAGGCATTCACTTGGGTAACAGGTTGTCGAAACAGTGAAAATCCATAGCTGTTCCAAGCTGCTTTGAGTAATATCCTTTTGTATTTACAGTATTCTGTCATAAACAAGCAGATGCAAACACACCCGCCTACCCCGATTGGAAAAAAACAACACCATCACGCACATCCAAAAAACAAAACAACTAAACAAACCACAAAAAAGGAAGATAAATGAAGAAATTACCGGCCAACCATGCATCTACTGATATCCACAGAATAAGCAAGAGAAACAAAAGACAGACAGACAGATGTTTTTTTTGCTTTTTTTACCCCTGGCACTGAAGAGCCCAGATTAAAGCCATGAGGTCCTGGAGAGCGTTTCTGCTTGCCCGATGGTGGCATGTCACGGTTATTGTTTCCTGCTCCGCTGTTGTTGCTGGCCGAGCCTTTCCGCTTCCTCCGCTTGCTGGGAGGTCTTGCCGACTCTGTGCAACAGTACAGGGTATTGAGCTCTTCCCAACATACTACATTTCAGGCAGACATAACTTGTAGTCAGTCCTGCTTTCAGTCATTTGAATTACCACATCTCTAAGTCAACACTAGTATACATACAAACACAATTATCCTGGTGGAGTGAATAATAAGGTGATAAGACTCTTAAAATGCAGTTCTCATTAATCTCCAATAGAACAATGACCCTTGCATTCTCTCAGAAACCAGGGTGGGGCCTGGTGGCCGAATGGGTATGGTGCCAGACTCTTGTTCTAAGGTCCAGGATTCCATTCCCACTTGACAGAGCAAAACTGGAAGGGATTTTCTCTTCTAATGTCCAGGCACATTCCAATCCCATCCCCTCATAGTCCTTTGGATGAGACTTTACATCTAGGTCCATATAGGTTGCATTCACATCAACTCCCATTCCATCTTTCGGAGCAGAATAGGCCATCATCATGTGCCAATGGTATGGCTGACATGAAAATAAAAGACCAGCACACTGTTGTCACATTGACACATCACACCTGAAGGTGGAATGTCACTAACTTAATGGGCGGATTGAAAAATGGTTGTCTGTGAAAAAATATCAACAGGCACACAGAGCCAGAGAGAGAGAGAGAGAGAGAGAGAGAGAGAGAGAGAGAGAGAGAGAGAAACAGAGAGACAGACAGACCGAGAACGAGACAGAAAGAGAGAGAAACAGAGAGGGAGACACACACACACACACAGAATGTTGCTTCTAGCCCAGCCACCAGAGAGAGAGAGAGAGAGAGAGAGAGAGAGAGAGAGAAAGAGAGCCAGAGCAAGTGGGAATCTTCTAACATCTCAATCACTTCTTATTTGTACCATTACAATTTTTCACATGAAATGTCATTTTCTTTTCATGCGCCTGGAAATCATCTGTAACTGAACAGTACAGACCCTTAACTAACCTCCTCACACTTACTCATTTACATTGATCACGGGCACTCAGAAACTTCCAATCTTTTATCTTGAAAGACAGGTGAGTGACTGGAAAGTGAAGTTAATCATTTCTTGATCTAACTCTAAAATCAAAAGCAACAGAGTTTGCAGTTTGAATGCAGGTAATACATCAATACGATAGTGACCAACTGACTCCTGGATGGTATGCGACACATTTTAATGCAGACTGCACATCAAGGATTATGTACACCTTCGCTCAGGGAGACACAAATCAGATCCATGCTTCAGTGCAATGGTGGTGCCATTGCAGTAAACAGAAGTTGCCAACTGGAAGTTTGGTTGAAAATGTACATTGGACACACAACAGCTGTTCTGCTGGGTAAGCTGTGCGATTATGAGACAAGCTTTTCTTTTTCCTTTTTTTTCAGCATCCATGGAACTTTTTTTTGTCAAACGTAAGAGGAAAATGAAGCGAATTTGAGTGGGATGAACTGCGCTGAACACGGAAGGGTTGGTAGGTCTATTGATCTTAGTGTAACTGCAGTGAACATAGGTTTTCCAACAGATGATTTTTTTATCACTTGGTTCTCTTGTTTTCTTTCAGTTTTTTCTTTTTTTCCTGGCATTTCCTGGCCTGCAGCCTCATTGTTGTTTGTACGTTTTATCTTGCTGTCAAGAAGGCAAACTGAAGAAGACAGTATTTCATGCATGAAAGTTAGCGAGAGTTGCTGCTCACTGAATTGGCAAACTGAGATAACACAGTATGCAATTTTACTGCACAGTATGCAACAGATGCAATTTACACTCCAAAAATTTTAGTCCAGATTTCCTTTTCCTTTTTGAGTTCACCACATTCAGCATATTTCAGCAAAACGTATGCGCAGGACAGGATGAACTTGTATGGATAAACAGGTCCATGTAGGGAACAGGATACATGCAGAGCGTGCTCATCACGGCCTACCTTTGCCCACGGGAGCCACCATGCGCTGCCATTTTTGGAAGAGTGTGGTTTTGAGACAGTCACGAGGGTTCAGACCATAGGCTTTGTGACGTGACATCAATTCCTGCATGGGCTCCAGGATCACACACAGCTGAACACACATACATCAGTTTTGTTACAGTGATAATAACAAAGTTGCAATTAAAAACACAAATCACAGAGGAAAAAAACAGACCAGCTTTTCAGAACAAAGTCGGCAATTAAAAAAAAACCCACATCTACAAACAACAGGCCAGCTTTTCGACTTTTTTTTTCAACCCCTCAAAGAGATCCATAACTTTCGATGTCAACATGTGTATACTTTTACATCATAAGACTGAAAATGGTCTGAAGTTAATTGATTAAAGTCAATTTAAGTTAATTCAATTCAATAACATTTTACAAATCCACATGGAAATTCACTTGTGCTTTGACAGGCTCAATATAAACACACTACATAATGTAAACTCAAGAATAACACACCATAAACGTTGAACTCATCATAGACTGATTCAAGTCCAATGAAACATTTGCTTAATAACTGTTCACATATCCATACACATCACTATTATCATAAACACACATACAGAATGAAAAAAAAAGCAACAACACAGATATACACAGACACACACAAATTTAAATTTGGCAACAATGTTCATGACCATATGATATGCCCCCTCCTGAACTCTTTCCCTCCTATTTTCTCCATGTTTTTAGGCAAACCTCCTCATATTGTCTACTATCTATCTTTCTCTCTCTCATCCATTTTCTATTTTATGACCAGTTCAACTTGATTTACAAATCGTGCATAGTTTAGTTTACTGTGGTGACAAAAACAAGGTTCAAAATATGCGCTTATTTGTGTGCATAACCACATCCATCCATCCAACCTTGCTCATGGAGTGGGATTTTTTTTGTATTTGCACAACTGCTGAACCAAGTCGTGCCAACCCCTTCATCACTTTCAGAGTTTAATTATGGGAAATGTGCCAGGGCAAATTACTGTGTGTCAGAAGAATTCTTTGCCGTTTCATCAAACACTTAAAGCAAGTTAAAGCCAAACCTCGTTACCCTGAAACTGCTTTCAGTTTCACAATCAATGAGTGTTTTCTGTAAGGTGTGCATAAAAAAATCTAAAAAAATTTTTGGTAAAAGCTGGAGGGAGTTTGGGGGTGGGGTGGGGTGGGTGGGGGCAGGATGTTTTTCCCTACCACCATGCAACATAGCAATCATATTGCAGTAACTATAGTTTTTTTTTTCTTCCACCTTTCTTTCACCCCTGCTTCACCAGCATAGCATTGGCCCAGGATTATCCATACTCTCATCCCCTTTTTTTTCCCTCTCTTAATTTTTCTGGGCCAGTAGCCCTCACTACTTTTTTTTTTCCTTTTTTTTTTTTAACAAACTAAAACGTTGTTGAAGGAACACACACAGGTGCAATTTTGTATGAGTTAGTGAGAGCTATCGCTTTTTGGTTGAATCACCCCAGACAACAATATTGTTGCACTCTGCAAGTGTAATTGCTGCTCAAGAACATTGTGCCTAAATATCTTTTCCCAACTTTTTTCTTTTAAGTTTGTTACATTTGTCATGTTTTTGCCATAGTGTACAAAATATGTCAAAACTGTACAGATAAACAGATCTGTAGCGCACACTTTTGCCAAATTAATATATTACATTTCAACACAAAACAAAACAAACAAAAAAAAGCTCAAGGGGACACACATCATAAGAGATTCTGACGTGTGGTTCAAAGACACGCCTAACACACAGTACATCTTACGTAACATAAGTTGCAATGACACTTGATGGCTGAATGATGAGAATAAACCAGAAAAAAAAAAAAAAATCTGTTCATATACTTTTTTAAAGTTGACTAAAATTATGGAAAAAGTGAGTTTCTTTTCAAACAGCTACCTCTGATCAGTAACTCTGCTAAACAAGAGCAAGTCAGTGAAGACAAATCAACACTCATCTTCTGGGTATCAAATCTTCTCCCCGATTACTAATCACAACAATGCAGATGACTAACTGGAAGCTGAACTACTTTCTACAGTTCTGCTGACTTAATGATATTAGTAAGTCATGTAAGTCAACAGTAATGTGTTTACTTTGGCTCGCAGGAGTTTCTTTGACATTTAACTGCCAGAAGATAAATTGAGAGACTATGAATTTGTACAAATTTCAACTGAGCTGCAGATGCATGTTGAGTCATTGTCGTGTACTAAGCCAGCAAAACCATCTTGAACCCCAAATATTTGATGGATAGATATACAGAATCACCAGTCCTACCTGATTATTGGTTCCACATGGTATCTCAGAATGCCACATGGACAATGTGCACTATCTTGAAATGAATCACAATGTTTTCAGATTTTTCTACCCATATTTTGATCTTGACAGTTAAAATGTTTTTCAGAAAAATCAAAGATTCTAGTAGAAAACAGAAACAATATCTCAAACAACTGACATTTTAAACAACATTATCATTAACAATCAAGAAATAAAATGACACAAGTACAACTTCCACCATGAAACATTTAACAACTCATTAAGACATAAATCTAACCAATGTAACTGTTTCTTTTTTCTTAGATAGAAAACTTTGGAGATGGGCTTTATGTTACTATTTCATTTGCCAATTTGTCATGATTTGATTTGAGAATGTGTATTCAACCAATTTGTCTTCATTCGATTTCAGAATGTGTATTTAACCAACACCTTTTAACATCTATATAAATGTCTAAAACACTTTCTATCAAATTGAAACTGCTTTCCTGTGAGATGCTTCTAAACCAAACTAAATAAACACCCTTCACATTTCTCTAAAAGATGACAAATGACAACGTTGTAATGTGATATTTCAAAACGATGTTTGACAACCATTTATATTTTCGAACAATAACTACAGATATGAAAACAGGTAATGATACTAATGATAATGCATATAACTGTCTAAAAATGGCACAAAGTTAAAATTCACAAAACGTAGTTGTTTTGTTGCCAAAAAAATTTTTTTTCTTCAAAAACATAAAGTACATGATAATCATCCTCCAAAATTCAATCTAAAACAACGACAACTAAACACCTTGTCAAATTAAAGAAAAGGTAAAGCCATAAGCTCTTAACCAACCCATCAACCAAAACCCCTCGGAACATCCCTTGACAAACACACACACACACAAACTACAGAAGAATGGGAGCCCCTGGAAATATTCTATACTTCTTTCGAAGGGAGTGTGTGCATGTAAGCTACCAGGTCACAGGCCAACTCCCAGACAGAGGACTGTGTAAATTATCAACTCTACCCTCTTGTCACCCCCCTCCCCACCTCACGTTGATTTTCTTCACAGGTCTCCACGGCAACCTACACTTTGCTATGGCTCTCAAGAGCACGATGGACTGTGTGCAAGTACCCACAAGCACGAGATTACCTCCCTTATTTAAGTCAACAGAAATGCCTATTTAGCTAATTTGTAAACAAACAACAGACAGCGTTGTTATAAATATAACAAGATGTGAAGCATATAAACATACTCCCAGTTTTCCAAACCGCTTATAAATTGGCCAAGTGCTTTGTGAGATAAGAAATAAAGGCAAAATAACGGTTTTAACGGTTATTTAACCGATGTACACTTTTGAAACTGGCATTTCAGTCCTCACTGGGCTAAAGCCTGTGTACATACCAAATTTCATCCAAATCGGACAATATGTCAAGAATAACGGTTTTTAACGGTCAGATTTTGAAACACTAAATGGAAGTGCCATTTGTGTGTGATAACCTTTCTATATACAAAATTTCATTAAAACCCACAAATATATAAAAAAAAAATAACGGCAAAATAACGGTTTAACGGTTATATAACCGATATACACTTTTGAAACCGGTATTTTAGTCCTCACTGGGCTAAAGCCTGTGTACATATTAAATTTCATCCAAATCGGACAATATGTCAAGAATAACGGTTTTTAACGGTCAAATTTTGAAACACTATATAGAAGTGCCATTTGTGTGTGATAACCTTTCTATATACCGAATTTCATTAAAATCCACCTATATATAAAAAATAATGGCAGAATAATGGTTTTTAACGGTTGTTTAATCCATTTTCAGCATTACATCACTTACACATGGACAGAGGCTCCGATTTGTCACGAGATCATCAAAACCGCTTATAAATTGGCCAAGTACATTCTGAGATATTCCATAAAGAAGAAAAACCATTATAGGCCGTTACAGCCGTTAGTAACGGCTATAGCGGTAAACTAAAACATCGGGCATCATCCGTGGCCCATAATGAACATACCTACAAATTTTCAGAAAGATCGGCCCAGTAGTTTTGTCTGGAGCGAGTGGAACACATTTTGACCACGAACACACAGACAGACAGAACCACAGACAGCATTTCTTCATTCCCATTCTAAAGTACTCCCTGTTCTATAAGAACTGGGAGTACAAAAACAAAAGGATGCAAACAGTATTGGACTGACAGACGCAAACTCTTTCTTATGTTCTCTGTTGAAGCAAATGGCAAATAAGGAAGCTACTCTGTGAACATTCCTGCATCCACTGCATTGCCCTCTTCTAAAATTTGCTGGATCTTTTGAAGGTTCCTGCGTTCTTATGTGCAGTTATAATTTATACACTTCAAACAGTCCTAAAACTGACTAAAAGATGAGGCGTTTGAAGAAAAAATAAATTCAAAGCAATTCTGATCAAACAACCAATCATTAACTAACTCCTCACTAAAAAAAAGCAAAACTGAGCTGTAACAAACAAATAACCAACCAACCAAACAAAACAAAGTAAATATCTTACCCTCAAAAAGTTGAGTGTGTAGTTGGTGAGACCCTGGCGAGTGATATTTTTGGGCATCTGTTCCATCATTGCTGGATCCACTGGCTGTTCAGCAAACAAGTATTTGCTTATGAAAAGCATGCTGTACTTATACACACTCATGCACTCTCATCTGTGTGAAAATAAGACCAAAAAAGAATACATCCAGACTAATTTTCCTTTGACAGAACACTTATCCAATTTCAATGACTAGAACACTTATCCAATTTCAATGACTAAGACTAAACAGACATTCATGAACAGATGACATCAAAAGTATACTGAACCATGTATGTAATATTTCTGTTCGGAGGATATATTCCAATTCATCCCTACACAACTGTGTGACAAATGTGATATAATCATCCTTTGAAATCAATCTGAAAGAACATCATCTGTAACATTTTTGAGTCAAATTAATCAACTACTCTTCAGAGAAAGGACAGTAAAAGTGAAGGGGGCGGGGTGGTTGTTGGGAGGAGCGGGGGGGAGTCAACCATACAAGTGGCAGCGCCACAAAAAGACTTGACTTCAGTGCCACACTATTTTAATCTTCCAAGCAATGAATTTGTTTGTGTTCATAATCCGTGCTTATAAAAACTTCAAATATTTATTTTCTTTAATAATCTACTTTTTTTTTTGCTGTTAGACTTCAGTTCTGGTAGTCTGTGAATCTGAGAGATATGCAATGCAAGCGCAATTCACACTTCAACAAATTTTTTTGTGTTTAACTTGCTTCATAAAATTTAACAAAACTTTTCTGTTTGAGGTAACAATAAGAACTGTTTTTCAATCACAAGGAAAAGGCTAGTCCTGCATTACAAAATAATTAGTCTTCTAGACACACACACAAAAAAAACCCCACTAGCAACTTAAAAGGATTGTGTTGTTTTTACTTGCAAATTTTGACTTTCAGAGAAACTATGTTGCTTTTAGTTTGTATGAATAGCTAAATCATTAATTTGATCTCAGAGAATTATTACTTCTATCTCTAACCATATAAAATACATAGCCATTCATAAAAGATGCTAAAAAACAACAAAAAAAAGGCCCAGTTTCTTTTAGTGAAAGCTGAAAACAGTGGCAGCCTTTCAAAACTCTCCATTCTCACAATTAAAATTTGTCTGGCGGAAAGTGGTGAACATGACACAATGCTTTGTGAAATATGGGTTAAGCATGCTTGGAATGATTTAACAATCTTTTCATGCTTTTACTCCTATGAAGAAAAATTGTGTACACAGAAGGTTGGTATTTTTTAATCCTTTTACTACAGTGAACCATTATTTATTAACTATTAAATTTGGTTTTCCTCTTTAAACTTGCTTTTGACACTGATGCAAAATCTGTTTTTTTTTTGAGCTCTATAAGAATTTTCAGTTGTTTGATGAAATAGTGAATACTGGAATTCTCAGCAAAAAGAACTCTATTGCTTTCCACTTAACTGAACACACTCATCTGTCAGACAGAATGACAGCACAAATACATGTTCACATGAACACACATTTGCTGCGCTGTGTTTCGTCCAATCCAAATGGGTGTACTTAACATCTATGGACACTGGAATTATTGACTCTAAGACTTTCTAACACACACACACACACACTTACACACACTCTCACACACATATGCAAATGCAGACACAGTCACAGACACAAAAACACATTCACACACATATACACAGTGACACATGCATAGTTACAGACATGCACACACATATGCAAATGCAGCCACTGTCTCACACACACACACACACACACACACACACACACACACACACACACACACACACAAAGATCACGACAGTCGCAGTCTTGGGAAGGTGGTTGCAGTCTCATGTTTTCCTGAAAGAGTACGCTAGTGTGCAGTCTATGGATGGTGTTTGAATGTTATTTTTTGCAAGGTGGTGTAAGAAGGTACAGTGCATCGACTGATGACGTTAATTATCGCCGATTGTTTATTGTTTTGATATTATTTACATGTTTATTTTCAACATATAGAAAGAGTGATCGATTCGATATATTTCAATCCCAAGATCCGATTAGTGAAGCACATGCTAAAAGAAGAACGTTGTTGCCGTAAGCTGACCGTGATGATGTTTGTTGTGAACTGTATTTCCTGAACAAATGGCCCGTGCTTAACGTGCGAGATGATGGCCCTGCCCACACAGGTGTGCTTGTTGTGTGTTGTGGTGAAAGGCTTTTAACTTGCATGATGTCGGATCTCGTGTCTTTGAACGTAGCCGAAGAAGCACAGGCGCTTGCTGATGATGATTTATCAAACAGTAACAAACTACACCACACAGCTGATACAATACAAAAACGTTTTTGGTGTGGCGAAAAGGAATTATGTTGTGGCAGAATGCTCTTCTGCTTCGATATACTGCTATCCTCGACAATTCCATCACACTCCAGGTGACAGACTTTGATCAAGATGACCGGCCACTATCATCTCCCTCTACACAATGGATCACTATCCTTCCAACCGAACTGGCCCAAACCACTATCCGTCTTCTCTTGGAAACTTCTAAAAGAATTACTATTACCCTATATTTTAAGTCTGCACAGAATTCAGGAACTCTTCTATGCCAAGGAAAAGATTGCTCTCTGTGGGACTCGGAAGAATGTGAAAAATTAAAAATTCTCGTTTCGACATTCCTCAGTGACAATGACACCAATACCTTCATGTCCTCTCTTCTCCGTGTACCTCTTACTTTCATCCACCCCCTTGGCACCATTCCCCTGACCAGCCCCACAATGGACCCTCCCAGTGACCCTACAGCAGTGGCAGAGTCTCCAGTCCTCACAGAGAAAGGGTCGTCATCACCTCCATTGAGCACATCCCCACCCCCACCCTGTTGCCTCAGTGAGGATCCCCAGACACAGCTCAGTCAGTACACCCCATCTCAGGTTGTCCTGCACCCACCCGCCCCTTCCCCAGCGGCAGTACTACTGTCGTCCACGAAGACCAAGATGCCAACGATGAGTACCACTCCCCTGGGTCCTAGGAAGAAGACGCTTCGCTGGCGAACTCTGTCTCCGACAAACCCACCACAAACCTTCTCCTCTTCATTTATACAAACAGCGCTTTTTTCAGCTGAAACGTGTAACGCTCTGTCTATGACACAGTCAAATGACATGATCAATTATTTACAAATGCTTAACAGATTAACTTCACTCATTTTAAATATTCAACACAATCGAAGTGAGTAATATATACCAAGTATATAGTATTGGGCGCCTGTTATTCCAAAATTGGTTTGTTTTGAATAATATGCTACATAGAATCAACTACCTGACATGCTTTTGTGTCTGATTCAATAGTCTTGCATATGTGTGTGTGTGTGTGTGTGGTGAGAGAGAGAGAGAGAGAGAGAGAGAGAGAGAGAGAGAGAGAGAGGAAGAGAGAGAGAGAGAGAGATGTGAAGTGTTTCTGTGCTGCGGTGGCCTGATTCGTGCAAAATGAACCATTGCAGATCGACTGTATCAGGCTGCACGAAATAATCCTGCGGTTTGCCCCTCCATAGGTGTGAACTTGTTTATTGTCATTAACTGACTGCTTTTTCTGGATTGGATTGATGGAAACGTTTTGACTGATTGCTGTTTGCTCGCTGATTTGTATATTTGGGCATTTTTCTTGTTAGTAATTGCGCTTTCCTTAAATTGTATACTTTGTTATTTTTCTTGTTATTACTTGCACTTTTGATAGGCTGTTCTTTTCCGTATTATTAAGTGATTGTTGTTGTTTTTTGATTCATTGCCTTGATTTGTTTTTAGAGCTTCTTGCTGTTGTACTTCTTTACTCTTTGGTTCATTTGATATCGATTTTGCCCAGGTGCCGTCTGAGCCTGCCACAGTTTAAGCAGTGATTTATCTAGTGTTCCCTCTCACCATTTTATTTAAGCCATACCTTGTGCTATACACTGCAACATGCCTATGACTTTAGACACATGGCCATCCAAACATGGACTTTGTGTAGGGTACCTTAACATCAATAACGCAACAAACAAAAAAGATGACATTGCAACTATACTTCGCAGTGATGGAAACAGTTTTCATGTATTTTGTTTTTCTGAATCCTGGTTATCTTCTCATATATCAGATGCAGAAACGGACATGCCAGGATACCAAATAATGCGACTCGATCCCTATAAACCAAAATCCAATGGCTTACTTATATATCATTCTTCCTCACTGAAATGTAAAAGGCTAGTTAATTTTGAAAATTATGGTGTTGAATCTGTTTGGATTAAAATAAGTATGAAAAATAGTCAACCACTTGCAATAGGCTTTGTCTATAGAAACCCATCAGAAACCACTGATTGGCAGGACAGATTTAATGCAATAATGGATGAAGTAACCATTCTAAGTTATGAGACAATTATTTTAGGAGATTTTAACATTGATCTGTTAAAAACAAAATCAAAGTGGTATCAAAACTATATATCACATAATTTAGAACAACTAATCGATAGACCAACACGCATAACTGAAAATTCCACTACTCTAATAGATCATATTTACACAAATGCAAAACAATCCATTATCGAACTTTGTTCCCCTCCCTATGGCTGTAGTGATCACAACCCAATTTGCCTTACTTGGTTCAAAAACCGTGTAAAAATTCCAAAAGTAGGTCATAAAGTTATTTACTACAGGAGCTTTAGAAACTTTAAAGAAGAAGATTTCCTTACTGACCTTTCTGAA
Source organism: Conus canariensis (assembly GCA_033310375.1). Classification (NCBI taxonomy): domain Eukaryota; kingdom Metazoa; phylum Mollusca; class Gastropoda; order Neogastropoda; family Conidae; genus Conus; species Conus canariensis. The sequence goes on along the minus strand of CM065716.1, from coordinate 40,096,065 downwards.
GCACAATTTGACCTCATCTATCAAATCAGAGATCCAAATAAAGCAGCTGAATTTTGGATTGATACGTTTACCTCTGTATATGATAAACACGCCCCTTTTATAAAGAAAAGGATTAAACAGGAAACAAAACCTCCATGGATAACTAAAGAAATTGACACAGAAATTAATAAAAGAAATCATTTGAGCAATTTCGGAACAAATGAAGAATTCAGAAAACAAAGACGTCATTAAAACGAAAATCGAAACGTACTTACTTTAGAAAACTGTTAACTTCTACCAAAGATACCAGGCAAATTTGGAAAGCAATTAACATGTTAACTAATAAACATATGTCAAAAAGTCAACAAATGAGCTCAGACATATCTGCAGATCAACTAAATAATCATTTTGCAACCATAGCAGATAGAATCATATTAAATGATAAATCTAGTGAAAATGATCTCAGTTATTTAGAACAATACATCCATTCTAAGGATATTCGTGTTCCATTTAGTCTGAAACCCATGACCATTTTAGATGTTAGTAAAGCCTTGTCTACTTCAACCCAATCAAATACTCATGATTTAGATGGTATCGAGACAAAAATACTTAACTCTCTTGACAAGCGAGCGCCCGCTAGCGCCAACCGGAAATCACACAGCCAAAAGGCTGAGCGCCTGCCAGCACCCGTAAAACATGTGGCAACAATGGGCGCTGCCATGTTTCTCGTAGAAAAGGAAGTCTCGCGAGAACGTGACTTCCTTCTTCCTGTGGCCATTTACTTCCGTTTGCAAAAAACCGCGAGTCGATACGTGCCGTAGTTCTCGAGTTATGAATTTTTAAAGTTTTGTGGTCGAAATGCTGTTTTTCACCACGGCTAACCTTGATTTCTGCCATTCTATAATGAGATTTAGTGATGAAGATACTGTGATTTGTAGGATTTACGGCATAAGACTTAGTGAAAGTGCTGGGTAATGAAGCTTAGTGTGACCTAGATTTCGACTGGGATGAGGTTCCAGGTATGATAAACAACGATTCAGAAGAAAGTTCTGAAGAATAAGATGATTTTTTTCCCTGAGTAAATGGCTCATGTGACATTCTTCAAACTTATGATATAGCAACATATATATTCGTAGGAATTTTTAAAATTATTTTCATTTCACTATTTCCTCTCCTCTCTTTTAAATTAATTTTTAAATTGGGTAACCATGTTCAAATTACGGAGTTACTTATCTTGCCGATGGTTTTCGGCGTAACTAAGCTCTCAGATAAGTGCATACTGAAGAGGGTTAAGTTGTCATGTCCTGTTATCACAGATACTTTGACATACTTATACAATTTATGCATAGATAAACAAACTTTTCCTCTAAAATTTAAGGAAGCTAAAGTTATTCCTCTGTATAAAACTGGGGATTCTTCAAACCCATCAAATTACAGACCGATATCCATTTTATCAGCCATAGCAAAACCGATCGAAAAACACATGCGTAAGTCTCTGTATTCTTATTTTGCTGATAACAAACTTCTCCATGAAAGTCAGTCGGGCTTTCGAAAACACCATTCTTGCCACACAGCCCTCATACAGCTTATGGACAGTCTACTTTGCAGCATAAATGAGAATAAATTTGCAGGTATTCTCTTCATAGATTTTGAAAAAGCGTTTGAAGTCATCAACCACTCTTTGTTGTGCCGCAAACTTGAACTTTACAAACTGACTCCAGAATTCATAAGTCTTATTTCATCTTTTTTATGTGACCAAAAACAATTAGTAGCTGTAGATGACAAATTGTCAACATTTATGCCTGTCAAATATGGTGTTCCACACGGCTCTGTATTAGGACCTCTTTTGTTTACTATTTACGTCAATGATTTGCCTTGTTTTGTTAAGTGTAAATGCGAAATGTTTGCAGATGATACATCTCTTCACGAAAACGACTCTGATGCCTATGAATTAACAATTAAGCTTCAAGCAGATATCGATAAACTTACTGAATGGACACAACTAAACCATATGTCCTTAAATGCTATTAAAACAAAGTGCATGTACGTGTCTACAAGACAAAAACGACAAAAAATGAAATCAAATTTTCAACCTTTACTCATATCCAACAACAAAGTTGAGAAGTCAGTTCACACAAAACACTAGGTGTCATTATTGACAAAGATTTATCTTGGACTGAACATACAACATTCTTAGCAAAACGCCTTTCCCCAAAAAATTTCAGTTGTCTCGGATAAAAAATTTCCTCGATGGCCACTATCAAAAACTTTTTTTCTGTGCACATATTTTGTCATTAACTGATTATGCATCAACCCTTTGGGTCAACTGTAGTGAACATAATTTAAAATTAATTCATCGTCTGTACAAACGAGCACTGAAATTAGTATATTAAAATTGAGCTCCCTAACTGATGAAGATTACAAACAACTCAAAATATTAACCTTCCCAAACAGACTCTTTTTCAATAAAGCCCTTTGTATGCATAACGTTATTAATGGAACAGCTCCCCAAAAGATTACAGAAACATTTAGAGTCAATTGCCATAGACATAATCATTTATTGTCCATTCCTAGACCACGCAACAATTTATACAAATCCAATTTTGTATTTTCAGGTGGAAATCTGTGGAATAAACTCACAAAACCCTTAAAAAATATAAAAAAATAAAACACACTTAAGAAAAAATTGAAAGATTATCTCATGAATTGTTAACCACATATCATACTGAAAAAATGTCCATCCTGTGCAGAAAAGAAATACATTGGTAAAGATACACACTTCATGAATGTAACCATAGGGACGGCAATGAGCACTGATACCTTTTACGTGAATGGAAGTGAGTGGGGAAAAGGGGAGGACAGGGGGGGGTAAGACGGTATGTTTACTTTTCTTTTGATGAAAGGCATTGTACACGATTTGATTGTTGTTGTTGTTTTGTTGTTGTTGTTGTTGTTTTTTTCTTCCATAGATGGCTTGATGTAAAAAAAGCAGATATGCTGCTTATTCAATGTTTCCATCTCTAAATAAAATTTTGACTTTGACTGACTTTGACACACACACACACACACACTTTGTACGATACCTGATTACAAGTGCATCAAAACTTTAGGTGCAGGTAAAATAAACAAACTGTATCTCTTTGTTTGCCAAAAAAAAAAAAAGGAAAAATATTGTGAAATTTGTGAAATGAAATCAGAATATCACATGCTTCTGACTTAAAAACAACATACTGACTGACCGGCATTCCAATGACAGAGCGTGGAATCAACTCGCGGTGCTGCCGGATGGCAAAATGCCAAGAACGAATCCTCATCAGGTCGTCAAAGGTGAACTCCAGCAGCAGCCGACCCTCTGTGATCACCTTCAGATTCAAATCATACAATACACTATGTTACATTATCAGAATAATGCATATATCTAAATAATCCAGACACCAGAAAAACTTTTAAAAGATGAATTTAGCCAGCTGCTGTTGTTGGTTTTTTAAAATTTTTTTATGTCATTTAATAAACAGGGTTGATACTGTCGAAACCAAGATGTCACAAACTGATTTTTGTGTGTGTGTGCTGATTCTCACTATTCAACGTAAAGCTAAAGGACTTGTTGAGAAAAATTTCTTCGCTGTCGACCTTTTGGAGTTAAAATCCAAGAGCTAGAGGTTATAGGGGATTTCAAATAAACCACTTGGACTTTCCTGTTTCCCAACAGAGGGCTGGCAAAGAAAACATACAGTCTAGTTTATGAGTCTTAGGAAGTTCAAGACATTCACAAAACAATTTGGCTGAATTTAGCAAGTGATCAAACCTCAATTTGTTTCTGGAAAAAAAAAACCCAACCAGTAACACTTGATAATTCTGGACCCCCCTTTCTCCTCACTACACTGAAATTCTGAAAATGATTTTCATCCAGTAACAGTTTCTGGCACTCTTTATACAAGTGATCAAAATTTGCCTTCTGTAAACGCAACACTAAATTAAAATGCTAATGCAAAAACTCTTTCGACGCTTCTGTCTGGAGGTAAAGGCTTATGACACATGGTCTGCTTCTAGCTTGATGACACCACTGTAACAAAACATTTTTTTTTCTTTCCAAACAACACAACAACAACAACCAGGCAAGCAGCCAATCTGCAGCTATGTAACTGCTGATGAACACACTCACGTAGGGAAACATGGGTTTGCCGTGCTGGGTGACCATGGAGGCCTGTTCACAGTCCAGGCTGATGGTGGTGTTGTGGAAAGACTCCTTGGAGTGCTTCAACACATAGTGCAGGTCTGTCACCCCACCCTCAAAGATACTGCGGAAGTAACGGGGGATCAGCGTTCGGCCAATCGCTGCAGCAGAAAGATGACACGATTAAATTTCACTCTGAAAATTTTAAGCAACAGTATGACAAGATTGACACTTGACAGTTTATATATATATATATATATATATATATGTTTTTCAAATGAGGAGAACAAAACATCACTTGTAAGCATTTGTGACCAGCCCATATATACCTTTACACCCCCAAACTTACCCAGCTGTAAGCAGACAACTCACAGACCCTACAGACACTAGTATTCAAAATCATCAGATAACTGCCATCATTTGTTAAGACTTTCCGGTTCTTTCAGCATGGACCAAAGTCCATTTGCTGATCTGTATGTATATCTGTACCGTTTTCCCCATACTTACACTTGAAATGGCGGCCTCATAACACATATTAAATTAAATCATTACCACTATATGATACACCATCATTGCAATCTCCTGGTTAGAATACACACTGTATCTGAATGCATTACATGTGAATATGACTTTTTCACCCATTATTCTAGGTAACTGGCTTTCAACCTAAATTTTGGAGATGATCTGTTGATTAAACAGAATACCCCCCCCCCCCCCCCCCCCCCCATCAAGAATTCATAATGCAAAAGTTATAAAACACACACTTTTTAAATTTCATATATCCGTGATACCTCATTTTGGACCTCACTTATGAACAAAGTTAAGAAATGATCCATCAATCTGTGTGTACTTGTACACATGCATCTGTGCACATACCAGGTAATGTTAATGTTGTCTTAAACATTCTTCCTAATTCACCAAAATACCCTCACATTCCCTTAAAGTTAATGTTAAAGAAAAAAAAAAAAAAAAAAGCGTTCACTTACTGTATCGTTTGGGTCCATCTTCCAGACAGAAGGTCAGAGTGAGAGAAGCATCATCCTCAAAAAACTCTGTAGCAAAGGCATCCCACCACAAGTTGTCGCTCTCCTGCAACCACATCTAAACCTGAAGACACTTGTCACTATATCATGATCATTTTAGTGAAAACTCCCCTCAAAGATCCCCTATCGACCCACCCCTCATCTCTTCACCAACACACAGGCACCACTCCCCCACAGAAAATTTCCTTCATGACTTTTACAACTTTAAAAAAAAAAAAAATAATCCAGCAAGACACTAACTACCTTTAGTGATTGAAAAAGCATGATGATGATTTCTTGATGGAAAGTTTTATTCACCATAATTTTTTCACTTAATTCATTCTTGGATGATGCAGACAAAGAGCAAATTTCTGCACACTTATCAGGAGCAGACATTCCTGATATCATCACAAGCTTAAAACAATATCCGGCTGGATGTATAGAATTACCATGACTTCTTTCTCTGAATCATCATTTTTGTTACCATCCCAACAAGCAGAGTTTGCTCTTTAATTAAGACACCTGCAGTTAACTACACTCAACTGGAGTAATCTGTACTTTATCACAATTTGCTTTGTATTGTGCACTTTCCTTGTCACAACAGATCTCTCAATCTAACATGCAGACTGCTCTTATAAACAAAATGTATAAAGCCAAGATCCAACTCTACCCCATTCTGTTTTATCCCCTTGGTGTCTATGTACGCCAAATTTTGTTTAGTAAGCAAAGTGTATTGGTATTCTCCATGGATTTCTGATATTGTTGATTCTCTTGTTGTTGTGGATTCTTAGAAAATGCATTCATTGCTGATTCTATTGTTGTTGTGGATTCTTATAGAAAATGCACTAAATACATGCTGTGAAGATGATTTCAGTTTATCTTCTCATCCTAAAGACTGGCATCAATCACCCTGAGGGGAACAAAAACAAACAAACAAAACAAAAGTTGTCCTGTTCATGCTTTGAACTATCTGAAATCCTCAAACTCAGCGAGCATACATGTACACTATGACTACTGTACATGTAAGACCAACATCACACCAACATACAGAATGTGAAAAAGGCTTTTCATGTGTTCAAGTGATCATGCATACTGCATAATTAAGAAGGAACAAATGGCAGAAAATTAAACACTCTTTTCTTCTTCCCCTTGTTCTTTATTCCTTGAGTAGGACTCTTGGTGAGATCTTTGCTAATGTGATGGTTTGTAGTCCAAATAATAAATATATTAAGGTAACCACCTCGATCTTCTAAAATGATATCAAAACATCACATAAGTGTTCATGAGGGTTTCTCTGAGTGTGTATGTGTCATGTATCCAACCGGCACCACAGCTTACTCAAGATTCTACACATTCAAATGGGATCGAACATGTGTGCAGCTATTTTATCTATAAGGCATGTATGCCTGGTAGATTTCTAGCATAAGTCATCGTTCTCTCTATCTAAGGGTGCTAGGATCAAATGAGGTTAATTTTAAATGATTTGAATTGAGATTTTCTCTTTTAAATCAAGATCAGTTTCGATTCAAGGCTCTTCCCCTTCCCTTCAGACCCCCTTCCCATAGCTCTTCAAATGACACTTTAAACTGAGATCTTGGGTGTGGTCAACACCTGATTAAAAGAAAAAAAAAATTCTTTACACAGTCAATAATTAGAAGTGAAGAAATATCAGTTCTCCATTGAGCAATCCACTCCCATGAAATGGGAGAACACACAAACACACACATACATTGTTCATTGCTGTTGTAAATTCTGTCCTGCAGCAACTGCATTCAGCATGAGTTCATTTCCAGTTAAGTGCGTCAGCATACACGGCTGAGGCTCCAATTATATGGCATTGAGATCGCATGCAAACATGCTGTCATTAGGTCATTGTATTGTGCCATACATGTTGTACTGTATTGTTTGTATAACATCTTCATTACAACAGTTTTCTTTCCATAAAATCTGGACTGTTCTCCTCAGGGAGAGTGTATCATCACAGTAGAGGGTCCCCATTTAAACCCTTCTTTATCTGTCTCCATATGTTCATCGTTTACCAACCTAAATTGAAGGTCAACTTTTAAACTACAGCACCTCCCCTTTCACTTCATCCTTTTCTGTCAGCATATGTTTCTGTCAGCATATGTTAAACTATTAAAGCAGGCTTTTCTGGAAACAGAACAGTGTCACCTGCTTCCTTGCTATTTTCTGTGAGCGCATCTTACTCCATAACATATTAAAGCAAACTTTTCTAAAAGAGTGCCATCCATTTCCCTTCCTCTTTTTCTGTCTGCATATATGCTTATTATTAACCTTTCAAAGTGGATTTTTCACCAGCCACCATGGTGAAGCAATTATTGTCACAGACTCCTGGCTGGAAGGTCAGACTCCTGGCTGGAAGGTCGTGGGTTTAATTCAATCAAAGCCATGGATTTATTTGTTGGAATTTTCTGCTCTGACTGGCTGCTACACATAGCTGAGTTTGCTATGGGTTCAGTTGGGAAGACTGGGATCACATGGTCAAGTTTCATCCATTTAATGGATGTATCAAGCTGAGTGTTGCTCAAATTTCCTGACCCAAACTGCTAGGCTCTGAACCTGTTGGGCCTGGCTGATGCCAGGACACATTATGGAATTAAGCTTAGAGTACAGCCCTGTCATGCAGTTTCAGATTGTGAATGGGAATGCATCATCTTTCATCATCCTCATCGATCAGTGTAAAAAAACAAAAGAAAGAAAAATATCAAATTCTGTGTCCCTTCAAGCCCTGGTCTTATGGTCATCTCTCTTCCAACTACCTCTCCACTTCTAGATCCCTTAGTATGGTTCTGTCTGGGTCATCAGTATCGGCAAAACTATGGGGATGGTCACTGGACCAATGAGGTCATGCCATCTGGAGGGAGAGCTCACTCAAGCTGGATCCACAACTAAGCAAATATTGTCATCAGTTTAGGACTCGGTAAGTGGTTCCTGCATATTTGGATCAGAACAGGCACACTGAACTCCACTGAAGTGAACCTTAAAAAGTAATTATAATAACTCTGCCGAACAAAGTGGACAAACGAATCACAAGACAAAACATGATGCGTTTCGACTTCGGAGGTCTTCTTCTGGCAAGATAAACAACACCCAGGACAACGAAAAATGAAGAACGAGCAATCACTTATTTTTGTTAAATTCAGCGCAAGATGGGCACTCTCTATGCCAGAGGTGCATTGTAAATCCACCTGGCCACCTAAGTTCTCTTCCCTCTCATTTTTTTTTCCATCCCATTTAAATTTAAAGCCCATTACTTTGCAGCTGAAGTGACTCGGCATCAGAGCAGTATCTCCTCTGGTGGTTGCCTCAAGACAACTTAACACTGTTCCCTGTGGATTCGCAGTGCTCCACAGGCTGTGTATGGGGAGCTTGAATGAGTGGCATGGGTCAGTGCCACAAAAGTGGTCAGAAGATAAACGGGAAAACAAAAACAAAAAATTGACCATTCTAGAGGAATGCTATCCATTTCCCTATCTTTTTTTTCTGTCTGCAGATGTTCATTGTTAACCTTATGAAATTAAACTTTTCTCACAAATTTTGCCATGGGCAACTAACTCCCTTGTGGCCACATGTGGTTCTTTTAAACATGCTGAGCCCATGTTGCACATAAGATCTCAATTCATCACCCTTTCGAACGATTTCAGACTAAAAGCTAAATTCTGAAACAGGTGAAGAAATGCATTTGGAAAGCAAAAAAAAAAAAAAAAAAGCAAAAAAAAAAAAAAAAAAAAAAAAAAAAAGACAGAAATTAAAAAGCACTACTCTGTGCAAGATCTGAACCATGAAATAATGGATCCTGAATCTCTAGGCTCTCTATGCCAAAGGTGAGTGCATTGTATGTAGATCCTGGCCACCTTAGTTTTCTTCTTCTCAAATTCTTTTTACATTCCATTTAGATTCATACTAGCCAATCCTGCTGCTGACAGAAAAAAAAAACCCTCTGAATGCCTAAACTTGATGACTGACAGTGTTCAAACAGTCTTCTGAACATTTGGAGACATCACTGATAACTGATCAAACCTTACAGTCATTAAATACAGTCATTAAATACAAACTGTGAGTAAAGCTTTCTCCTGTGATAGCTAGAAAGTCACTTTTCTCCATTTTCTTTCTGTAACTATGAATCATATAATCACACACACGAAAAAGGGACCAGGGAACATGTTACACTGTCACAATACATAACCAATTTCTCTTCACTTACTAACTGATTCAGGAATTCAGGAACTGACCTCTTGCAAGCGACAAAAGTGCATCAGCTCCGTTTGGCCCAATTTTTGTGGGCAATGTGGTCACTAGATGCCGCTCTCACCATCTTCTACCTCTAGTAGACAGCAGAGAGGCACTTCAGCTTCCTCATCACTCTATAGCCAAGCACCTAGCTGATCACCATCACTCAGGTTCATGCTTTGCCTCTATTCCTTTCTTGACCCACATTGTGCTGTATACGTCGTTTTCTCCACATGCTTCTTTTAATCCCTTTTCACTGATTACTAGCGGGTTAACCCACCAACCAGTCATTAATCCCTTCTGTTTTACTGCCTGATCTTTCCTCCTTCCTCTTCATCAGCAACAGAGCTGCTTACTTCTCACCCATCCAGGTCATGTCTCTTCAACCCCAGATGAGCAAGCTAAGAAGTCAGAGGTTAGTTTAAGCACTGACCATCTCTCCCCCTCAACCTCCCCCCACCCACTCCAGGGCGCTAAGCCTGGATCCTAAGCCTGGCTAGGACAATTAGCTACAATGGGATAAGTGTGGGAAATCTGTGACTGCACTGGCTGGAATAGGTGAGATCCCACCCTTGATTTCCGATACTGTCAGTCATCTCTTTGAGTTCTCCTTTTCATTCATAATAAGCATAATCTTACAAGTTTGCAGTCATTTCGACACATCAGAGCCACAACCATGTATCTCCGAAATGACAGAACAGTGCTTTCCACACACTTGTTTTCAAGGAACAGCTTACCTTTTGAAATGTTTTCTATGGATATTTCTTAGAGGGTACTACACATGTAATCTAAAGCTTGTAACTTTGTTCCGCTGAATGTTGAAAATTTGATGACCCAAAGATAAAAAGCATTTCGTGTTTGGTCTTAGATAACTGTGCTGGCTGCAATATAGTTTCCACATACTGACTTGCTGTCTTCTTTTTCTAGCCGAGCAAATTCATTCAGTCAACGTATTTCGTTGGATTCCTCATAATGTAGTGTGCGTGAGTGCATGTGTTCATGTGTGCACGCGTTTGCACGCTTGTGTGTTGTGTGTGTGTGTGTGTGTGTGTGTGTGTGTGTGTGTGTGTGTGTGTGTGTGTGTGTGTGCGCGCGTGTGGGCATGCATGGGTGTGTCTAAGAAAGAGAGAGAGAGACAGACAGAGACAGAGAGACAGAGAGAGACAGACAGCCAGCCAGCCAAACAGAGACAGAAGAGAGAGAGAGAGAGAGAGAGAGAGAGAGAGAGGAGAGAGAGAGAGAGAAGAAAGAACAGACAGAGGGAGAGAGACAGATTGAGAGACAGAGAGAGTATGTGCGCCTGTGTGCATGCATGTGTGGTTGTGAGAGAGAGAGAGAGAGAGAGAGAGAGAGAGAGAGAGAGAGAGAGAGAGAGAGAGAGGAGTGTGTGTGTGTGTGTGTGTGTGTGTGTGTGTGTGTGGTGTGTGTGTGTGTATATGTGTGCATGCGTGTGTGTGTGCGTCTGGGTGTGCATGTGTGAACAAGGGTCTATTCCCTCATTCAAACAAATCTATTGTGATGATACATGCAAAAAAAAAAACACTTCTAATAAAATGCAGTCTGCTGTATTTCACCGAGACCTGCACGCATTTCAAAATGGAGCCTTCCTTATTTTCGTAGAGTTCCAAGCACCCTCATTAAGAAGTTGAAAATGATAAACATAACATTGGTATAATGTATAGACATACATGCAGGCAAAACATAACTAACTGTTGTGCTTTAGCCTCAAGCTGAAATTTTGAAACATATTTGTCAACTTTACTATGAGTGTACACAAATGCACTGAATGGGGAACCCTGCAGAAGTCACTTCATTTCATTTTAAAATTAACTTAAGACATGTAATCAGAGTGCAACATATGAGTGAAACAGATGAATATGAGGAAACAACAGTAAATATGCATATTATAGCCCTTGTATGGCCCAGAGCTCCACTTCAGTAACATGATAAACAATTCTATTATACAGAATGTGTAGCCAAAACACCTTAAAAAATGTCTTCAACAACATAATTCCACAAGGAACAAGTACTAATAACAACAAATAAAAATAATCCATGAAACAATTCACACAGTATGCATGATACTGCACAGAAACAGCCACAAACACTTTGATTCTCACATTCCAGTCAGAATAAAGCCACTTTTAATGAACAGCATTATGGCATGATGCACTACCTAAACTTTGTCACTAAAGACTATCTGATACAGCTTTAGAAGCTTTATAAACAGGACATACAAAACTGAGTCAGTCCTTTATGAGAGACAGGCGCCTCTGCACTGCGTAACATGGGCATATAACAAAATAATACTCCCATTGGCATGGCCAGACACTTTTTTTTTCCTTGACCATGGATGCATTTAAAAAAAAAATTCTGTATGTACTTCCAATTCTCTTCTTTTCATTTAATGGCATTTGGTTCAGGCAATACAAGATTGACAGCTTACAAGAGATTTTTTTCTGTATAACTTAGCAACTCAACACATGAAGCCTAACTTAAGAAAACAACAACAAACAATATGTCAAGCCCACATCTAAAACAGGCCTTGACTGCCCCCCCCCCCCCCCCCCCCCCCCGCCCCAAGCAAGCAGGCACAGCCAGTCAGTGACAGACAGGCAGAGACATGACAGACAACACAAACCCCTTGAAACCCCAACACCAAGGTCGACACAGTCAGTCACACAGACGGGCAGTACAGCAGGCGCCTGTATCCACCCACCTCATTGCGTTGCTGCAGACGCTTGTTGAGCTCGTGGATGCGGTAATCGGGTTGCTGCTGGCCCATGAAGCTGGGGGCGGGCCGCCTGTAGAAAGGAGAGAAGGGAGACGTGAAGAACGGGTCTGGAGGACCCGCCGGGCCACCGGGACCCGGGGGTGGGGGTTCATGGGGGGCATACTGTTCATAGCAGGAGGCATTGGGGTCATGGGGCCGGGGTTCATATTGTTCATGCTGTTCATGTTATTTTTTTTGTGAATGTGTTCAACCCACCCACTGGGATCACATCGGTATTAAAATCTGGTGCCTATGCTTCTAAACACTGCTGGGGGGAGCCCACAAGACAGAGCTAATCGGAAAAGTTTCTAACATCCATGTGTCTGCTGGCTTGGTTCGCACAGTAGGGAATGGAAGTCAATAGCAAACTGCTCAGAACAGGAGCTGGTTTATTTGACACACACACACACACAAAAATACACTGAAATTGAGCACACAGGGGCTAAGGGGGCTGACGGTCTTGTCTCAGTGGGCCGTTTCAACAGACAGGCCACGACGACCGCACCATTGACCTACATCAGGTCAACAACATCCGCTCTCTCTGGGGGGTTTGCCTGCCTGCAGTCAGCCTGACTCAACAACCTCAGCCACAGCACGTACACACCAACACCGCGACCC
>CM065716.1:40068248-40073248 GCA_033310375.1 Conus canariensis | reverse complement strand
TTCAGTCGTGACCCTTGACAATTTCAAATGTTAATCACTGTTAATCACTGATACTGACCTCCTGGGGACAATCCTCAAAAATTGGAAAGAAGATCCATCCAATGATGTTTTTCATGTTATCTTGTAGACAAAGATGCAAATATGGACAAAAAAGAGAAATAAAAATCCTACATAGTTTTGTACTGGTATGTTGGGTAAAGCGGACAATTGATCAACTGAGAGAGAACAAAGAGGCGGTTCAAAGCACTTTGTTGATGGCCTTGAAAGAGGGAACATGAATTGATCTTCAAACGTGGGCCAGCAGATTCTAATTCACTGCTTCCTAAACTAACTGCAGCTTCTCGTTGCCACTGGTGATACGTCATCAGAATGAAAATATCACTGAGGCCCACAAGAAAGGTGTTTATTGAATACAAACGTCAATATATTATTGGCAAAAAGAAAAGGAAAAAAAAAAAGAAAACGGAAAAAAAAGAAAAAAAGTGTAAATGATGTTGGAGTGTTTATTATTTTTACACTGTTTAAGTGAAATAATTTTCACTCCAAGCAGGGAATTGACTCTCATCCTTTTCCTAAGTATGGACTTAAAAGAAAAAAAGTGCACTTCATGTCTGATCCAAGCAAAAGGATTATTATGCACAAGAGACTGCACACAGCAAGATAATGAAGACCAAAGCTTCACTGAGAAAAAAAAAAAAGGGCACTGAATTACCACAAAATATATAATACATGCATGTTGACTAACAACATTCCATGTCTCCCTAATACATTAAAAGGAACATTCTAAATGCTATAACCTATGAAATACAAGAAATGAACTTCAAATGGCAGACTACTAGGCTATCAGAAAACTTACTCTGATATCCCATTTCAAAACCAACAATTAATACGTAAATCAAAGTAAAAACACAAAACTGACAAAAGTTTTAGATTTTCTTTAAAAAAACAAACAAACAAAACAAAACAAAAATGACATACATACTCAATTTAGTCTTCAATGGCTAGGCTACAACACTGACCAGTAATCAAAAACAATCTTTCTGTGCAAGTAACAGAAGAACAATGTACATGACTTTTTCTCTTTAAACTACAACCGTTTATAGAGACTTTGTTGTTCAGGATTGTTTATCGACTGATAAATACAGAACAGCTGATCACTTATATGAGCTTTTAGTTACACATTTAAAGACTGATAACATGCATGTCTTACCTGGAATCCAGCCAAATCCAAGTCACAACCACACTGACAACCGCAAGGGTAATAAAAGCTTACCAAGAAATCATATCGATAGTTTTCGCTGATAAGATGGGGAAAAAAAAAAAAAAGAAATTCAAGGTACACACTGGCAACATACAGTAATGATGTGAGAACATTTTGTGCTACAAATGACTCTGCTTCCTTTCTATTGTTTAAAAAGAAAAAGTAAACCCTTTGCTGGCTGTTTTGATTTCAACTTGATAATGGTAGCGAATGAGACAGACACCAAGAGGCCACTGAACCAGTACCAGTAGCCAAGGTATAATTCTGCTCTTGCCGGTTTGTATGATAGACCCTCATGAGAATTAACCCCAGCTGCACTGGAATCAAGAGATGGTCTCACAATTTATAGTGCCAGTTAAAGATCTTTTTTTTTTTTTTGTTTGCGTGTGTAGACTCCTCCTATATCTTCCAACTTAATGCGATGAATAAGCAGATTGTCAGTCCACTCGGGGATGATATGATACAATGGACTTAAACTCCACCTCTCCACTTAAAAAAAAGAAAAGAAAAAAGAAAAGAAAAACGAAAAAGAAAAATTGTAACAACAAAAATCACAGCAGCTGTTCAAAACAAAACTGTTATTGCCTCATTGACTCAGACTGACCAGGCGAAAAGCCTGTTTAATATCTCCTTTTTTCCCTATCCTATTTGCTTCAAATTACATTCAAACTGATCAGTTCTTGTTGCCTTAGTTTATGTACCTTGCAGACCTGTCAGACAACTGATGGCCACACGGCCTCCACTGTGACCAAAGGAAGGGCTAGAAATGAAGAATGGACAATAGCGAGGTAAACTCAAAATTTGACTGCCTGTCCTCTATCAGCGCAGGCGATCCACATTTGATGCTGACATGTTGGGGTCCAATCCATCAAGTCCTGTAGAACATGGACATTACTTCACCCTGTCCACCATTTCATCCCCACTATGGATTGAACCAAGCGTTCAAACAGCTTCTTTCTCTCTCTCTCTCTCTCTCTCTCTCTCTGCTCTTTGCTGGTTGAGAGTGCTGGTGACTAGCCACAGGTGTAGGGTGAGTAAAACTTACAACAGAAGTCTGTTCCTAGTGGTGTCTTCAATACACTAACATTTCAATAATAATTTTGTTTAATAAATTCTTGACACTAAATTTAGGATTAAATTCGTGTGCAGCCCATATTTGAGAGTGGGAATTTACAATAATTTGTATTATGATTTAGAAAAAATTAAATTCATATCTGAAATACTTTTTCCTGTAAATATGAAATGAAATATGACCATATGAATATTAAAACAAAAAAAGAAAAATTATATTTAACAACAACAGACCATCTGAGCCCCCCCCCACCCCCAACCCCCCTCCCACACACACTAACACATGGATGGCCTATAAGTGCTCACTAATGTTTGCTCTAAGGTGTGTGTGTGTGTGTGTGTGTGTGTGTGTGTGTGTGTGTGTGTGTGTGTGTGTGTTGGCACGCGCGCATACATGCACACAGGAGAGAAAAGAAAGAGCTTGTACAAAATAAAGACAGATAAACTGACAGAGAGAGAGGGGGGAGAGGGAGGGGGGCTAGACAAATGTTTCATGTAAAAAAAGTAATTGGTAAGCGCACTTGCACCTTTTTGTAAGTACAGGATCAGGTCTTACAGTTTGGAAGGTCAACAGATGAAGGAGAAGGGAAGGGGGCAGAGGAGGGGGAGGGGGAGAGAGGGGCAAGCAAACATCGCGGTGGGGTTGGGGGTGGAGGGGGAAGAGACAGAGAGAGAGAGAGAGAGGGGGGGGGGGGGCAAACAAATGTTTCATTTACAATTATAAGCATAGACCCGCCTTTTTTTTAAATGCATGACCGTCTATCTCCTTTAACAGACAGAGAAGGAAAGGGGGAGGGGAGGGAGACTCATGGGGGCGGATGGTGCGCAGAGTGAGCTAGAAGGGTGAGCCTGCAATCAGAGAGAGAGAGAAGAGAGAGAGAGAGAGAGAGAGAGAGAGAGAGAGAGAGAGTTGACCAATGTTTCATTTACAACGATAACTGGTAAGCAAAGAAGCACCTTTTCTTTCAACACATGATCATCACATCTTTTGTAAGATCAAAAAACAGAGGAGACGGGGAGTGGGAAAGACTCAGGGGGGCAGATGATAGGCAGAGAGAGTGTGTGTGTGTGTGTGTGTGTGAGAGAGAGAGAGAGAGAGAGAGAGAGAGAGAGAGAGAGAGAGAGAGAGGCGAGCGATCGGGAGAGGAGGGGTGGGGTGGGGTGGGGGGGGGGGGTGAGAGAACATGTCCATTTGCTTTGCAATATATTATCTTTATCTAGTAAAACTGTTGATGGGTAGGTTTTGAATGTGTGTGCATGCAAGTGTCTTGTGTTGTGTTGAGGTGTGTGTGTGTGTGTGTGTGTGTGTGTGTGTGTGTTGTGTGTGTGCGCGCGTATGCGCATGTGTGTGTGTGTGTGTGTGTGTGTGTGTGTGTGTGTGTGTGTGTGTGTGAGTGTGTGTGTGTGTGAGTGTGTGTGTCTCTGAATTTTTTTTGTGGTGGGAGAAGGAGGGGATGCTTCCAATACCCAAGGAAGCTGTGAAACCGTATAACTTAAAAAAAAATTCCTGCATAATCCAAGAACCTAATTTCTTGGTGAAATCTTCCATCCCTTATTTCAAAATATGCCTTATACATCCTGAGCGGCAGCAGTCAGTCGTACGTGGTTCTCGCGTTAATTTTGCCTCCAAGTACCTGTGCTCACTGATAACAGAGAGTCGGTCCCCCCTCATCTGAGATCGCCAGACTTGTTGACCGGCCTCTGCCATCATCCCCTCACAATCGCTGTTTACCTTTATCTCCAAACTTCTTCCATGCCCGCTTTCACTGCTTCCAGTGTCCATTTCTGTCGGCAAACCTGCGACACCGCGTTGCCATAGTGATTCCATTTGACCCTCCCTTTCCCCCAACTTCCCGTTCCGCTCCTGCCCCCCCCCCCCCCCTCCCCATCTCCCCCCCCCCCTCCGGTCTTCTCCAATATTCCGCCACGCTTCCCCTCCCCCCACCACCCCCACCCCTTTTTTTTTTTTTCCCACCTCGATTCTCTCTCTAGCCTACTAGTATCGGTTGGGCTGTGTGGCGTAGGTTTGGTGTAATGAACCTGAACGTTAAACAAAAATCATGATGTGGTTTGAAGGCTTGTTTTATTAGCACGCACGCACACACACACACACACACACACACACACACACACACACACACACACACACACACACTAATGTCACACACACACACACACACACACACACACACGCTAACATCATACACACACACACACACACACACACACACACACACACACACACACACACACACACAGAAGATGCAGAGAGACAGACAGACAGAGAGAGAGAGAGTGAGAGAGAGACAGTCCCAAGAGAACCACCCTATGGGGATATGGGGTAGGGTAGGAAATGAGAAGGGGATGGGCAGAAAGGGTGGGAGGTCTTGCACAGGCAGTTTAATTCTGAGTAAATGTTGATGATGATAAAGACATGACGAGGATGAGGATAACCTTTCACACTGGACAGCAGGGGTATGGGACTCGTCACAGAATGAGCATCACTGGAATGAGACAGTGGCAACAAACTTGCAGAAATAGTCATTCAAAACTGGAGCTCCTGCCCATGAAAAACAAAACTGAGACCCAGGTAAGATCCTCCCTTCCGCCACTGATACTGAATGATCAGGGCTATAGTCTTCTGGATGCCACAATAATCTATGGCTGC
>CM065716.1:40048248-40063248 GCA_033310375.1 Conus canariensis | reverse complement strand
TGTACAATACCAGACACACTCACTGCAGATTCCACATCACTGAGCTCTCTTACTTCCGGATGGAGTCATAGGAATGCTGCAATGACAAGCTCTTTGCTAGTTTGTTCCTTTTCTTTTTTTTTTTTTTTGCAACTGAGTTCCAGTGCCCAAGTCTCTGTACTACTAAATGTTTCACCCATCCGCTCCTCCCTCAAAGTTGTTTGTCTTTTTCTTCTGTCTATCTGTTCATCACATTACTTTATTATTTCCTTTGTTTCAGCAAAAAAAGGTAACACCACTTGACCTTATGACATAACCATACCAACTAAACGTTCTTTTTCCATTTCTGTGAGGTCTGCATCTAGGCTAATCCAGAATTGGATTTTTTTTTGGCCAAACTACTCAATTACAATCCCAATCAGGACGTGTCAATCAACTGCTGAACATCAGGACTGGGGGAAAATAAGGTGCTTCTGCAAGTACAGTCATGAACATTGAAGAGAAATCCAAATGACAAGAGGTCATGAAACTTGGTCACATTTAACCATGCTGCACAGTTTGGAAAGAGAGGGGGTTAGTTACAGCCAAGTTATTAACCCCCTCACTTTCCAAATTTTGCTTCATTTTCCGCCCTCAGTCACTCCGTTTTGAAATGTGCTGCACAGGCCAAGTGGGATACTCTTTACCCAACAGATTTTGTTCAAGTGAAAGGCAGTGGCTTGAGTGTGTGTTCTAGACATAAGTTTTTTCTTGACAACAAGCAACACTGGCACTGTGACAAAAAGGAACTGAGAATGGATGACACAGGCAGAGTTTTAAGTTGGCTACAAAATGAACTTTCACAGCAGGAAGTAGCCAGATGATTTCAAGTGACTGCCTACAACCTGCAGATGTTTGCAACTGTTTAAGGATCAATAGATTAATGCACAAGAGACCATGACTGTCTGGACCTTAAAAACTCTCTACTATATAGAGTCATTTCATTCAGCGTCAGATTCTGCAGACCACATCATAAGCATATCACTAATAAACATAATCAGACACGAATTCCATCATAAACATACTACTAATAAACATAATCAGACATGAATTCTGGGCTGCCATGAATATGACTTAGAGAAGGCAGACCGCTTGTCAGCACCTTTGTGATACAGGCTTCTAATTCTAATTTCACGACTCAACTGCATCACAGCACCATACCCCAATCCACAGGACAGCATGCACTGTGTGGTGCATCCATCATGTCAGGTGGAGTCCACACCAGTTTGCACTGGTTCTCTTCATGGACAAGTTCAGATTCTGCCTGGACTACAAGGAAGGCAGACTCTGTGTCTGGTGTGGACAATTGACTGGTGAGCATTACTTCCATGTGCATCCAGCCAAAACCTGAATCAAGGTGGGAGGTTTCATCATGATATGGGATGAAGTCAGAACATACAAAGCAACCTGGCTTACAGATGATGGACATATGGGAGAAATTCTCAAGGGTCTAGTAATGCTAGGACATAGCAGCTTAGTGATGCAACTGAATTACAGAATGGCAATACTCAGCCACACAGAGCGAAAGCAGTAAGTGACATCATAATGTCCTAGATTAGACAATAGTGCTTAGAGTGGAAGATATGCAATGTTGTAACCATGATTATTACATGATTCTACACACACACACAGACTGACAGACAGACAGACAGACAGACAGAGAGAGGAGAGAGAGAGAGAGAGAGAGAGAGAGGAGAAAGAGAGAGAGAGATTATTTGATCACATTTATTGTAACAGATATTTACAACTGATTGCATATGACAAATTTCATTTCACACACACACACACACACACACACACACACCACACACACACACACACAATGTTTGAGATCTCATTCACTTTAACATATATCTACAACTGACTGCACATGCCAAATTTTGTATCAGATCGTTAATAATTCTGACATTAAGTTCATTCACTCCAACACAGCTCTACAAACTGAGTCAGCAACATACATGCAACTTAGAGCAAATGTCTTTGACAGCTACTACAAGAGATATGAAACAAGTGTTGAGTTTCAGCATCTGAATGTGAGGTTCACAAACTCGGTTGCACCCACGATCGCATCCACTCATCTTGTGTTGGAAAAGCAACCAAAACATTGCACATATTCTAACTTTCCTTTTTGTTTTTTTTTTTTTGCTGTCCCATCTGCTGTGTCACTTCAGTGGCATTGAACCCACACCACTCATTCCGACACCCCGTCCACAGCCACAGCCTGCTCAGTCCCGTTGCAGAACCGCACTCCATAGGGAGCAGTCAATGTCAAGTCGTGAAGAGGCAACTCACCGGAAGCTGATGCCGAGTCACTTTGGTGGTGTTCAGTGGTGCCTGTTCTGATCCAACATATGCAGGATACCACCTACTAAGCCCCCTACTGAGAGCAATAATTGCTTAGTCGTGGAGCCGGGAAGGTAGCTCCTCCTCTGGAGGGCGCCACCACGTCCGTCCAACGACAGCCCCCATGGACTCGCCAATACCGGTGACCCCGATGGAACTAAACCAAGGTCACAGACGCGGAGAGGACTTCGAAACTGAGGTCACCATAAGAGCAGGGCATGAAGGGCAACAGAATTTGAAACTTTTTTTTAATGCTGATCGATGAGAATAAGGATGATTAAGATGATGCTGCGGATTTCCATTCTGGTCTGTACTCTACGCTTCCTTTCATAATTATAATATCCCAGCGTCAACCAGGCCTGAGAGATACAGACACCTGCAGAGTTGGTCATGAAATTTGAGCAACACTCTCAGAGACGCATCTAGTAAGTGGATGAAACTCGACTGTGTGATCCCAGTCTTTCCTACTGAGCCCGTAGCAAACTCAACTCTGGGTAGGAGCCGGTCGGAGCAGAAAAATCTCACATGACTGATGGGAATCAAACCCACGACCTCCCAGCCAGGAGTCCACGATGCTAACCACTTCGCCTCGGCGGCTGGTACATATTCTAACTATACCACTCAACTTCTCTCCTAACCCGATACCCTTTTCCCCCATTAAAAAAACAAACAAACAAAAGTTATTTACTACCATGCACAAAAGGAAATTCTACTCTCTGACTGGGCTATAAGCAACATCTCTCTCTCTCCTTAAAAAAAAAAAAGAAAAAAAAAATATCCTGTGTTGTCTCTTTCTTCTCCTAAAAGTACACTAGAAAAAATCAACACAATGAACAAGAGAATAAATTCAAATTCTGTACATCTGAACAAGTTTTTATTTTTTATGTTCATTTTGTGCATTCTGCAAGCATATCAAAGGGAAAGAATCCATACCTAACACCAGGAATCTGTCTGCAAGGAATATGTGAAATAACATCCCTTGTTCATCTATCTGACAGCACAGGGGAAATAACTCAAGGATGAGAGTTGAGGAAAAGTAACGCTGAAATACATCCCATCCCAAGAGATAGAAAAGCAGTAACTCACGGCATCATATCTCGTTCCACTGGAGCAGGCATGGGCATTGGCTGCAAGTGCATTCTAGGAGGGAAGGGAGGCAGGACAGGCTGTGATCCGTCCAGTCTGCGACTTTCAGTGAAAGACAACTATGGCCGGTCCCTTTTTTGCTGTTCCCACCCCCCTCACTCTGTCACGCCTGCACAAAACAAGATGGCAACATTCAATTTCTTGAGAATGAGTCACACTGTTCAATGATGTGCAATCCAGGGAAACAGCCAGCTGGACAGAACTGCTGATTTTGGAGGTCATGATCAAGAATGTGCCCACTCGAGGGCAGAAACAAACACTTCATTGCTTACTTCATTGTTCTAGTAGGGATTCATTTCTTTTTTCTTTCCTTTCTGTATTTTGATAATTTACTTGATCACTTAGTGAATCTATTTAGATATTTGGTGCATATTGTTATATTGTTTGTATCCATCTCTCCATTGACACATTTATGATTTGTGTGACTTAGTCGTTTTTAAACCTGCATTTCAAATTTAAGCCCAACTAATCAAACAGGGCCCTTTCATGGCTGCAAGTACACAGAAAAAAAAACTTTGTCCTGAAAGAAAAATAGAAACAAATTGAAGAGAAGAGGAAAGAGGTCCTGTCTTAAAAAGAAAAAAAAAAACCAACTGCGGCAGAACGATCTACACAATATTCACATCAATTTATGACAAAATGGCTAAATCACTGAATTCCTTTAAAGCAGACAACACCAACAGTTCCTGAGGGTACCAGCCATTCTGTAAGGATAAATTAGCTGTAACACAGGAAAATACACACACACACACACACACACACACACACACACACACACACAAAACTACATGGAGAAACTGACACTGCAAACTGGATAGCTAGTGTCCACTCTGGACAATGTGTACAGTCTTATTACAAGTAGTCATCAGAAAAAGATGGCATACTAAACTGTGGAAACAAGGGGGGAAAAGTGCAAAGACTTTTTAGAACAAAGACAGGTGAATGTTCAACATAGGCAGAGAAATGCTGGGCCATAGTAGCAAGAGGAACAATTTGAAAGGCAGAGTTACTAAGACTTTTAAGAGGAAACCACTGGGACAGTTTCCACAACATGGAACTGCAGTTATGCTGATTGAGCTCACTGTGCCCTAGTGTGTATGGTGTGTGTGTGTGTGTGTGTGTGTGTGTGTGTTGTGTGTGTGTGTGTGTGTGGTGTACTTTCCCAGCCACTACCAGCAAAGCGGGTTTACCAACCAGTCAAACACCTGAAAAGTGGTTCCTTTTCTTTCTTTCTTTTTTTTCTTCTTTTTTTTTTATATATAAATTTTTTTTAGTAAACCCACTATTTCCATAAACCTGGTTCGTTTTCACATAGACCCTACACATTTTCACCAGTGAAAACACCTTTAAATTTATCTTAAGCTTTTAAATAGCTGATTTATGTTATGAATATAAGTGAACATTTCACATGTATTAATGAACATTACATTTTTCAACTCAAGAAAAAAGTAATTGATAAACATTCTAGTTTCATGTAAATGATGGGATTTAGTCTCAAAATGCCTTATCTAAACATTGCATTCTCTCCATAAACCATAACATTCTTAAAAATGCATGTGAAATGTCAATAAACCCAGTATGGGGATTGTGTATGTATGCAGTGTGTGTGTGTGTGTGTGTGTGTGTGTGTGTGTGTGTGTGTGTGTGTGTGTGGTGTGTGTGTGTGCGTGTGTGCATGTGTGTATGTGTGTGCATGTGTGTGTGTGTGTGTGTAATACACCTGCCTTAAATCTGCCTCAAATTTGAAAGAATTCATACTCAAATTGGAAAGAATTAATAAAGTTCAATATATTTGCATCAATAAATATGGCATGGCCAATGATTTTCATTCCATTTGACCATTACATCATTCAACAAAGTCCATCCAGAACTAAAGACTGTACAATGAACTGAAAATTCTTCATTTCACTGTACTTTGTGTGTGTGTGTGTGTGTGTGTGCGCGTGCGTGCGTGCGTGCGTGCATGTGTGCATGTGCATGCGTGTGTGTATGTGTGTGTGTGTGGTGTGGCGTGCATGCGTGTGCATGTGTGTGTGTATGTGTGTGTGTGTGTGTGTGTGTGTGTGTGTGTGTGTGTGTGTGCGTGTGGTGTGAGTGTGTGTGTGCAAAGTCTATCCAGAACTAAAGAATGTTCAATGAACTGAAAATTCTTCATCTCACTGTACTTGTGTGTGTGTGTGTGTGTGTGTGTGTGTGTGTGTGTGTGTGTGTGTGTGTTGTGCGTGTGTGCGTGTGTGTGCGTGTATGTGGTGTGTGTTACAGTCTCCATGGAGGAAAAATCCCAAGTAAGCTTAAAAGGAAATGTGACACAAATTTTTGTAGTTTTTAATTGCAAAATCTGTTGTGAATTTTTCTTTTAGAAAGCTTAACAAAACAATTACCACTGAAAACTGTTTTTATTAAAAAAAAATTCAGTTCTTGATGGGGGTAGAAAAAAGGAAGTAATAACAACAAAATGACTGAACAAAATGAAAGTTGCAGCATAACAACCACACTCAACAAACAAGCAACATACTCCAAACTTGATTTCACCCCCAACCCCTCCTTCACTTATAATCATGCACACATGGATTTTCTGACCAGTCAGAATTTTTCTCAGCAGTTGTATGTAGTCTCTTATTGTTTATGTTTTTGAACAGTTTATCTCTCAGACACTTGACACACTGCCTAAGAGGTACGCTTTGCATATTATGATACTATAGGAAGAGGCATATATCAGACGCATTTGGAGAAGAACATGACTCAGAGATACCAGGAGCATTCTAGTTTCATTTCCGTTTCTTCTAAACAAGGGCAAAAAGGAAGGAAATGCAAAGACAAATTGATTAACCTACTTCCTCCCACTCCCCCTTTCCTTGCGTATCCTTCCCCCAAATCATTTATCTAACAATTAATGAATAAACATATATCTTGCATTTCTGACACTTCATCTCACTGAATTCACTTGTCAACCCAGCCTACCTTTCTCTCATTCACTCTGTGTGTGTGTGTGTGTGTGTGTGTGTGTGTGTGTGTGTGTGTGTGTGTGTGTGTGTGCATGCATGTGTGTATACATGTGTGTGTGTGTGTGTGTGTGTGTGTGTGTGTGTGTGTGTGTGTGTGTGTGTGTGGTGTGAGAGTGAGTGGTGAGTGTGAGGGAGTGTGTGTGTGTGTGTGTGTGTGTGTGTGTGTGTGTGCGTGCGTGTGCGCGTGTGCGTGCGTGTGTGTGTGTCCAAGCATGCATGTGTGCATGTGTCTGTGCGCATGTGGATGCGCATGTTTGTTTGCTAGTGTGTGTTTGCATATGACACTCTGAATACATATATGCACTGTGTATGTGTAAGCATGCATCCAAACTACATTGAAAATTATCATTAAACTTTGAGTTGAACCCCATCCCATAAACAAGTGTTCTTAGTAAATATGTAATGTCCATTACAAATCTATCCCAGAACCGTTTGATAGTGTGATTCCACAAAATTTCTGCCATACAGAGAAATTACAAACTAGAGTCTTGGACCATGGTGAGCTGTCATTTAGATAAAAATGAACATCATAGTGTTAAGAAAGAACAGGTCAAAATGACCCAAGCAATTTTTCCTCTTCAGGCTTTACTCCTACAGTTATTCAAATTTAGTATGAATTTAATCTCACACGTTAGCAGTCAATAGATGCTTTGTGCTATCATCATATAAACAATCACATGTCATTATGTTGCCATTGTGATTATTTGGGTTACAAACATAGAGAGCAGCACAGCAATTGAACTGTAAACTCTTCTGTTATGATTTAACTAATACCGTATATAATATGAATTTTACCCTTTCAAAAACGGCCAAACAATTCTTGTGCATCTAGCAGTACTATTTCATCTTACGATCTGAGAAAAGAAAAGACACATTTTCTTTGTGGAAAGGGAGAAGAAAGGGCCTATATAACACTAATATCAAAACAAAACATATTCACTTTGGTTTTAACCAGAATGCCAGTTATGTATGGTATATCACTAAAGGGGGAAGGTGTGTGGTGTGTGGGGTGGGGGGGGGGGAGTGGAGTGGGTGGAGGGGTGAGATTAGATGGACTGAGCTCTGGGCTGACATGTGCGAAAAAGTGAACAAAGTAATCCTGAATAGCATGAAAAATTTGAATAGCTATTCTTTCTTATTCTGCCTCATTCCAAGCTCTTGACTGACGTGTGTGAAAATTGAATAAGGTATTCCAAAATAGCATGAAAAATTAGAATAGAATAGTTGGATGGTTTCAACATTATTTTGGCTTGGATTCCTGGTCATGTTGGCATTGGAGGGAACGAAATGGTTGATCGTTTAGCCAAGAATGCCACAAGAGAGAAACTGTCCAACATATATATCCCCTGCTCAGATCTGAAACCCAAAATTAACGATTATGTGAGAGACCTCTGGCAGGAGGATTGGAATACACAGACGGATAACAAACTCTTTCAGATCCGTCCAAACCTTAAGGAGTTCCTCCCATCTGCGTCTGGTGGTCGTAAAGAAGAAACAGTTCTGTGCCGGCTGCACACCGGCCATTCGTATTTTACCCATTCGTACCTTTTAAAGAGTGAAGAAGCTCCGTGGTGCATTCCATGTCATGTGCCACTCACAATGAAACATATTCTTTTAGAGTGTTGGGACTTGCACGATGTGAGACACAAACATTTTACGGCAGATTCCATGAAAACCTTGTTCAGAGATGTCCCACCTGATGCCATCTTTGAGTTCTTGAAAGAGATTAACATTTTTCATCAGATCTGAGTTTTTACAGTGGAAAGATTTTTAACAAACTTTCGGATGGTTTTTTCGATGTATTTTAAAGAATTGTGTGAATGAATGATTTGTGAGTTGATTTTAACGTGGTGACAGCCCTGATGTGGCCCTTTGCGGTCGGCTGTGCTATAAATAACATTATCTTATCTTATTATCCTTAATCTGCCTTATTCCCTAAGTCACTTTTGGAATGCACAACACCAACACCCATCCTGAATGTGTATTCCAGTCACTTCATGTCACATACATATGCATTAATGTTTTAAGGAACACTCGACCGCAAAACCTCATGAGTCATTCCCAAATATTGTTTTTGGAACAGTTTCCTGCACCACAGTTTTTGTCCTTTTTTTCTTGTTTTTTTTTTTTTAACCAGTCAATCCCCCATCCCCATATAAACACCAATGTGCACCCCAGCCTGGGGATTAAACTTGCAGCTTTCAGAAAGCAAGCACATGCAACTGGCAATTCAGACAGGTCTCCCCTCTCAGTCTGCTCATCTTGGTCAGCTGCTCTGCACTGCACCAAATGGAAACAGGCAAGATCCAAGATGCAACTGCATGGTTTTTTTTTTTCCATGTCCAAGAAACAATCACTGACAACACTTTTTTTTAAGCCATCTCATTATAATTGTATGGGAAAGTACTCAGTCTGTTGTGAAAGATCAATGAAAATGGGTGAGCATTCACTTGTTTATAAAAACCCGATGGACTTCATCTGCATTTTCAACAAATTCTCTCACAGTGCTTTTTCTACTTTTTTTTTTTTTCTTTAAATGAATCCTTGCACCAGGCTACTGGAAACTAAGACTTTCTTTTAAAGCAGTTAACTTAAGTCAAACTGCGTTTTTCAAGACCAGAATCAATCTAAAAGCGTGATAATTGCAGAAGACCGAAAGGTCTAGGCACACATGTTCACAAGCATACACATGCACACACCCACAGAACAACAAAAACAACAGGCAGTTGAATTAATAATTTTAGGCATCAGTCTGGGGCAGTGCAACTGCTAATTTGGTGGGTGTAATATGCCTATTACATGTGACTGACCTTTAAATCATAATTCATATTCATTCTGCCTCTCTGGATTTAAAGTTTTACCTAGATACACTGATGACTGTTGCTGGTCAACTAAGTTATGATCACGACACACAGTTAGAGACCGAACAGTTACAAAGCAGACATCTGTGTATCATCCACATAACGACTTCTAAATTTCCCGTCAACAAACACTGTGAATCTTAACATGTTTTGTTTATTTTTGCTCGCTGAAAAATGGTAATACGTGGGGTTTGAAGGGTGGTGTGGAGTAGGAGGGTGGAAAGTTGGGTTGGGGCGGAGTGGGATGAAGCCAATGGTCGACAGGCACGGGCGAGCAACGCAAGGGAGACAATTTGAATCAGCCATGACAATCGAACCGTGTATTTCAATCCTGTTTGTGTTATACGGTGGAAAAACGCATTTGAAAGAAACATATAAATCTCGACTCTGATACTCACAGAAATGTGGCTGAAATTCCGCTTAAACGCACTGTTAAACAAATAAATTCGTGAAGGCAAAGAAAAAAAAATCGTGGATTTCTTTTTCTGCTTGACTGAAAACAAAAGCGAAACCGAGAAATAATCATGTTATTGTGATGCTGTTCAGAAAATATAGGGTAACTTATTTTATTTGCACTTACAGACCTCCGTCGTTTGCTCAGTCCTTGGAGTTTTATCTAGAAAAAGCTGATCTTGCAATCACGCTTTAACAGTAAGGAACAAAGGATCCTACTCTACCTCGTGTCGCCACCATTTTGAGCCAGTGGACATTATGGCGATGTTGCATGCTGGGATTGCTGCGACACAAACTTTGAAGGACCTCCATGGGGATGGTGGAGGCGGGAGGGGCGGGGCACGAGAGAGAAGGTGGGAGGGAGAAGGGAAGGTGTCAAAGAATTTCTGGAGTGAGGATTTGTTGAAAGTGGAAGAGGAACGGGTTGGTGGGTAGGGCGGTGTGCGAGTTTCAGCTTGCGAGTCGGGCAGGTCTAGGTTATTCGTGGCCTACACATGTGTCGGGCCAATATGTCACGCGCGCGCGTGCGTGGTCAAGCTATCACAGGTAGGCCCACGTGAGACCGAGGCCACAAAATTCTTGATTTGCTTGTGCAGAGGTGCTTGAGTCACAATTAAAATACAAGAAGACATAGCACTTTCACATCATTAGAGAAAAAACACACGGCTCAACGGTAAACAATACAATTACAAACAAATACAAGAACGTGAAAAAAGACAGTTTGAACATAAACATACCTTCATTCGATTATGCTTTGAAACATATGGCTGACAGGTGTAGGCACCGCATGCACAGTGATTTTCAAGGTTAGACCTTCACGAAGAAGGCATTGACAACTAAATCCAGATGTCCTTGGGTACCTAATGTACTACTGAGTAAGGCATCACCACAAAACAAAACAAAACAACAACAACACACACGCACGCGCGCACCACACACACACACACACACACACACACACACACAGAGGCATGCACGTAAGAGCGCGCACGCGCGCGCGCGCACGCACACACACACACACACACACACACACACACACACACACACACACACACACACACAGAGGCACGCACTCACGCACACTTACTTACATATAAAGGGAAGTAACACCAGACCAATACAAAAAATCGAAAATAAAGTTAGCTTTTCTCCCCTGCTCTGAGTTCGTGCGTTTTCTCGCGAGGGAGCGTATGCGTGAGGACGAGAATAATAATAATAATAACAATAATAATAATAATGATAGTAACGATTATTTATAGCGCTTAATCTTACATCATAAGCCCTAAGCGCTTATAAATACATAAAAGGTTAAAGAAAACATAAACGAAACCAATATGAATATTGCAATAAGTACCATGCACCTCTAGGGTGCATATTGACACCCACCCACGCGCACGCGCACGCACACACACACACACTGTCGCACAACAATGGACACAACAGCATACGCGCGCACACATACACACACATGCGCACACGCCCACACACACGCGCGCGCGCACACACACACATTAGTCGCAGAATCAATGTGATGGGCAAGGGAAGGGGAAGAAAGAACTGTTATTGATAGGTGAAGAGGGTTGTTTTAACAGATGCCTTGAAGGAAGACAGAGAGTTTGAACTACGCAAAAATATTGAGAGTTTATTCCAATAAACCGGACCCTGAAAAGAAAACAAACGATCGCCATAGGTTTTAGTTCGAAATCGAGGCATTTTGAGCAGAGTGTTGTCGGTAGAAGAACGCATGGCTATAGGGAACACAGAGATGGAGGAGATCAGAAAGATGGGAAGGAACTAAGCCATTCAAAGATTTAAAGCAGAGTAAGGACAGTTTGTAGTCTATTCGTTTTTCGACCGGCAGCCGGTGAAGAGAAAGAAGTAAGGGAGTGACTTGAGAAGATCTGGGTTGTCTGAGAATCAAACGAGCAGCATTGTTTTGTACTTTCTGGAGACGACCAAGAAGACTCTGGGGACAGCCAGCTAGAAGAGAATTACAGTAATCAAGTCTAGATAGAATGAAGGCAGAAACAAGGTTTTTTGTGGCATCGACAGAGAAGATGTCGCACAGAAACAATGCAGCGAAGCTCAAAGTAACAGACACGGCAGACTGTGGAAACATGTTGCTGGAAGGAAAGTGCTGAGTCAAGGGTAACACCTAAATTCCGTGCAGATGAAGATGTCTGAATAAGGCAATTTTCCAATTTGATAGGGTTTGGGATACAGTTAGATGAAAGAATGACGTGAGTTGCGAGGAGGAAGTGGACCGCAGGGGGGGGGGGGGGGGGGGGGGGGGGGGACATGGATGTTTCAAGGGTGTCAGATCCATTCCTTCCTCTTCCTTCCGACGATTCTCCGAAAAACTAATCAGGAAAAAAAAAAAAAAAAAAAATGTGGGGGGGGGGGGGGGGGGGGGGGGGTAGAGGGTCAGGGTTGGGATGGAGGTGTGTGTGTGTGTGTGTGTGTGGGGGGGGGGGTAGGTGTGTGGTGTGTGTGTGTGTGTGTGTGTGTGTGTGTGTGTGTGTGTGTGTGTGTGTGTGTGTGTAGATCGGGATGGGGTGGAGGTTGGACTAGAGATGAGGTTGATGGAGGTGGAGAGAGAGACAGCTACGGCACAAATGTAGACAGAAACATGTCCCTGGAATTGCAGATCTATGTTTCCCCCAGGTATATGCCCCTCCCGGGTCTGTGTTCCCCTGGTCTCTGTGAATGCCAGGTCTCTACCTTCCCTACCTCCTCGTTTCCAGTCCTCGGGGTTTGTGATTCCTTGGTCTATGTTTCCTCGGGTCAACAATATTTTCTCCAGGTCTATGTTTTCCCCAGGTTTGTATTCCCTAGGTGTACTTTTCTCTTCAGTCTACTTCCTCCCGTTTCCTGATCGCAGCTGAAATTCACTTGATCCCAAATGGGTCAGCTGATACAGCTAGCACAAGGTTAAAAGTCAGATAACCAAAATCGGACATTACGATTTAGAGCTAGGGTAAAGATCTAATCATCCAAGATGTCACAGTCAGCCTGAATGTGTTAAAGGCTAAATGACCCACACTGAATCATGATAAGTTTGCTGCAACCAGCTGGGAGCTTGTAAGCTTGCGCTGTGTTCACATACGGCGCAGGTACATACAGAACATTGCGCTAAGACGTCAAGGAAAATAATTGCTCCCTGGCAGATGCTATTGTATTACCACTAGACCCAACACAACACAACCTCCACGGAAGCGCTCCCAAGGGTGTACCAACCCGTATTTCATGGCTGCAGAGCCCATTGGCGAAAATGTTCACAATCAAGCAATTGTTCCACGCATCCCACAACTCCGGTCGTTGCTGTTCCACTGCCAGGTGAAACCAGCACAACTCCCATTTGCCATGAGGTACAGGACACTTACGACATTGCTTCCAGACGACATGCGTAGCCAACAACAAATCATTTCAAGAGGTCATTCTTCCTGGCATGTTTAGTTTTTTTTTTCTTTTATAGTGCCATGTGAAGCATTTACTGAATGATTTGTTATGTTGTGGTTTTGTGCAATTACAGGCACATGAAATATTTGGAAGGACCGAATGATCACAGTTAACCGCTTGTGCGAGAAAGGCCCTAGTCGATTTCAGATTAAAGGGGAGGTTTTACAAAGTCGTTCATTATCATTTTTGGCCGGGTGGGGGTGGAGGGGGGGGGGGGGGTGGTGGTGGAGAAGGGAATGGAGGGGAGAGGCAGAACATGGGTAGGGGATAGAGCGAGAGCTTCAGCCCCTAATCTGACCCCTTGTGCCCTTCAGCGGGGGTTTTGCCCCCTGATTCCTCTCGCGGGATGACATATCCCCACCGTCCTCTCCCTCATAGGCTGATCACCGTCTACTTTTATCTGTTCTCTGATCCGGCCGCGGACCAGACATGAAATCCTACGTACATTGAAACCGCCTCAGGTGGGTGGAATCCAGACGGACTGTCGTAAGTAACGGTCTGTGGACTGCTGGCATTGGGACAGAGACAGAACAAGTCCAGGCTTGGCTAGGGATGGGAGGAGAGGGGTGAGGAGGGAACTTAGTGCAATGTAAATAATACCACTGAAAAGATGTGTGTTACGTCGCAGATTCCGCATTCCATCCCACCAGTAGACCCTCCCCCTCCCTCCCCCCCCCCCCCCCAATCCAATTTCACCCCCATCCCATAAAAAGTGGTTTCAGTAAGGCTGTGTTATAAGAGGTATATACAGAGAGTGGAGGAAATTGCAGGAAGTGTGTGTGTGTGTGTGTGTGTGTGTGTGTGTGTGTGTGTGTGTGTGTGTGTGTGTGTGTGTGTGTGTGTGTGTGTTCGCGCAAAATCGAAGTTCAAGCACGTATTGTCCGAATGGAACTCCTAAGAGAGAGAGAGAGAGAGAGAGAGAGAGAGAGAGAGAGAGAGAGAGAGAGAGAGAGAGAGAGAGAGAGAGTTCAAGCACGTATGCCTATTGTCCGATCGGAACTCCAGAGAGAGAGAGAGAGAGAGAGAGAGAGAGAGAGAGAGAGAGAGAGAGAGAGAGAGAGAGAGAGGTCTTCTTTGTCCGTTGCAAGCAAGGAAACAAACATACCAAGACATTTCCCCTGTATTTCATCATTATTTATGAGGGCAGAAGCCCGGAAAGTTGAAGACTTCTTCAATCAAACAAGGCAATATTTTCGCGTTAGGAAAGCCAGTCGGACAATACGTGCTTCCATTCGATTTCTTGTGGTTCCCTACAGAGTTGTATTCGTGGATCGTTCGGGTCATCGCCCTTCGTGGTCTGTTGAAACCCATGGGGAGCCACATTGTTCTCTCTCTCTCTCTCTCCTTCTCTCTTCTCTCTCTCTCTCTCTCTCTCTCTCTCTCTCCTTTTGACCGATGTGCACTCTATTCACATTCTTCAAGTGATTGCTTTCGCCGTTCGTAATTATTCTTATGTCTCTCAATCGGCAATTTTCTGTGTTTTTATTAGGATTGATTGATGGTGTGTCAGTGCATATGTACATGAATGTGAAAGGGAAGAGATAATGTATCAGCATGGGAGCGATTGCACTGTTCGTATGACACCTTTTTTTCTTCGCGCGCGCGCGCGCGCGCGTGTGTGTATGTGTGTGTGTGTGTGTGTGTGTGTGTGTGTGTGTGTGTGTGTGTGTGTGTGTGTGGTGCGCGCGCGCGCGCGTGTGTGTGTGTGTTAAGGA
>CM065716.1:40015748-40045748 GCA_033310375.1 Conus canariensis | reverse complement strand
TGTACAATCATTTTTCTGGCCCCTCTCATTCCTCCCTTTTCATCCCCCTACCCTGTCCCATCCATGTTGCAAAATTACTTACCGTTACTGGACATACGCATACCGAATTTTATCAATAGCGGTGTAAATTTAGAAAATAACGGTTTTTAACGGTCAATGTTAAGTTTTGGTTCGTAAAATTTGCATAACATTGTTCAGCGCTTAAAACTGTACATGCATACGGAATGTTATCAAGAACGGTGAAATTTTCGAAATTCAGAAAATAACGGTTTTTAACGGTCAATGTTAAGTTTCGGATCTTGAAAATTGTATATCATTGTTTAGCGTTCAAAACTGCACATGTATATCGAATTTCTTCAAGAATACTCTAAATTTATAAAATAACGGTTTTTAACGGTCAATTTTAAATTTTGGTTCGTAAAAGTTGTATATCATTTTTCGGCATTTAAAACTGCACATGTATACCGAATTTCATCAAGAACAACCTAAATTTTAAAAATAACGGTTTTTAACGGTCAGATTTAATGGTCATAATGACTATCTAATGACCTTATGTTACCCGCTGGATGTTCCTGTAGGCTTATGTCAAGTTTGGTGGCGATCCGATGACTCTCGTGGCCGCCAACCTCAGAAGATCGGGTTTTAAACAGTTTTTATAGGGTTTGGTGTTTTTAACGGTTTTTAACTGTTATAAATAACGTTTTATAACTGCCAAATAACGGTTCTAATTTTCGAGAATTAGCCCTGTACCTGTGCAATGTCACAACGGCCATTTGATGAAAAGCAGAGGAAAAAGATGTCTTTGAAACCGTTATAACAGTTTTTTAACGGTTTTTAACGGTTTTATTTTTTTAGAGATTAGCCCCAAATCATCCTCGGGTCACAACAGACGTACCTGCTAAACCATGCATGTTGCAAAATTACTTACCATTACTGGACATACGCATACGGAATTTTATCAACAGCGGTGTAAATTTAGAAAATAACGGTTTTTAACAGTCAGTGTTAAGTTTTGGTTCGTAAAATTTGCATAACATTGTTCAGCGCTTAAAACTGTACGTGCATACGGAATGTTATCAAGAACGGTGAAAATTTCGAAATTCAGAAAATAACGGTTTTTAACGGTCAATGTTAAGTTTCGGATCTTGAAAATTGTATATCATTGTTTAGCGTTCAAAACTGCACATGTATATCGAATTTCTTCAAGAATACTCTAAATTTATAAAATAACGGTTTTTAACGGTCAATTGTAAATTTCGGTTCGTAAAAGTTGTATATCATTTTTCGGCATTTAAAACTGCACATGTATACCGAATTTCATCAAGAACAACCTAAATTCTAAAAATAACGGTTTTTAACGGTCAAATTTAATGGTCATAATGACTATCTAATGACCTTATGTTACCCGCTGGATGTTCCTGTAGGCTTATGTCAAGTTTGGTGGCGATCCGATGACTCTCGTGGCCGCCAACCTCAGAAGATCGGGTTTTAAACAGTTTTCATAGGGTTTGGTGTTTTTAACGGTTTTTAACTATTATAAATAACATTTCTTAACTGCCAAATAACGGTTCTAATTTTCGAGAAGTAGCCCCGTACCTGTGCAATGTCACAATGGCCATTTGATGAAAAGCAGAGGAAAAAGATGTCTTTGAAACCGTTATAACAGTTTTTTTTAAGGGTTTTTAACGGTTTTATTTTTTTAGAGATTGGCCCAAAACCATCCTCGGGTCACAACAGACGTACCTGCTAAATTTCAAGAAGATCGGGTTTTAAACAGTTTCTTTTATAGGGCTTGGTGTTTTTAACGGTTTTTAACTGTTATAAATAACGTTTTTTAACTGCCAAATAACGGTTCTAATTTTAGAGAAGTAGTCCTGTACCTGTGCAATGTCACAACGGCTAGTTGAAGAAAAGCAGAGGAAAAAGATGACTTTGAAACCGTTATAACAGCTTTTTAACGGTTTTTAACGGTTTTATTTTTTTAGAGATTAGCCCAAAACCATCCTCGGATCACAACGACGAACCTGCCAAATTTCATTACAATCGGTTGAGCCGTTTTTGAGTCTATAGCGTACACAGACACAGACACACACACACACACACACAGACAGAATTTGCCATTTATATATTAGATATATATATATATATATATATATACAGACGCACGTATACGTACATGCACGTGCTTGCACGCGCGCGCGCGCGCGCGCGCGCGCGCACACACACACACACACACACACACACACACACACACACACACACACACATACACACGGTTGAGAACAGAATTTATTGAGTTTGAGCGCTGTTTGGGTCAGAGAGGACACAGTTTACAAAATAATTTCATCAGACTGTTGATGCCAATGAACAAAAGCAAAAAGACACATTCAGCTAAGAAACCATGGGGGTGGAAGGTGGGGTGGTGGTGATGGTGGCGGCGGAGGAGGAGAGGGGATAAAGGCGGGGGAGGAGAGGGGATAAAGGCGGGGGAGGAGAGGGGATAAAGGCGGGGGAGGAGAGGGGATAAAGGCGGGGAGGAGAGGGGATAAAGGCGGGGGAGGAGAGGGGATAAAGGCGGGGGAGGAGAGGGGATAAAGGCGGGGGCATAAACACATGGTTGGGATCTTTGTACGCATTCCTCGTAGAAGCAGCAGTTTATCATATCATATCACACCTTTCGGAGGCAACAAAAACTGTAAAAATCAAAAACAGAGAGAAACCCTCATAAATGTTTAGGTAGAGATTTTCTTCTCTCGTAATTAGATCGTTTTGTGATAAAAGAAAATGAAAATTCTTTTATTTTGATATCCGTGTGACAATCTGTGCAGATTATCTTCATTTCGTGTACAAACACAATCTTTCCTTCAAATCTATAAAAGAATATCTTCACTTTGTGTACAGATATCGTCACTGCTAATTTGTACAGAACATCTTCACGTGGTTTACAAATACCACCTTTTCCTAGAATCTGTACAAACTATCCTTACTTGAGAGATAGAAATCATCTCTTCCCTCAGTTTGTAAAAATTGTAATCACTTGGTGTACATGCTCCATCTATTCTCCCAATCTATACAGATTAATAAAAATTTTAGTGTACGTGATCTAACTCTCCTCTCCAGAGGTTAGAATTTGTTCAACAGTTCACTTAGCTGGGATCCGTCTGTTGCAGAGAGGAGTCCAAATAAGAAATCCTCTCAAGGGTATCAAAGACAACCACAGCACTATGTAGATGAAAACCTGCATGGAAGCCACAAAAAACATTTCCATGAAACACCAGACCAGGCTCTTGCGTGCACTGGTCTATTCCGTCTCCTTGTCCGCATGCGAGTTACGGGCCCTCACAGCGGATCTGCAAAGAAGAATCCAAGCCCTTGAAATCAGGTGTTACCGAGAGATATTAAACACCATTATACTATTAACCATATCCCCAAACAGACATATGCATCAAACCATCATCAGCATTAACCATTTACAGACATCAGTCAGTAAAAGAAAACTGCTTTCACACACACACACACACACACACACACACACACACACACACACACACTCACACTCACACACACACACACACACACACACACACACACACACACACACACACACAAGATCCAGTGCCTCGCTAACACAGTCATTTAGGGAACTGTGGAAGGAAGGAGATGAAGTTGAGGACAGAAAAAAAAGATGGACTGACAACATTGCAGAGCGGACAAGGAGAACATTTGCAGAGACCCCGGCCCTGGCACAGAACTGACAGAGCTGTAAGAACCTGGTGAACTGCTCTTCAGTACGTTGGCCTGGTGATCCCCCACGAAGAAGAAGAAGAAGAAGAAGAAGAAGAAGAAGAAGAAGAAGAAGAAGAAGAAGAAGAAGAAGAAGAAATAATTCAATCTTTCCTCCCAATTCAGTTTACTGGTTCTAACTATTGCATCAAGATTTAGTCACCGAATAAATCTGCATCCTTCAACATTTGTATCATACTTCTTCTCTGCTTTGGGCTAAAATTTCAACCAAGCAAGCATTTAACAACCTGTTTTTAGGACGCCCATGCATTGTTGAAAACAGCGGTGCTGGGAGCTGTTTCAGACACACGTTTGTATATAGTTCTTTGTTTACAATCGATGAGATTGCCATTAAACACATTCGTACTCATTTTCATGGAACGCTTTGCAGATATAGTCCAACCATACAGGCATGTATACACGTATTTGGAAACTGTTCATAAAACTGAATTAAATGTGTTGGAATTTTATTGCAGCTTCAGAGCAATACCTGCTCAACCACATGTGCGTAAGCATGCAGCATGTTAGTCACGCATGCACATACGCACGCCGGGTGCGCACAAACATACTTAGAAAGAAACACAGACAGACAGATGGGCAGACAGATTGACAGACATAGACAGACGGACGGACAGACAGACACACACACACACACACAGACGCACGCACGCACGCTTGCACGCACACATACAGGCACGCGCACGCACACACACACCACACACATAAACACGCACACGCACGCACGCGCACACACACACACACACACACACACACACACACACACACACACACACACACACACACACACACCACGAACAGTTCTTGTTCAAATCTCAGCCTTCAACGCGCACTCGCAAGGACAAAACCTTATCGTACAGCAAAACAGCAAACAAAAAACCCCACTCCCCTCCCCCTCCCCTCCCTACACACACCCAGAGAGGGAGAGGAGAGAGAGGAGAGAGAGAGAGAGAGAGAGAGAGAGAGAGAGAGAGAGAGAGAGAGAGAGACTACATGGATTACTTTACTTTAATAAACATCTTGTCCTGGTGGGTGCATTCAATACCAGATTCAATTGATTATCACAACAGTAACGAGCCTCAGCAAATGGAATGGACATGACATCAGCAATGATAACTTCAACTCCATTCTATAGTGACTGCAAATGTACCAACTGGAAACCGTATATATTAATGACTTCTTCATTCTTTGTAGTACTAACACTGATAAACAGAGCATAATGGACAACAACAGAAACCGGTCATCACCATGAACTTCAATGAGGATGATGTAGATGATACTTTGGATTGCCATTCAGAACTGCGACAGCATGACAGAACTGTTCTCTACGCTTACATTCATAACACATCCTAACGTCAACCAGGACTGAGAGGCACGGACACGTGCAGTGCTTATAAGAAAATTTGAGCAACATTCTCAAAGTGGATTAAACGCATCCGTGTCTTGCAGCATTCCCAAATAAGTCCATAGCAAATTCAGCTCTGGTTAGGAGCTGGTCATGGGCCGAAATATATATATATATATATATATATATATATATATATATATATATATATATATATATATATATATAGCTCAGATGGTCGAACCTACGACCTTCCAGCCGAGAATCCACGACGCTGACCACTGCGACCTGAAGGCTGATTCTGTGAGACAATTGTGTGTGTATGTGTGTTGTCTTTCGGCGCGGGCACTGTCTTTTGTACTATGTTCCTGGTACCAGATACGGAGATGCCATCTGTATATCAACCGTCTGGATATTTCTCTCGGGAACTGGTACCAAGATTCTAGTCTCCACATCCATACAGAAGGACGAGTACCATCAGTGATTGACAGAGGTTTGGTTTTATTGGGAAGCCACTCTAACTTGCTTTCCAGAAGACTGTGAGTCTTGTTATGGCAGATATAATCACGACCTCCTCCTTTGAGTTGTCGTCCTTGTTCAGGATGGACCCAAGATGCTTGGAGTTGTTTACTGCTTCCAGTGAATGTACTTTCCGACTAATGGTGGCCACCAGTACCAGACAATGCCAACAGCAGCAGTAGGACTGTTACTACTACAGTAGAAGGAGCAGCGACAACAGCAACGATGCTAATGATGATGATGATGATGATGATGATGATTGGGTTAATAAAGATAGTGCCTCTGATAGAAAAAAAAAGGATTGATTGACTTCCTCAACTGAGACATTGATTATGAAACGCAGACAGCGAAACAACGAGAAAAGTATCAGCGGAAGTACAGGACACACACACACACACACACACACACACACACACACACACACACACACACACACAGAGAAAGAGAGAGAGAGAGAGAGAGAGAGAGAGAGAGAGAGAGAGAGAGAGAGAGAGAAAAGAGAGAGAGATAACACACTCTACTGTAGAATATGCTGGAGCCACCAGAGGCAAAAAAAATGAGAAGCAGCACACACACGAACAAAAAGATCAAGGAAACGCATTCACAAATTCCATCGTGCACAAACTAAGGACTAAAGGATTTTTTCCTTTTACAATTCAGTTGCTCAATGTATCAGTGTAGATAAATAGTTGCTGGCAGCATCTTCTTTCGGTAGATCCAAGCATGCGATTCTTCGCTAGACGTTTGCGTTGGGACCTCAGTAAAACTGATCGCGCTGGAGATATCTGGAAAGAGTGGTTTCCCTTCATACATCCATTTTTAAAACGCAAGCTGGCACAAGATGGCTTTTTTTTTTTTTTTTTTTTTTTTCATGTTTTGTTGTTGATAATTTTAGACAAATGTCAGAGATGGTAGGCCTAT
The DNA here is from genome assembly GCA_033310375.1 of Conus canariensis. NCBI lineage: Eukaryota > Metazoa > Mollusca > Gastropoda > Neogastropoda > Conidae > Conus > Conus canariensis. The sequence goes on along the minus strand of CM065716.1, from coordinate 40,039,162 downwards.
GTCTACTTGCTGAGTCTATGTCTATTTTCTGGGTCTATGTCTATTTTCTGGCAATCAAGCTCAGAAACAGGTCTGGGTCTGGGTCTGGCTAAAACAATTGTTTCTGTCAGGATTGGGGGGGGGGGGGGGGGGGGTCGAAAGTCTCTAAGGGCGCACCCTCCATCTCCCACCCTCCACCCCTTCCGCCCGTTCTGCAGTGAATCTGTTTGGAACTGAAAGAAGTACAGACTTCAGCAGTACGCTATCATCAAGGAAAACGTCTTTGTTTTTTAATTGCTGTCATTTATTCCTTTTTCCCTTTTTCCTTCCTTTCCTTTTTTGTCGCCCTTGTAATGCCATGATAGTCTGAAAAAAAAATCATCATCCAATCTCCTTTGACTCCACTGTTTCTTTGTTTAACTTGATAAAGACTGAATTGTTTTGACCGTTTATCAGCACCGTTAACTTCATAAAATGTTGCAACGATCAAGAACCGAGTTTTCTGGATTTGTTAAAACATTTATTGCAAAGGTGATGGAGATGAGTGTGAGAGGTTTGGACATCAATCTAAGAGGACTATATACCGCGAAATGATATGGGAGCCTGATTTGGGATGTCACTACAGCACGAAGATCGGAAGATGTCGAGATGTTGATCCCCGGGGAGTCCTTCCGAATTCCTCCGACTTTTGTAGGATGCCGAACCCTGACAGACATAAAGATTGATTGGAGGAAAAAGAAGAAGACGAAGAAGGAGGAGGAGGGAAAGGAAGAGAAGAAGACGAAGAAGAAAAAGACGACGACGAAGAAGAAGAAGCAGAAGAGGAGGGAGTAAGAGGAGGACGAGAAGAAAAGGAGGGAGGAGGAGGAGGAGAAGAGAAGAAGAAGAAGAAGAAGAAGAAGAAGAAGAAAGAAGAAGAAGAAAGAATATGATAAAAAGCGTTAAGTGCGTACATTCACGATGACACTGTAGTCTTAAAAAACAACAACAATGACGACGACGACGACAACAACAACAACAACAATGACGACGACAACAACAACAAACAGAAACAAAAACAAAGAAGCAAACAAACAAGTGGCTCCTACTTGAAAGTAAAAGCAACAAAAGCAACTAAGGAAGAGAAGCCGCCAGTACAGTCCCACTGCCTTTCATGTCAGCCCGTTTTCACCTTCTTTGGCGTCTACCTTCTGCGTTTCCGTGCATCGCTGAAGTCCGCTCGTGCGCCCGTTAAACGCTAGAAATGACCAGTTATCTTGGTACAATAGCTGTTTGATTGAGAGGAAAATGCACTCCCATGTGTACACGCACTAGGAGCATAAAATCTCTCATTAAAAAAAAAAAGTCATGCATGTCCGAAGATATTCTGTGGACTAGCCATGTGGGAAAAGAACAGAAGCAGAAGAACTCCAAAAAGATCTGCACACATGGAAAATGTTAGTATGATAAGAGATGTGTTGTTTTCTATTTCTTATCGTATGTGTGCATTATACCTAGAACATCTATCAAAGTGACATCGCTTCTTTTGAAAATTCGTTTGAAAACATTATTTATGCAAGGTGAAAGTGACACTGACGATCAGTCGGACTGGCATGTACCAAAGAAATGAACACACGCACACTAACAAAGAAACGCGCGCGCGCAGCGCGCGCACACACACACACACACACACACACACACACACACACACACACACACACACACACACACACACACACAAACCTTGAGCTTTTTTCACTCATTTAGTCACTCAAACTGTCATGTTTACTGAAGTCAATCGGAAAGGTCTCAACTAAAAGACACCGCTGATCTGTAGAACGAATTCAAGTCTGTTCCCCAGCCTCCACAAAAAAGCGTAAGGTAAGGATCAGGCCTGTCACCGCGTTGAGGTCAACTCATAAAAAAAAAGTAACACGACCTTTTGAAATACATCTTAAAACACACCGAAATTTAGCTAATTTTTTTTTTCTGTAACATCTTAGATCAAATGAAAAATGTTGATCTCTCTCAGAAATCACAGATCACATCGAGTGGGACATCTCTGAACAAGGTTTTCATGGAGTCTCTTGCAAAATGCTTATGTCTCACATTATGCAAATCCCAACAATCTAAAAGACTATGTTTGTGTCAGTAAAATTATAAATGGAAGAAAGCAATTATCTGAAATCCATTGTAAATCTCTGGGCAGTCCCTGTTGTTGAGATATCTTGTATTGTCTTTCTACAGACTAGGATCTATAAACACTTTATAACGCAAAAGTATTGCATTGACACGTCATATAGTGACACATTTAATGTAATAATGAAACGAGTTGGCGATTGTGGTACTGACACTCATTAAAAGTGTAATTTTGTGAAGATCTAATTCAGATATTAAAAATAAAACCCAACAAACTAATGGAACATTAATCAGCGATTTATTGGCCCCTTTTTCATTCATATTTTGAATTTTGAAATAAACTTATTTATATGTGCCGACCTTTTCCTTTTTCTTTCTTTTTTTTTTTTTTTTTTTTTTTTTTTTGGATAAAGTCTTTGAAGAGGTAAAGAGAAGTATGTTAGATTCTGGAAAAACGTATATGTTTGCTGTCAAAGTCTGCGTACATTTGTGTTACCAAAGGTTCTGTGCTACTCCCAGATAATGCGAAGGAACCATTCAGCAACAACCATGTACTATATGGTACGGCCGAACTTGCTGAGACATATTAAGTACAATTCTCCGCTCATTGAGTTGTGTGTGTGTGTGTGTGTGTGTGTGTGTGTGTGTGTGTGGTGGTGCGTGCGTGCGTGCGTGGTGTGTGTGTGTGTGTGTGTGTGTGTGTGTGTGTGTGTGTGTGTGTGTGTGTGTGTGTGTGTGTGTTTAAACATCTGAGAGATGTATTGGTCAGTTTGTCGGTCAGCGACACTTCTGTGCACAGTTGAACTCGTTCTATGCAGGTGTCAAAGTAGGGTGACGTAGGCGGAAACTGAAACAAGATAACAAAGAGAATTATTGTACCTCCAAACGAAAGAAACTGTTTTGTAATTTGTTCATTATTTCGTTTAGCGGTACAGTAACTCTGTTTTTAAAAATCTCTTTTTTTTGCGCTTTGTGACACGTTGTATGTACTTTTTGAAACACTACGCAATGTGTAACATATGTTACGTACTTTGTGGCATCTATTACGTGTTTTGTAACACGTTTGTCGTACTCTGTGGCACATTCTGCGTAGTTGTGACATATAACGCATTTCATCACACATAGTATGTATTTGTGACATATTTCAAGTACTTCTTACATATTCTGTGACTTGTTTTAAGATCTTTGTGACATACTTTACGTCTTTTGCATCACGTTCTACTTGTTTTGTGACACAATTTAGACATCCAGCCACTCTTCTGTTGATATTATTTACATTCTTTTGTTACATTAGGGAGTCGGGTCAATTCTTACTATATATGCACTTGTTGAGATATTGAGGAGTTCAGTAGCTTTTTTTTCCTCACCAGTTTTAAAGCATATGTTGAGACATCAATCAGACTTACTTTGACACATTGTAGCCATTTGTCAAGGTATGGGCAAATTAAAGGCTTGGTTGACAATTCTTACACACACAGTCAAGCATGGTGAGTCACTTGTTGACATGTTTAAGCTCTTGTTCAGTCAATGGCGAATCCGTCATTAGTTTCCTCAATTTCCACCACACATAATGAAGCACTGGCTGGTTAGTTGCTGGCAATTCCACGCACTTCTTGAGACATTGGTAAACCAGCCAGCTATTGACACATGTTGCACACTCGTTCACTCATGAATGCATCGGGCCAACAGTTAACACATTTCACGTACTTGCAGAGACATACAGGAATCAAACCGTCGGACCTTTTTATGCCCTTCTTTAGGCAGCTGTCAATCAAGTCAGTCATTGACTCACACGCATATACTGAACTGTAGCTGAAACAAGCCAGTTACTAAGAAATGCGCACGTGTTAAAGCATATATGAATCGGTTTAGATGTTGACACACATGCACTTGTTGATGTTTTGGTGAATCTTATTGACACATTTGCCACTTGTTGATGTTTCGGTGAATCTGAACAATTTCTGACACATACGCTAATGTTGGTGTGTTGATGAATCAGGTCAGGAGTTCACCCATCCTCTGCACTCGTGGAGACCTTGGTGCATGTCAGGTCAGTTGTTGACACATTTATGGAGGTGGGTGACGTGAAATTCCACTCGCCCGTTCCTGTGCAGGGACAGGAGGCTCGTCCCCTCCTCCTCCTTCCTCTCCGGCCCCACGTCCAGAAGATCGGCTGGCTTGTGGCACAAGTGGTGCAGGTCATCGGGGTCAGACAGAAAGGTCAGTTCCGCGCGCCTGGAACTGTTGGTAAGTGCCGAACTTGCCCTGTGCAAACATCAAAGTCCATGAGAAGATCTCTCTCTCTCTCTCTCTCTCTCTCTCTCTCTCTCTCTCTCTCTCTCTCTCTCTCTAGATGATTATCTATTCAGACACAGAGCTCAGATAGAGGATGGTTTGACTGCATTGAGCTCTGCGCGCGCACGAGTGCACACACACACACACACACACACACACACACACACACACACACACACACCACCACACACACACCACACACACACACACACACACACACACACACACACACACACACACACACACACACAACACGCACACACACACACACACACACACACACACACACAACACGCGCGCGCGCGCGCGCACACACACACACACACACACCACACACACAAACACACACGTGCGCGCGCGCGCGCGCGCACAACACACACACACACACACACACACACACACACACACACACACACATCTCTCTATTATACATTTGATATGAAAGAGGCAAGACACATCATATCTATTGGTCTCTGTACTGAGCTCCTGTTTACACATGATTATTCTAGATAAAAAGATCAGATAGAGAGTGGTTGACTGCAGCTCTGCGCTTTTCTTTTTTTTCTTCTTCTCAGAACGGCTGTGTAAGGTATCGACTGTTACAAGATGAGAGTTCTTCTCAGAACGGCTGTGTGAAGTATCGACTGTTACAAGATGAGAGTTCTTCTCAGAACGGCTGTGTGAAGTATCGACTGTTAGAAGATAAGAGTTCTTCTCAGAACGGCTTTGTGAAGTATCGACTGTTAGAAGATGAGAGTTCTTCTCAGAACGGCTGTGTGAAGTATCGACTGTTACAAGATGAGAGTTCTGATACGACTCCTTGTAGTTGGCTGGGTTATAAACAAAATGAACTGAAACAAGTGGACGTTGCCATGTCACACTTCTTCTCTAGTCCCCTCTTAGGTCAGAGTTCGGGGTTACAGAAAAAGTCAAGTAGTAGCATCAAAGTTTGAACAGATGAAAATCGACCTGGCTCTGTGGAGAAAAAAAAAGTTTGATTATGAAAATGATGGTTTCATCCTGGAATTAATTTGGGGTCAGGAAATTAGTTCAACGCCATATGTCAGCAAAAATAGCAGAATGATGCATGTGCATGACTTGTGGACTTATTGTGTTTCTACACCATTAGTAGGGCACTAGGATCTTGAAGTGAAAAGTCTAGCAGACAACAGGACGTTGAAGGGTCATGTGGATCGTGCTTGCACAGAATAAGGAACGGAATGAGATCTGCCTTAGAGTCAGGTATGGTATGGGTCAAGGGCTGGACTGTGCGGTGAATATGTTTTGAAACGGGCTGATCTTCTGAGAAAAGCCATGAGCAGCTTTAAGTGTAATTGAGAATATACAGCGTTTTGGGCCTAAACTGTAACCGTGGACTCAGACCTTACCTGCAACTCGGTCTGCTCTCTGGAGTGCTTCCTTGCGTCTGAGTTTTGCTCTCTCTTCTCTTCAGGCAGAACGCGTGACTCCCGCCGCGCGTGAACCACCGGAAGCGACGCTTGACCTCGTTCCGGAAGTTCTCGTTGAGCCAGCAGTAGACGAAGGGGTTATAGCACGTGCTACTGATGGCCACCCAGTGACAGGCGAAGAAGGCCTGAGTAGAGAACGGGACTTGTTTATCATACTGGCGTGTCAAAACAAAACAAAACAAAACAAAACAAAAAAAAAAAAGAAAAAGAAAAGAATGAAAAAGAAAAGAAAGAAAATTAAAAAAAGAAGGTTTACAGAACAGGTTGATATCAAACCAAATCTAAAGTACGCTTCCATCTCTGGTAGCATGTCTGTTTGTCTTTCTATTTTTCTGTCTATCTGTCTGTCTGTCTTTGTGTTTCTTCACTTATTTCTCTCTCTCCTAAACAGCCTTTGTATACCTAAGAATCTACTATTATACAATTAGTTACACTAAATGAATAACACATTTAAGAACATGCATTAAAAGGAGACTATGTATGGTAAGCAATAGCAGGGAAAAGCCGATGTATAGGTATATCATACTAAGAGTAGCAGGAGGTTTGAAATAGTAGCGCTATCTAATCCCAGTCACTACATACATAAACAGCACACTATATGTAATAGACGAGAGTTCACACACTACGACTGCAATAACACACGCATATTAACTAACACACCACGAGACGCAGACAACGCATGCAATATACATGCCTAATAACTCCACCCTCACTACACCTCACTACACAAGAGCGAAAGCTCTGGAAGAAGTAAAGATCGAGTCAGCATTCTCAAACTTGAGAGAAGAGAAGAATGAGAAGACAAACGAGACAACAACACACAACAACAACAACGACATAGCAACAACAACAAACTGTATATGAGATACGAAATGTGACTAATGGGAAATCATAGAACGAGTAAACAACTGTATCACTCCACCCACCACAACACCCCAAGCCTTGCCTTCACTTCTGCTCCCCTTCCTGAATAAAACAAACAACTGAGAATACTAAAGAAGAGGAGAGAGCAAAGTAGTTGAAAGCCAGATGAGTACCATCAGACATTGTAGAGAGAGAGAGAGAGAGAGAGAGAGAAGAGAGAGAGAGAGTTCTGAAATGTGCTTCAGATGCCCATGTACTCATAGCATAAACAGAACATTGTATTGAGAGGGAAGAGAGAGATGAGAGAGACGAGATGAGAATGAGAGAGAAGAGAGAGATTGATAACTGCCTTCGATGCCACTACCTTCATGCTATACAGACATTTCTAAGAGAGAAGAGAGAGAGAGAGAGAGAGAGGAGAGAGAGAGAGAGAGGAGAAAGTGCTATAGATGCTGATGTGTCAGAAGAAAGACATGTATACTGAGACAAACGACTGACACATTGACTGAATGAATACACCAAAAGCAACTGTACATTAAAGGACTAAGAGAGAGGAGAGAGAGAGAGAGAGAGAGAGAGAGAGAGAGAGAGAGAGAGAGGTTTGAAATGTGCCTTCAGATGCCCATGTACTCATGCATAAACAGACATTTGTATGAGAGAGAGAGAGAGAGAAGAGAGAGAGAGAGAGAGAGAGAGAGGAGAGAGAGAGAGAGAGATGTTTGATACGTGCCTTCAGATACTCACATACTCATGCCTAAACAGACATTTCTAAGAGAGAGAGAGAGAGAGGAGAGAGAGAGAGAGAGAGAGAGAGAGAGAGAGAATTGAAATGTGCCTATAGATGCTGATGTGTTCATGCATAAACAGACATTTGTATACTGACGACACAACGAACGTGACACATTCGTCACTGAAATGAATAACACCAAAAAGCAAACTTTTACATTAAAGAGAACATTAAAGAGAGGAGAGAGAGAGAGAGAGAGAGAGAGAGAGAAGAGAGAGAGAGAGTAGAGAGAGGTTTGAAATGTGCCTTCAGATGCCCATGTACTCATGCATAAACAGATATTTGTATGAGAGAGAGAGAGAGAGAGAGAGAGAGAGAGAGAGAGAGAGAGAGGAGAGAGAGAGAGAGATGTTTGATACGTGCCTTCAGATACTCACATACTCATGCCTAAACAGACATTTCTAAGAGAGAGGAGAGAGAGAGAGAGAGAGAGAGAGAGAGAGAGAGAGAGAGAGAGAGAGAGAGAGAAGAGAGGATTGAAATGTGCCTATAGATGCTGATGTATCATGCATAAACAGACATTTGTATACTGACGACACAACGAACGTGACACATTCGTCACTGAAATGAAAAACAAAAAAGCAAACTTACATTAAAGAACATAAGAGAAGAAGGATAGAGAGAGAGAGAAAGAAGAGAAGTTGAAATGTGCCTTCAATCATACCATGCAACAATTTGAAAGGAGAAGAAGAAGAAAAGAGAGAAGAGAGAGAGATTTTATACGTGCTTAATATCACATACTCATGCTAAACAGACATTTCTAAAAGAGAGAGAAGAGAGAATGAGCAATGTAGAGAAAGAAGAAGAGAGAGAGAAGATTAAATGTGCTAATGCGAGTATCATGCATAACAAATTGTATACTGACGACACACAGAACATCGTCACGAAATGACAAACACCAAAAAGCAAACTTTTAGATAAAGAGAACTAAGAGAGAGAGAGAGAGAGAGAGAGAGAGAGAGAGAGAGATGGGGGGGGGGGGTGAGATTGCGTCCCGAATTCACCCACTCCAAATTCACACAATAACATATCTTCAGAACAAAACCCGATCGATATCATCAACGTCAGCATGTTTAAGTAAGCTACGGACAGGCCCAGAGGGACAGCATACAGAACCCAATGTTGAATGTTGACGCTACATGACATTTCTTTTGCAGAGAGAAAAGAAAGGCAAGAGACAGAAAAAAAAGAAAGAGAGAAAGAAAGAAAGAAAGAAAGAAGAAAGAAAAGAAAGAAAAGAAAAGAAAAGAAAAGAAAGAAAGAAAAGAAAGAAAGAAAGAAAAAGAGGCAAAAACTTTTGAAAGAAAGAAAAATACAACCAAAGAAAACTTTTCTTCTTCGTTTCTTGTTAGTTCTAGTCAGAACGTGAGCTTCATCGGTGATATTTTCTTTATCATACAAACAAGGTAGCATTTGCCCCCCTTTGGGCTGACGTCTGAAAACCACGACACCAGAATGTATCCTTTTCTTCGCTATTGTCTGTCTGTTTGTTTTGTCTTGTCTTTGTATGTACACCAGAATGTATCCTTTTCTTCGCTATTGTCTGTCTGTTTGTTTTGTCTTGTCTTTGTATGTGTGTCTTCCATCCTGCAGACACACGATGGTCTACATTTTATTCGAAGGCGGGAATGGGACTTGGCATGCATGCAAAGTAATTGTTGTTTGTCCACGTGTTTGTTGTCAATGCATGCGTTCACGCACAAGATCTTGGTCTGAAGTCCATAATCCACAAAAGTTACAGAAGACTGAAGTCGGGCACAGCTGTTGAGTCCGAGGAGAACAGTCCCTCTACTGTCACTGTCTTAAAGCGAGGATCGAACCCATGGACCCGTGGATTAAGAGAACAAAGCTTCATACACAAGATCAACCACGCCTCGCAGAATGTCATAAAGGAATCGTATTTAGTACGGAGCTCGAGAACCAACATGTCAGCTCAGTAGTGTGGATCACAAATGGTTGGTAGGCTTATTGTTCGAACGGCCAGGCCAGTCCGCTAATTTGTGGCGAAGGAGGATAGGTTGACGAAACGACAAAAGGAGGAAGATAGGCAAAGAAAGAAAGAAGAATGAAGGAACGAGAGTCTTTCAGATTAAAAGAAAGAAGAAAGGAAGGAAGATAAAATAAACAAACAAACAAACAAAACTCCCCCCCCCCCAAATATAACCCCAAAACAAAACAAACAAAACACACACACACACACACACACACACACACACACACACACACACACACACACACACACACACACACACACAACACACAACACAACAAAAGAACAAAACACAAACAAAAACGGGAAGGAAAAAGAAAGGAAGAAAGTAGACAGTAGATGAAATTATTGCAAGTGTTCAAAACCCAGAAAATTTTAAAAAAAAAACAGAAGAAATCAAGACAACTTGATATGAATATTCATGCCAAGCCATGTGAAACATTTACGGCAAGGAAAGAAAGATCGGGAGAACAACTGTGGCCAGCAGCAAGCAAGCCAACACCGCAGGCAGACAAGAATCTCTCCCAGCTGATGTGGCATATTGTGAACATGCTGGTGTGTTTTTTTTTATTTCTTTTTTATTTGTCACGACGCCTTGCAACACTGTTTGAGAGAGCCTAGGGAAAGTCTGGCTGAAGAAATTTTGAATGGACAACATGCAAGACTGGACTGGTTCCAGCGCCTCTGGACCCGTTGCTCATGACTCACAACAGATCTGCCCAAGCGTTCGCGGAAGCACTCCCTATCACTACTTGTCATCAGACAGGTTACGACAACGACGACAACGACGACGATGACAATGATAATGACAATAATATGATGATAATGGTAATGATGATGATGGTGATACCGATGATGATGATGATGATGATGATGATAATGATGATGATGATGATGGTGGTGGTGGTGGTGGTGATGATGATGATGATGATGATGGTGGTGGTGGTGATGATGATGCTGATTGACGACAACGACGACGACAATGACGATGATGATGAAGATATTGATGATGATAATAATGATGATGACGATGAAGACGACAACAACGATGACGATGATGATAATGATGATGATGACGACGATGACGACGACGACGACAACGAGGACGACAAATGACGACGACCAAACCAGCACCGACCTTGCTATTGTACTTGAAGAGCTCAGGATTGGGGTGGAGATCGGTCAGCAGGTGATAGAGGTTGAGAGGCAGCCAGCACAGGGCGAAGACGACCACGACAGCGATCAGCAGCTTGATGGACTTGCGCTTGGCGCGGGACTGGCACTGCTGCTGCAGGGCGGTGACGGCGCCCACGTGAGTCCTGGACCACAGGCTCTGCACGATCCGCCCGTAGGCCACCCCAATCAGAGTGAGGGGCACACAGTACTGTACCACGATGGTCGCCACCGTCAGACACTGCCCAAAGCGGGCGCTGGGGGACGGGTAGTCGTAGCGACACCGGCGGACGCAGTGAATCACCGCGTCCTTGTCCTGTTTCAGAACGATCTGCCGCCGCTCCCACTTGGTGTAGATCCCGTAGGGCAAGGACAGCAGCACAGCCAGGATCCAGATCAGCACCAGCAGGAGCACGGCCAGGCTCTTGGACATCCTGCAAGACAGCGGCTTCAGCACCACGCGGTGACGATCCAGAGCGATGGCCGTCAGCGTGTAGGTGGACACGTAGACGGACACCATGAGGGAGAAGTTCATCAGGTGACACAGGACCTCGCCGAAGGGCCAGTCGTACAGCACGTGCCACATGATGTTGAAGGGCACGTTCAGACAAGTCACCAGCAGGTCCGACACCGCCAGATTGGCGATGAAGAAGTTGGTGGGCGTGTGGAGACGCCGGTTCTTCAGGATGACGTAGCACACTAGGGAATTGCCGAACATGGCCGTGACGGACAGCACAGCATAGGCGAAGATGAGGAGAACGTTGTCCAGTGTGCTGCCGTGGGTCTTCAAGACCGGCGACCAGTCCTGGGGCGGAGAGGATTTGTTGAGGATGTCGCCTACCTCCTTTAGGATGCCATGCTGCAAGGAAGAGTTCAGGATGTCGCTGAAGTCCGCTGCCATGGCTGCCATCGTCTGCAACATTGATGGAATCCGTTTTAGGTTCAGTTTTCTCAATGTGTCACTGCGTGCGGACGTGTGCATACACGGTACACCACATCTGCTGAGCCACGAGACCACAGTGAGCAGCTGAATGAATACATTAAGTTAATGATTAGGATGAAAGGATTTAAGACACGGATCTGGTGGACACGACTTTGGAGAGGCCTAACCTACACATGAGCCCAGTGCGCTGGTCAGAACTTGGGTACCGACCTACGTTGTCTACGTTACGCGCGCGCGGCGCGTGTGTGTGTGTGTGTGTATGTGTGTGTGTGTGTGTGTGTGTGGCGCGCGTGCGTGCGTGCGTGCGTGCGTGCGCGTGCGTGCGTGCGAGCGTGCGTGCGTGCGTGCGTGCGTGCGTGCGTGCTGTGTGTGTGTGTGTGGTGTGTGTGTGTGTGTGTGTGGTGTGTGGTGTGTGAGATATGCCAACGGAATCTATACGGTGGACTAAAACTGAAACAGAGTGTGGCGTTACTGAAACAAGTCAAAATGCAAACAATACACATCAGATGGCGGGCAACAGAGGCATCAACAGAACAATTCTGAAGTCAGCCATCCAGGGAGTATCGCTGACATAATCAGTTTTTCGTAGCTGTTATTTGTGATGTCGCATATTTGCCAATAATTCACTCGTCTGGTTTGTTTTGTGCACTCAAAAAGCTCTACGTTTTTGGTCTGCTGTCTCACCTTCCGTGTCATTGTTATGGCATTACTCCCCCACACATACTCCTTAGGGCCCAGCGTTCACAGCCTCGTCACGATTTGTCCTATTGCACCCCCGTCACTCGCACTCCACACAGGGAACTGTCAAGATCATGTCGTCATAAGGCAACCCATCAGAGGAGACACTGCACTGCTGTCGATTCACTTCGCTGGTGTTTGACGGTGCCTTAAGCAGGACACTACCTACTAAGCCTCGTACTGTCGACAATAATTTCAAAGAAGCAAAATTAATATGATTGATCGTCCACCTCCGGAAGCCGCTACAATGTCCGCCCAACGACAGTACCCATGAAGGATCAGATTCCGAGAACTTTGGACACGATGCTCACTTCAGGGCACAGACACGCAGCGGACATTGACATTGAAGTTACCATGTGAGGGGCGCATAAAGGGCCATAACATCTGCACCTTCCTTTCAATGCTGATCGACGAGGATGAGGACGATGAAGATGATGCTATGGAGCTCCATTCTGGGCTGAAGCTACGTGAGAGGGGTCTACTCTACGCTCTCTTTCATGAATTATCTCGGGGCCAACACCTGCAGAGTTGGTCAGGAAAATGGAGTCACACTCTCAGAGACGCTATCCATTAAAGAAATGAAACCAGACTGTGCGACTCCAGACTTTCTCCAGTCTGGTTAGGAGCCAGTCAGAAGGGAAACAACCCGACAAATAAATGACTCCGATGGGAATCGAACTTATGAGGGAGTCTGGCTGAGGTAGAGGTAGAGCGCCTAGTTCGCAGTCAGACGTTGAGAGTTCGAATCCGCCTGTTGCTCAGCATGAGGAAAGAAAATGGCCCTTTTCAACGTTCATGGTAGTGTGTTGTCACTCGTGGTACAATGTAGTGTAAAACAGCCCCCACCCCTCCCTCCCTCCACTTTCCTGGGCGGTTATCCCTGTCTGCCGCATCACCTCTGATGGATGTACACGTTTAACCTAGATATATCCATTCCCCGAAAAGTGCTTCCAATGAGACGGTATACCAACGTTCCGTGAGTGAGCGCACGCATAATATCTAGCATACGCATTCAATCCCATCTCCAACTTTTTTTGTAAGAGAAGGCAAGTTTGACTGTTGGTATGGACGACAAGTATACACTCAGAATGCATTTTCTGTGAAAATTCGAAAGGATGTTTCAAAAACTGAATGACTGAGAACACGGAGAACGCTTGAATGTTGCACCAGCGGGCAGCTCCTCAGTCGGCATTACCCACGAAGGCAGCTCGCTGTGTAAACGACAGCGTGATCTCTAACCGAGGATAGTCGGTACATAAAATTAATACTTTTGAAAAGGAGATGATGATGATGATGATGATGATGATCGATGATGATGATGATGATGATGATGATGATGATGATATAACAACAGCAGCAGCAACAGTAGCGACAGCGGCAGCAGCAACAGCAGCAGCAATAATAATGATAACAACAACAACAACAACAACAACAACGATACAGTAGTGGTAGTGATAGTTACAGCGATAGTAGTACTTGTAGCAGGAGCAGCGATGATGATGATGATGATGATGATGATGATGATGATGATGATGATGATGATGATGATCATCATCATCATCATCATCATCATCATCATCATCATCATAATTGCCATAAAACAGGTAAGCACCCACCCACTCTATCAAGTATTTTTTGAATGGCTAGTTTTAAACGCTTCGTGTAAGGAGGTTAAAGTTAATATTGTGGAAAGGGATTCAGTTAAAACAATTGCACATAAACCAGAAATCATATACATAGCAAAAGTGACTTCCCGTTCTACAGCTGGGAGGTATTCATCAGTTAGACCTACGACCACTAACATTTGTTAGATACTCTGGCTTGTTTGTTTGCTTTCTTTATTTTATTTAATCATTATTTCTATTGTTCAATTATTTATTAATTGATCAGCTAGCTACCTAAATACTAAGTTACTAACGCATCAATCAATCGATCGATCAATCAATCAATCAATCAATCTTATCTATCTACCAATCCATCCATCCATCCATCCATCAATCAATCAATCAGTCAATTAATCAATTGATTAGTTACCCAAGCACCCCAGCCTCCTACCACTAACATGTACACTACTTGTCATGGATATTCTGCTTTTTCTCTTTGATCTCTTGTGGTTATCATGTCTTTTTTTTCAAGTCTTATATCACCAGGTGTGAAGAGACTGTACAGTAAAGGAACTCAAGTCAACTAACAAACAAACTCGAACCCACCATTGTCAGCCCGCAAACCCAGGGCGCTAACCATTGTAGCACAGCAGCTGTAGTGTTACATTACTCTCTGTCTAGTGTGATAATTTGCTGGTTGGAAGCTTGATGGGTGCTCTGATAATGATCCTGGTACCGGCGATCGAGACAAGAGCAAATTAATGATCGGCATTAGTGATGGCGACGACAACAACAATGATAAGAGGGTGAGATGTCACGTTTACCTTATGGGAGAATTACGTCTACTCCGACCCTCTCAGCATCACTACTGGATCTTTCACTGCTGCGTGTGTGTGTGTGTGTGTGTGTGTGTGTGTGTGTGTGTGTGTGTGTGTGTGTGTGTGTGTGTGCGTGCGTGCGGTGCGTGCGTGCGTGTGCGCATGTGTCGTGTGTGTGTGTGTGTGTGTGTGTGTGTGTGTGTGTGTGTGTGTGTGTGCGCGCGCGCGCGCGCGCGCAGGCGCAGATCAGAAGTAAAGGGAAATCCAGGGATTCCAGACATTCACCCTTGTCCTATTCACGCCGACCTACCCCGCACCCTGCCTCTCCCCTCCCCCCAAAAAACAAACAAACAAAAAACAGAGAAAAAAAAAGAAAAAAAAGTCGTAAAACACGTGAAGATCAGATTAGACAATCTACAGATCTTGCATCGACTCAGATTAGACAATCTACAGATCTTGCATCGACTCCCTCCCAGCCAGCCCCCTCCTCCCCCCCCCCCCCTTCATCAACTCTCTTTCCCCCCTTTCCCAGTCGCCGGAGAATAACTTTTTGTCGAGTTTTCTTCGCGTGGTAGACGAGAATGCATCCTATCCTAATTTACCCCAGCAAAGTTTTGGCGAATGCCAAACCATACACTTCATCCCCACCCTGTTCCCTCACCTCCTATCCCGTCCTCTTTCCCATTAGTTCAACAACTTTCCGGCCAGCGTCCATCTGTCTATAAAGGAGAACAAGTATATGCTGCCGTCATTCTACGCAAACCTCACACCCCCCCCCCCCTTCTCATGTCCCTCCACACCTCCTCCTCTCCCTTCCCCCGCTGCCCGCTCAAAACATTTTGGCCACTGAAGACGTCTAACGGCTCGGCAGCTGGTGTGAACAAGAACCCGCAAAACTTGTTAGAAGACTGGACGAAACATTAACAAGGTATGGCAAAAACTAATGGCTGATACATAACGTCCATGGATGGAAGCTTCAATTCACTACTACTTTGGATGCGTCAGTAACAATGAAGGACACAAACCAGAAAAAAGCTCTCAAGAACAGCCAAGACAAACTCGGCACTAGCCAGACTGAAACCTGTATGGACGGACGATGTCATCTTCATGAAACACAAGACAAGGCTCCTGCCTGCTCTGCCATGTTCTATGTTCCTGTGTGCAGGCGAGACATGGACGCTCAGAGCTGATCTGTTCAGGAGAACCCAGCCATGGAAATGAGTGTCACCGCAAGATACTATCTATCAGCAGACATCCTCTATCCATCTATCTATCTATCTATCTATCATTCTGTCTATCTATCTATCTGTCTATCTATCTATCTATCTATCTATCTATCTATCTATCTATCTATCTTCTATCTGTCTATCTATCCGTCTGTCTGTCTATCTATCTATCTGACTACCTGGCTATCTATCTATCCATCCATCCGTTTGTCTATCTATCTATCTATCTATCTATCTATCTATCTATCTATCTATCTATGTGCGTTTGCATGTTTGTATGTATTCATGTATGTATGTATGCATGTATGCATGTATGTATGTATGTTTGTATGTATATATGTATGTAGGTAGGTAGGTAGGTATGTAGGTAGGTCGTTAGGCAGGTATGCATACATGTACGTATGTAACGATCTATTTATCAGTCTATCTTTCTGTCTGTCTGTCTCTATATATTATCAGTCTGTCTGTCTGTGTATCTCTCTCTCTCTCTCTCTCTCTCTCTCTCTCTCTCTCTCTTTCTACCTGTCTGTCTGTCCATCTATCTGTCTGGCTATCTATCTGTCTGTCTCTCTGTATATCTATCTATCTACCTGTCTGTCTATTTATCTATCACTCTCTCTGCATGTCTGTCTGTCTTCTATCTATCTATCTATCTATCTATCTATCTATCTATCTATCTATTATCTATCTATCTATCTATCTATCTATTTGTCTGTCTGTCTATCTGTCTGTCTGATATATCACCAATAATGAATAAGTGGGGCAAACTATCAACCCATGCATCGGACCATATGAAGATTGACTGACATACGCTCAGAAAAGAAAACAGCGTTGGCAAGACAAAATAACAAGATTCAATGACCTTTACTAAAACGAACCTCCATGGGACTGTTCTTGGAAGAACACGCAGGGGATGACCAAAAAAAAAAAAAAAAAAAAAAAGTGGACTGACAACTTTGCAGAATGAACTACGTAAACATTTGCAGAGACCTAAGTCTTGGACAGCACCGGAGGAACGTGATGACCTGTTCTCCACAGTGGCGCCCCAGACTGTCCAGGGAGTTGAGGGAGACGAAGAAGAAATGATGTCCTAAAACAAACTGGCCGAAGAGACCAGACCTTTCGTTCTATCAGTCTGATGGAAATGGCACCAACATTACTGTCTGATTCTCTCTCTCTGTCTCTCTCGTTTGTAACATCACAAGGGAATTTTTTTTGCTTTTGTTTCCTTTTCAGTCGTTGTTGTGTACCTCTGTGACCAGATATTACTCATGATGCCCCCCCCCCCCCTTTTTTTTTTTTTTTTTTGCTAATGGCAATAAAATGGTGTCTGTGTTAGTATCAGTGTCAGCTCTCTCTCTCTCTCTCTCTCTCTCTTCTCTCTCTCTCTCTCTCTCTCTCTCTCTCTCAGTCCACCAAGCTCTATCAGTTGGGTGTCAAGGTCCCGCTCTCTGTAAATGTTTATCTGTCCATTCTCTATTCGTGTCAAAACACCGTCCTTTCTGTCTCTTACCCTGAACAGTTCCCTGGAGGACTGTTTCAACAAAACCATTGGATCCTGTGACGTGGCCATACCAACGTCGTTTTCGTTTCATAATTGAAGTCAGCCGATCTTCACATAGTCTGATGCGCTGGCTGATGGTCTGGCGCCTTTTAATCCACTAGTGGTGTGATCATTAAGTGAAAAGCGCGATGGTAAACTTTAATTGTTGTTTTTCTGACTTCTGTAAAATGCAGCAATCCAAACCCCACTCTTACCCTCGTCCCCCTTCCTCACATCCCTATGTCATCTGTGTGTATCAAGCCACACAAAAGTGGCGACATCACAGTTTAGGGGAAATAAGTCTCATGAACGGTGTCGTGTGGTTCTCGTCTGATATAATTATGGGCCAGGTCACACACAAAACAAATTGCTAAACAAGAACTTACGCTGGGAGAGCGTCGATCTGCCCCACAAATTGACACCAAAATGTGAATGAGTTCACCGTTCTATCGAGTTTGGTTAAAATCGTTTCACTGGTTTATGCGCGATGTTGGTAACAGATAAACAAACCAGCCGACACAGGTAAAAACATACCTCCGTCGGCAGAGATCACAGACACACACACACACACACACACACACACACACACACACACACACACACACACACAACACACACACAGAAGAGAGAGAGAGGGAGAGAGAGAGAGATGTAAGTACTTCGCGTCTGATCCACTGCAGGTGCGTGTGTCTCCTGACCCTGGTTAATGTAGAGACAGACTAGTACAGGAACCACAGAATTCAATTCCTGCCATGATAATCATGATCTGTTCGGAATTAGAGAGCAATAACGTCATTATTCGGCCTGCCATTTTCATTAGAATTGGTTGACCCAAAGGATAGACTATGAAAGAGAGCTATGGAATGCAACCAGTATCCATGTAATCTCAGTCTCAAAGGGGGCTGGGGAACGAGTGGGGTTGGCATATTCCGAGTTTTGTGGCCGTTTGTGCCTTTCTGTCAAGGTAGGTTGGATTTCCCTTTACATCCGTGCATGGGATGAGATTTCTCTGCCGCTTCCGTGCCTGAGGTGAATTCATTTCATAGTCTTTGGTGTGCATGGACTGTCAGTGGAGACGAAAATCATTCTGTGTTGAGACCGTAGAAAGAGAGACGGCCAG
This sequence comes from Conus canariensis, assembly GCA_033310375.1. Lineage (NCBI taxonomy): Eukaryota > Metazoa > Mollusca > Gastropoda > Neogastropoda > Conidae > Conus > Conus canariensis. The sequence goes on along the minus strand of CM065716.1, from coordinate 40,020,495 downwards.
AAGCGACGGGCACGTTTCGCTGGGCCTTTTGTGAACTTGCGGACAGAGCTCTTTCGACAGGGGTGTGGGAAGTTCACTCCCGGTCACAACATTTGCAGTATGGAGAGTGTTGACTGCATTGCCGAGGGGAGTAACCACATATCTGTATATCAAGAATACCAGCATTGTTTTCAGTTTAGACCTACTGGTGAAGTATTACTATATGTTGTCCTTCTGAAACGTGTCGTTTTAGCGAGTGATTGTTAGCAAATATAATTGAGATTATGACAACAAAAGTGAAACTGTCTGACTGTGGTGCTGAAAAGAAAACAAAGCATAATTAAAACATACAAACGCAATACAAAGCAACATGCTATACAACCCCCCTCAAAAAACAAACAAACAACAACAACAAAAACAAAGAAAAAAAAGAAAAGAAAAGAAAAAGGAAAAAGAAGTCTTTTTGACGAACATGTTATATTCAGACATCGATGCGATTGACTGACGTTTTCAATGATAACAAAAATCACACTCAGTGTGAGTTTTTTTCTCTTTTTTCCCCTTTCTTTTTCTTTCTTTTTATCTGTTATTGAAAGAGTTATGGCTGTGGTAGCAGATGTTACTGTAGGAAGATCTGTTCCGATTTGACAGAGTTGAATCTACTGAAATTTGCTGGAAATAATTCTATTAGAAAGACGGAGGCGTCTTTAGCATACAGCACATCTTCCGGATCAGTGCGCCCTTCTATTCGTCTTTTCTTCCTATGGTTACTAATTTATGGAAAGTTCTCTGTTTCTCGCCTTTTGCGTTGTGCCATCAAGGACAAGACCCTCCAGGAATGTTAAAATGAAGCACAGACAGTTTTCCATTTAACTAAGAAAAAAGTCGATGTTTTGAAATTCCCCATACGTACACCAGCTCACGGCTGTCCTGAACTTATTAAATGCGCAGTGGACTCTGCGTGTCCCTTCCTTCTTCCAGTTCTGATTCCGTCCGACTCCCTACCCAAGCAATGACTGGGTCCAGAGGATCCTAGTCCAGCGGGTATCCTATATCAGAACAGGCACGAGACCCACTGAGGATTGCCACCAAAGTGGCTGAGTAGCGGTGCAGTGTCACCTCTGGTCGGTTGCCTGAAGACGACCTGATGATATTGATACCTTCCAGTGGCATGTAGACTTTACTGACAATGGTATTGTGACAGAAGTGTGCGTGTGACTGTATTTGTAGGAGTCCGATTGAGAAGTGTTTTCAATAGAAAGCCAGACGGGAGATGGGGGCAGCATAAATAAATGATGGAAGGAAGAAATGAATACATACATACATATATACATACATAATACATACATACATACATACATACATACATACATACGTACGTACGTACACACACACACACACACACACACACACACACACACACACACACACACACACACACACACACACACATATATATATATATATATATACACACATATATACAGACATACATACATCCTTACATACATACATGCATACATACATACATACATACATACATATATACATAAATGCATGCACAAGTAGGTGAATGAATGAATCAATCAATCAAGGAAGGAAGGAAGGAAGGAAGGAAGGAAGGAAGGAAGGAAGGAAGGAAGGAAGGAAGGAAGGAAATGTGAAATGTGAAATGTGAAAAGAACCAAAATCAGCAATATACCATAAGTTACAATGAATCCATCAACACTGAACGTCCACGTGTTCCTTAGGCACGGAGTGAAGGAATGTCTGTGTCCACACTGCCCACACATTTCAGACCACGGCTGCAATGGGATGATCCAGAGCACAGACCACGCGATTTGTCAAAATATCATGCATGCTCATCTATTCCAGGATGAGAAGAAGGTGGGAGAGAGAGAGAGAGAGAGAGAGAGAGAAGAGAGAGAGAGAGAGAGAGAGAGAGAGACAGACAGACAGACAGACAGACAGACAGACAGACAGACAGAGAGAGACAGACAGTGTAAAAAAAAGTTAAACACATCCGGCAAGTAAACATTGGAAAGGCTCCCGCACCCACGCGCATTCAAAATTTGAACATGTTTTTCAGCTAATTGTCTGTAAGAATCGCCCCAAAGTAAAAAGAAATGCAGTTCATTTCCAGAGAGAGAGAGAGAGAGAGAGAGAGAGAGAGAGAGAGAAGAGAGAGAGAGAGAGAGAGAGAGAGAGAGAGAGAGAGAGAACGCAGTCGTTGTCAATCTAACTTTCTACTGTCGTAAAGAGGCAGCAACGCTTCGTCCTTTCCTGTTCATCTGGGAGTTCATGTCCCATTTCACCCCTCTGCCTTTCAAACCTTCATAATCTCTCTCTCTCTTCCTCCCCCCCCCTCACACACACACACACACACACACACACACACACACACACACACACACACACACACACACACACACACACACACACACACACACACACACACACACACACACACACACACACACACACACACACACATCTGAAACGCTTTTGTTTATTTTCATGCGAATCCGGCAATTCACTTTCGACGTGTTATGAATACAGGTTGCTCTTTTTCCCCCGCGAGAAGACAGCATTATTATTTCTAGACACCGTAATGATTTAGAATTAAACAAATGTTATTTGCAAACAAAGAACAACATAATGCATTTTATTCGTAAATGTATCATCATGCATAGAAATATCATGATTTGCGGAAATATAATAACACATAAGCAACGCATTATATAGGCCTACGTATGAGATTCATAGCATATGAATAACTGCACCATATTCCTAATTCACGTCTGTAGATCGTCAAATTATAATGTTCACTGACTTTCCAACGAAAAGATGTCAGACAAAGAATTGATTTTGCACTCAGCACTTGGATCTACCAAAAGGAGATATAATCCTGCATGGCTGACCAGTTCATAAACTGGACAAGTGGACAAATGGATAGGCGATAAAACAAAGTGAAAGTAGTTATCAGTCTGTCAGTAGCTGTGCAGTATGCGCAAGCTTGTATCTCTGATATTTCTAAACGCAGCCTTTCTGAATTAAGCATTTCTTCATATTTCAAGAGAGAGAGAGAGAGAGAGAGAGAGAGAGAGAGAGAGAGAGAGAGAGAGAGAGAGAGAGAGAGAGAGAGAGAGAGAGAGAATGTTTGTAGATATATTTGATGTTTTGTTTTCAATTTCTAGTAGCAAATAGCCCGTATGAAGTCTGAACACGTTGTGGAAGTTGTAGCTTAGCATTTTTCTTATAAGGCAGCCTTAAACGTCTGTTATAATACCACAAATCAGCGGACCAGTGGCTGAGGTAAAACTTAGCCAGTTCTATTCAGATTTACTATCCTACTGAATTAAAATTAGATTAAGAAAAATAAGGCTGCGCCGCTAAACGAAAAACAAACAAACAAACAAAAACAGAACCAAGCACCACGCGTTTTGACCTCTTTGGGCTTCTTCAGGGAAGACAAACAACGTTCAAGGCAATGAAAACAAAACACGAACAATCACTTATCTCCTTAAAGGGAGCGCAAAATGGATCTGGAATGAAGTTAAAAGGCGTGTGTTTGTTTTTGTGGCTCGTTTATTCCTTCGTTTGGCGACACAGTCATTTTTTGTTGTTGGTAAATCTTGTTTCAATTTCCACTTTCAGTTATCTCACTTTAAAACCCACCGCATCAAAAGTCGCTAAGCCATTGCAGTTGATAACTTTATACTTTATTCTTCCTTTTTGAGATACCGAATTTCATTGGAATGTTCAATGTTATTTTGGTCACCCATTTGGTCAAAATTGTACCATTTTCTATAAAACGCTATCTTAGGAATGACTCTTGAAAATGCTTCGGTTTGAGATTCACAGGCCACATATTGAGCTATAGTAGTATGTCAAATCTGAATTACAATACAGAATATTGACATCAAGGAATTTAGCGCCCTTCACTTTCAAGTGATCAAAATTCAACAGCCTTGTGTTTCTTTTTGACCCCTGCACAAGTTTCTCCGCGAGACGTAGTTTTTGTAGCATTGATTGAAAAGCTTGACGTGATACGATTTTTCGAAAAACACAAGAATTTAAACAAGTCGTCCAGTTCTGATTGCTAGTGCAAACTCGTTTGACGATTCAAGAGAAATGACATTACAATAATGTAAATATTTGTTATGTTCGTTCTTTCGCGGTGAGGACATTTTCATTTTTGACATAGCACGGTGTTTGCTCAACGCACGTTTGCTACCATTTTCTTAGAGCGAAATCGCTATACATCTTGTTCCAGCGTGCATGCATAATACATACATACATACATACATACTAATACATACATACAACATACACATACACACATACATACACACATACAACATACATACATAATACATACATACATACATACATACAACACATACATACTAAATACATACATACATACATACATACATACATACATAATACATACATGTATTTGTTGTTAATTACGGAACATATGGATTGTATTTTGACAATGACAGTCAACACGCATCATGTAGACATTTCATGTACGTTAAATCAGTTGGAAGCGACACGGGTTGCTTTGTTTAGAGGCAGGTGTGTACTACTTATCGTTATTCAGAGTATCAAACACACCATCATCAATATTCTACATACATACATACATACATACATACATACATACATACATACATACATACAACATACATACTTACATACATACTACATACATACATACATACATACATACATACATACATACTACATACATACATGTATT
>CM065716.1:40005748-40008248 GCA_033310375.1 Conus canariensis | reverse complement strand
ACACACACACACCACACACACACACACACACACACACCTTACCCATTTTTGGTTCCATTTCTCCGCTGGAACAGGGAAAGGAGGGAGATGGTAGGAGACGGAGGAACTGGACTGGGCGGAGGGGGAGCTCCATTTCTCTTTTACTCGCCTTCATTTGGTTTCTTGTGTTTTGTTTTCTTCAGCTTTCCAGGCTCTGCTTCGGTGTCACAACTGCCGGGCGATGCCTCCCTCCTTTCAAGGCTCAGTCTTCAAGCACCTGCTGATCCATCAAGCACTCAACCTTGTGTTCCACCAAAGGGTTGTTCCTACAGCCGAAGACATTGCAAGTTTGGGCATCCATTTCCTCTGGTGCTTCGTCTCCTTGGTTTGGTGTCCCTCGAGTCGACGTCATCTTGAGCCTTTGTACACTGAACTAATGATCTGATGCTTTCGTCGACGTCATCTTGAGCCTTTGTACACTGAACTAATGATCTGATGCTTTCGTCGACGTCATCTTGAGCCTTTGTACACTGAACTAATGATCTGATGCTTTCGTCGACGTCATCTTGAGCCTTTGTACACTGGACTAATGATCTGATGCTTTCGTCGACGTCATCTTGAGCCTTTGTACACTGAACTAATGATCTGATGCTTTCGTCGACGTCATCTTGAGCCTTTGTACACTGAACTAATGATCTGATGCTTTCGTCGACGTCATCTTGAGCCTTTGTACACTGAACTAATGATCTGATGCTTTCGTCGACGTCATCTTGAGCCTTTGTACATTGAACTAATGATCTGATGCTTTCGTCGACGTCATCTTGAGCCTTTGTACACTGAACTAATGATCTGATGCTTTCGTCGACGTCATCTTGAGCCTTTGTACACTGAACTAATGATCTGATGCTTTCGTCGACGTCATCTTGAGCCTTTGTACACTGAACTAATGATCTGATGCTTTCGTCGACGTCATCTTGAGCCTTTGTACACTGAACTAATGATCTGATGCTTTCGTCGACGTCATCTTGAGCCTTTGTACTCTGAACTAATGATCTGATGCTTTCGTCGACGTCATCTTGAGCCTTTGTACACTGAACTAATGATCTGATGCTTTCGTCGACGTCATCTTGAGTCTTTGTACACTGGACTAATAACCTGGAGCTTCCCCTCGGACGCTTATCCCACGGATCGACATCATGCCCACTCGTGGGGTCCACTTCAGAGGGTTTCTGTCGATCTGACGTCATCCAGAGCGTTTTGCTACCCGATTTCTATCTGGTGGTTATCTCTACGGGGTTGTTCTTTGGATTGATGTCGTTCAGACTCTTTAGGCATTGAGTTCCTGCAGTGTTTTACTCTGATGGATTATCCAATGGATTCCAGTGTAGTTACTCTGTGTGTGTGTGTGTGTGTGTGTGTGTGTGTGTGTGTGTGTGTGTGTGTGTGTGTGTGTGTGTGGGCGCGCGCGCGCGCGCGCGCGTGTGTGTGTGTGTGTGTGTGTGTGTGTGTGTGAGTGCCTGCGTACGTGAGTGAGAGCGTGTGCACACGCGCGCGTGTGTGTGTCTGTGTTTGCGCACTTATGGACACGTGTGTAGCTCATATATGTACGCATTTTGGAGTAAATGCGTGCATGCACGTTCGTATGCTTACCTACAGCCGTGGATTCGTTTACATGTGTCCAATATTTGGCATGATTCTATGTGAAAGACGTATTTCTACCCCTATTACGGGTCTCATAGATATGGATATGATGCTACGTTATTAGAGTCGTCCACGCGCGGTGCCACTTCTTTGATGCACGTTATTTAGAACTTTGGAATAATGTACGGATGTTGACATAGAGAGATGCATTGTGACTACGCAAAGCAATGAAGGGACATTTACAACTCTCTCTCTCTCTCTCTCTCTCTCTCTCTCTCTCTCTCTCTCTCTCTCTCTCTCTCACCCTTGAAAATATCATGATAATCTTCATGATAATTACCATTACCATCATCATCATAACCCTCCTCCTCTTCCTCCTCACATCATCATAATCATCATCATTCATCATCATCATCATCACAGCAGCAGCAGCAGCACAGTAGCTCGCTGACTGTCTGTTTGTCTGTCCCTCTTTCTCTCTCTGTCCTTTTGTCTGTCTGTCTGTCTGTCTGTCTGTCTGCCTGTCTCTCGTTTCCTCTCTCCCTTTCCCCTTTGTCTCTGTCTGTTTGTCTGTTTTTGTCTCTGTTTGTCTGTCTGTCTCTGTCTCTCTCTCTAATTGTCTGTCTGTCTCTCCCTGTAATGCCCTTGGACGTTAAGATCGCATCCTCCTCCTCCTCCTCCTCCTCCTCATCTTCATCATCATCATCATCATCGTCATCGTCGTCGTCGTCGTCGTCGTTGCCATTGTACATGGTTATTATGAACAAAATTTACAACAGCACCATTAGACAAACCTAAAAAAGTAACAAGTACTCTTTTCTTCTTCTTCTTCTTCTTCTTCTCTTCTTCTTTCTTCTTCTTCTTCTTCTTCTTCTTCTCT
>CM065716.1:39983248-39985748 GCA_033310375.1 Conus canariensis | reverse complement strand
ACACGGGGAGAGAGAGAGAGAGAGAGAGAGAGAGAGAGAGAGAGAGAGAGAGAGAGAGCACTAAAGCGTTCCATCGCAAGTACTAGATGCTGGCCACTCAAACACACATACCGAAATAATCAGTCCTGCCCACACAGTGTGAGGCTGTGAATCAAGGTCAAGGTCATCTTCATCCACCGCGGCCAATGGCCAGGATCGCCTGTCAGTTTAGTAAGAAGATGCGCTCATAAAATGGAGCTCAAAATACGGTAAAGGAGCCGGTTTGCACCCGCACCCCCACGACATATTTCAGTTTCCCCATTTTATTCATGTCTGGCGTTTTTATGCTTTGTGAACGCAGCTCACGCGTTCACTTTCCGCCAACGCTTCAGGTATTCCCATGGCGAATCTTCATCATTTCAAGAGTGAGAATTCGGACTGTTTCGTCTACCAATCAAAACGCTTGACTATTTCTGGTACAAGGGGAAGGGGTGGGGGTGGGGCGGGGTTATGGCTGAACAGAGTTGGAAAGGATTTCCTTTTGGACTTCTAGCTCTTAAGGACAGCAATTGCGTTTGTGCAGAAGAGGAAGTGGACATTCGTCTTGTTTGTCTGGAAGAGGAAGTGGATATTTGTCTTGCTTGTCTGGAAGAGTTTGTCTTGTTTGTCTGGAAGAGTTTGTCTTGTTTGTCTAAAAGAGGAAGTGGACAGTTGACTCGTTTGTCTACAAGAGGAAGTGGACATTTGTCTCGTTTGTCTGGGAGAGGAAGCAGACATTTGTCTTGTTTGTCTGGAAGAGGAAGTAGACATTTGTCATGTTTGTCTGGAAGAGAAAGTAGACATTTGTCATGTTTGTCTGGAAGAGGAAGTGGACATTTGTCTTGTTTGTCTGGAAGAGGAAGCAGACATTTGTCTTGTTTATCTGGAAGTGGACATTTGTCTTGTTTGTCTGGAAGAGGAAGTGGACATTTGTCTTGTTTGTCTGGAAGAGGAAGCAGACACTTGTCATGTTTGTCTGGAAGAGGAAGTGGACATCTGTTTTGTTTGTCTGGAAGACGAAGTGGACATTTGTCATGTTTGTCTGGAAGATGAAGTGGACATTTGTCATGTTTGTCTGGAAGAGGAAGTGGACATTTGTCATGTTTGTCTGGAAGAGGAAGTAGACATTTGTCTTGTTTGTCTAGAAGAGGAAGTAGACATTTGTCATGTTTGTCTGAAGAAGAAGTGGACATTCTGTCTTGTTTGTCTGGAAGAGGAAGTGGACATTTGTCTTGTTTGTCTGGAAGAGGAAGTGGACATTTTGACATTTGTCTTGTTTGTCTGGAAGAGGAAGTAGACATTTGTCTTGTTTGTCTGGAAGAAGAAGTGGACATCTGTCTTAATTGTCTGGAAGAAGTGGACATTTGTCTTGTTTGTCTGGAAGAGGAAATGGACATCTGTCTTATTTGTCTGGAAGAAGAAGTGGACATTTGTCTTGTTTGTCTGGAAGAAGAAGTGGACATCTGTCTTATTTGTCTGGAAGAAGAAGTGGACATTTGTCTTATTTGTCTGGAAGAGAAAGTGGACATTTGTCTTGTTTGTCTGGAAGAGGAAGGGGGCGTTTGTCTGGTAAATCTATGTGTGTATGCATATATGTATGTATGTATGTATGTATGTATGTATGTATGTATGTATGTATGTATGTATGTATGTATGTATGTATCTGTCTGTCTGTCTGTTGTCCGTCCGTCCATCCATCCGTCCATCTATCTATTTATCTCTCTTTCTCTTTCTCGCTCTCTCTCTCTCTCCTTCTCTCTCTCTCTCTCTCTCTCTCTCTCTCTCGTCTCTCTGTGGTGTGTGTGTGTGTGTGTGTGTGTGTGTGTGTGTGTGTGTGTGTGTGTGTGTGTGTGTGTGTGTGTGGCGGGCTACCTGATTCATCGAAGTTTGTTATCTTCCTTATGATTGGTAGCTGAGAAGTCTGCCATTCACTTGGTGCTTTCCTGCATGATCCGGGTACTCGCGTTCTCATTGCCTTCACAACTTGACCAGCATTGACCCGGTAACAATCAGGAGTGTTCATGAAATATTAGAAATCTTGACTGACATTTAACAAATTTCGGATTATTTTTTTTGGTCATCGATTCTAATATAAAGTGACGACCTTATCAGCTTTGATTGATTTTCAATGAATTTGATTTCACGTCCGTGTGGTTCAACATTTTGTACCCATCTGTGATGGGCGTTGTCGCTCGCAACACACTCACGCATGCGCACTCTGTCTGTCTGTTTGTCTATCTGTCAGTCTGTCTGTCTGTCTGTCAGTCAGTCAGTCGGTGAGTCTGTCTGTCTCTGTTTTTCTGTCTGTCTGTCTCCCTCCCTCTCTCTCTCTCTCTCTCCCTTTCTCTCTCTTTCCTAATCCCTTCTCCTCCTTTCTCTCCACCCACTCTCCTCTTTTTCCCCGGGGAATCGATTGATGTTGGGGAAGGTGGAAGGCGAAAGGATGGAGGGGAGAGGTGATGGGTGATGGATTTCTGTCAGT
>CM065716.1:39975748-39978248 GCA_033310375.1 Conus canariensis | reverse complement strand
CAGTAAGTATTGGTGGCAGGGTAGTACCAAACCTATCAGTAAGTATTGGTGGCAGGGTAGTACCAAACCTATCAGTAAGTATTGGTGGCAGGGTAGTACCAAACCTATCAGTAAGTATTGGTGGCAGGGTAGTACCAAACCTATCAGTAAGTATTGGTGGCAGGGTAGTACCAAACCTATCAGTAAGTATTGGTGGCAGGGTAGTACCAAACCTATCAGTAAGTATTGGTGGCAGGGTAGTACCAAACCTATCAGTAAGTATTGGTGGCAGGGTAGTACCAAACCTATCAGTAAGTATTGGTGGCAGGGTAGTACCAAACCTATCAGTAAGTATTGGTGGCAGGGTAGTACCAAACCTATCAGTAAGTATTGGTGGCAGGGTAGTACCAAACCTATCAGTAAGTATTGGTGGCAGGGTAGTACCAAACCTATCAGTAAGTATTGGTGGCAGGGTAGTACCAAACCTATCAGTAAGTATTGGTGGCAGGGTAGTACCAAACCTATTAGTAAGTATTGGTGGCAGGGTAGTACCAAACCTATCAGTAAGTATTGGTGGCAGGGTAGTACCAAACCTATCAGTAAGTATTGGTGGCAGGGTAGTACCAAACCTATCAGTAAGTATTGGTGGCAGGGTAGTACCAAACCTTTTAGTAAGTATTGGTGGCAGGGTAGTACCAAACCTATCAGTAAGTATTGGTGGCAGGGTAGTACCAAACCTATCAGTAAGTATTGGTGGCAGGGTAGTACCAAACCTATCAGTAAGTATTGGTGGCAGGGTAGTACCAAACCTATCAGTAAGTATTGGTGGCAGGGTAGTACCAAACCTATCAGTAAGTATTGGTGGCAGGGTAGTACCAAACCTATTCTCAGCCGATGACATCGACGTGCTAGCAGAAGAGCAGGAACAAGCCAACGTAGCAGAACGCCTTGACAAATGTGCTGAAGCGTTCGGCATGGAGATCAGCGCCGAAAAGACAAACCTGATGACCAACAATAACAACGGCATCAGCGCTGACATCGCTATCAAGGGAGAAAAACTAGACAGTTCAGAGCTCCAAGTACCTCGGGGCAACTGTTTCAGATGTGGGATCAAAATCTGAAGTGCTCTCCAGAGTTGCGCAGACGACAGCAGCGCTAGCCAGACTAAGACCCATCTGGAATGACAGAAATATCACAGTTCCAAGATGAGACTGATGCGCTCCCTGGTCATTACGATATTTCTCGATGCCTATGAAACGTGGACTCTGACAGCTAAACTTGAGAGAAGGATTCAGGCATTAGAGATGAGATGCTTCCACAAAATCATTGGCATCTCATACAAAAACCACACAATTAACTTGGAGGTCCAGAATAGAGTAAGGTAAGCCACAGGACCATACGAAGACCTGTTGTCCACGGTGAATAGAAGGAAAATGAGATGGTATGGTCATGTATCACGATCAACAGGACTTGCCGAAACCATTCTACAAGGGGCAGTGCGAGGAGGCAGTAGGAGAGGAAGACAGAGAGGGAGATGGGAGGACAGCAGTGAATGGACTGACCTCACACTCAGCAACTGCCTAAGAGCGTCTGAGAACCGGGAGGAGTGGAGGAAGCTGGTTACAAAGTCTTCTGTGGCGCCCCAACGGTGTTCAAGACTCCGGGATAGGTGAAGGTGAAGGTTGCTGCTGCGGTTGTTGATGACAATATTTCCCGTACCGATCTTCAGTGTCAACCTAATAGGGTACTGATGATGATGAAGAAGATGAAGCTGATGATGGTTATGATAATACTGATGATTAAATGTATTGTCAGAGCTTCCGTGAATTATCCCCACTTCAGAGACTGATAGATTTTATTGATGTTATCAATGCAATCATTCTGACATCTTCTGTTGTTGCCGATGGTTCGAATATTTGATACCAATCAGCGTGACCTCTGCTGGTAATTCTATGGGAAAAGTGTACACTACGATAAAGAGTTTGTGAAATGCTTTCGCATGTATCTTTTTTAAAGTGGACGGTGAAAGACATTATTTTAGGGTAACAGAGTTCCATACTGATGTACCTGAACATGCAAGACTGGCTGTGATCATAAGAAATTAAAAAGAAGTTTCTACGCCACCAAATGAAAGAAACATACAAGCTACAAGGCAGACACAGTGTTTCTCTTGTAATCTGTTTGTTTCTTTCGATGGCATAGAAAAATGTGTTTGTCTTGTAATCTGTTTGTTTCTTTCGTTCGCTGTAATTTGTTCGTTTCGTTCGATGGCATATAAAATGTGTTTGTCTTGTAATTTATTTGTTTCTTACGTTCGGTGGCATAGGAAAAAATGTGTTTGTCTTGTACTTTGTTTATTTTTTTCGTTTCGTTGCATAGTAATTTTTCTTTTAATTTTTTTCAAGTTTCCGCCTGCAATAATTTAACTCTGAAATTAATTTTGAAGATGGCTATCCGCATACAGGCTAGAATGTAACTGTTAAAGACATAATGACACAAGGCTCGAATTATTAGTTAATCT
>CM065716.1:39965748-39968248 GCA_033310375.1 Conus canariensis | reverse complement strand
TAGGACTAGGAACGGTTTCTTAGAAGTGGAGAGAGGCTGGTGCAGCAGACGTGATTGCTATGGCACCATAGCTTTTTTGTGGACCCCAGGATCAATGACTGTTATAGCAACGCTTGAGGAGCGGCTGCTGAATGGATCCAGACATTTTTCATTGTCCTGAGAGTCTCATACTGCATCAGACATTCGGGTCCCTTGTGCACACTACCTCCTTGAATTTGCTCTGTTGTCAACTATTGCTACAGGCCAGGTACACTGAAAATGCAATCAGTTCTGGTGTTCTCTGATTCTCCTCCTTTGCGTCCTCCTCATTATCATCATCATCATCATCATTCATCATCATCAATCATCATCATCATCATCATCATCATCATCATCATCATCATCGTCAATCACCACCATCATCATCATCAGCATCATCACAATCATCATCAACGACCACCTACTCTAAGGTAAGGTAAAGTACGGTAAAGTAAGGTAATCTACTCTATCAAACTGAAGCACTATACACTTGCAATACTAGACTTCTTTCAGTCTGCACTGCTACCTGCAGCCGGTCCAATCAGATGAAGAAGACAAGGATTTGAAAGAGAAAAAAAAAAGGAATGGCAACAAACAAAATAAAGAAATAAAGTATCGGCAAGGAATGAAAGATATTGGGGGAATGGGGGGAAGGGAGGAGGAAGAGGGGAATAAACAACATATAGAGAAATAAACTGAAATAATACAATACTGCGAACATTATTTGACAAAGCTGTGACTGACTTTCTGCCGAGTGTCTCCCCAAAGGCAATCAAACCCCTCAGGACCTGGCTTACATTCGTGTAGAGAATGTTTATTACGTACCTTTTTTCCCTTCTGAGGAAGGTGTGGTGGGTAGATGGGTGGGGAGAGATGAGAGGAGAGAGATGGGGTGGCGGTGGGACGGGTGAGTGGGGAGAGATGAGAGGAGAGAGATGGGGTGGCGATGGGACGGGGGTGAGTGGGGAGAGATGAGAGGAGAGAGATGGGGTGGCGATGGGACGGGGGTGAGTGGGGAGAGATGAGAGGAGAGAGATGGGGTTGCGGTGGGAAGGGGGTGGGGGAGAGATGAGAGGAGAGAGATGGGGTGGCGGTGGGAGGGGGTGGGTGGGGAGAGATGAGAGGAGAGAGATGGGGTGGCGGTGGGAGGGGGTGGGTGGGGAGAGATGAGAGGAGAGAGATGGGGTGGTGGTGGGAGGGGGTGGGTGGGGAGAGATGAGAGGAGAGAGATGGGGTGGCGGTGGGAGGGGTGGGTGGGGAGAGATGAGAGGAGAGAGATGGGGTGGTGGTGGGAGGGGTGGGTGGGGAGAGATGAGAGGAGAGAGAAGGGGTGGCGGTGGGAGGGGTGGGTGGGGAGAGATGAGAGGAGAGAGATGGGGTGGCGGTGGGAGGGGGTGGGTGGGGAGAGATGAGAGGAGAGAGATGGGGTGGTGCGGTGGGAGGGGGTGGGTGGGGAGAGATGAGAGGAGAGAGATGGGTGGCGGTGGGAGGGGGTGGGTGGGGAGAGATGAGAGGAGAGAGATGGGGTGGCGGTGGGAGGGGGTGGGTGGGGAGAGATGAGAGGAGAGAGATGGGGTGGCGGTGGGAGGGGGTGGCAGTGGAGCTGGGAGACGTACGTGCTGGGAGTTCTTGCTTTTTAAATCACAACAACATCAACAATAATGATAATGATGATAATAACAATAACAATGATGATAATAATAATGACAATGACAATTATAATAATAAATAATAATAATAGAGTAATAGTTATAAAACAACAGCAACAATAGTATAATGATAATAATAATGATGATGATGATAATAATAATAATAGTTATAAAACAACAACAAGGACAATAATAACAACAATAACAACAGCAACAACAACAATAATAATAATAATGATGACGATGATGATGATGATGATGATGATGATGATGATGATGATGATGATGATGATGATAATAATAATGATAATAATAACAATAATACACTGTATACAGGAAGTATGATAACACAAATGCATACGTGCATGCACACAAACACGCTTGTACACACACACACACACACACACACACACACACACACACACACACACACACACACACACACACACATACACACAGACACACTAATTAAAACACACACACACATACACACGCACGTACGCACGCACGCACGCACGCACGCACACACACACACACGGAGTACATTGCAAGTTTAATGTGAGAAGCAGACATTTCTTTTAAAACTTGAGAGACTCACGCTAGCGAGTAGCAACAGAAAAGCGGGCACAACGAACCCGCCTCTGATGGGTCACATGATCGCCACAGAGACAACGGCATCATAGGATGTTGATAACAAGTGACAGCTGAAAGGTGATAGGAGGGGTAGGGTGAGGGAACAAATGAGGATGTGGAGGGGAAAGGGGTAGGCTGGGGCAGAGGGAGTCGGAGGGAGAAAGAAGGGGGTGGGGGTGGCAGGGGGGGGGGGGGGGTTG
>CM065716.1:39953248-39960748 GCA_033310375.1 Conus canariensis | reverse complement strand
GGCAGAAGTATACCAGTTAAGCCAGAAGCTCAGTGGAATCTGAGCCAAAATATCAAGCCACAGAGGCAAAAGCTAGGGGGTTTGCTCGCACATCTGCCTATGATCTCATAAACAGCTCAGGATTTCTAGGAAGAATAGGACTAGGTGCCAAGCAAGTTCCTTAGTTAAGGGCAAAAAATACGTAGTTAAAGACCAAAATTCTTAGTTCAGGACCAAATATTTGTATGAAGAAGGGACAGAGGTGGGGTGGGTATGAGGGTTTCTCTCTGAAGACCTGCGGTCCAGCGTTCCAGAGAAGTCGAAATCCTGGTAAGACTTGGGTTGCGGGTTCGAATCCCCGCCAAGCCGTTTTAATACAAGGGGATTTTTCCCTCGGAGTTAACATTGGATCTGACTCAATTTCCTGAAAAGTCCTTCGAATGAGATTATAAACCGAGGTTCCTTGTGTGAACGTACGCATACCATTTTGCACACACGAAAAATGCCATTGCCAATTTGCGAAAGAGAAGGCCAGTTCGGCAGTTGGTATGGATGGCATGTAACATGTGATAAACAGCCTGCATGAAAAATTGACATGATAGAGGTGAAGAAAGTGACAGACTGCTATTGACTGAAAGACACGAGAAAAAGAATGAACATAGCGTCAGCAGGCATTTCTTCAGTCGGCTCCGTCACACTTGTCAGTCCCTTGTGTAAACAAGAGTATGGATTATGGAGCGTTAGACCGTGGTCTCTAACCGAGGATAGGCGCTATATAAGTACTCTTAATGATAATAGAATAGCAACAACAACAACAACTATAACAATGATAATAATTATAAAATCAGTCATCATCATTATCATCATGTTAATAATAATGTTGATTATAACAACAATAACAACAAGAATAATAGCAACAACAACAACAACATAGCTGTAAAAGGTGGAGTAGGAAAATATGGTGATGACCATCACCTACAGCTTATTGCTAATGATGGCGCTAGTTCTGAAGATGGTAGTGATGGGTTCTGATGGTGGTGGTGATGGTGGAGGAGGTGGTGGCGAAATGAAAAAAAAAAATGGCTGCAGACTACGAGTGGCCAGTCAGACGACCTGGAACTGAACATTCACAAATTGTGACCATGCGTCCTGTAGCAGACCTGAGTATGTGAGCTTCAGGCACGGAATGTCACCTAAAGTGACACGATGTAACGGGATAACATTATGTACCGCAACGTCGGAACAAAATGTCACCGGGTGACACTTTGCGTTAACGCATTCAATTCAATTCAACTCATATCAATCAACTTTATTGTCCATCGGAAATTTTTCTTCTGCTCCACATCATTTCACAAGTACATAAGACATTACAAAAAGGCATTATAAATCATTGCATAAAAGCCTGTTTAGTATATGTATTTGTATATACATCAACCCCCCCCCCCCCCCCCCCCCCCCCCCCCACACACACACACACGCATACACACATGAAATAAACATATCCTCTTACCTCCATCTCACCCCTCCATACTTTTTGCCTGTTTGCTCATCCAGCTATCTGTTGGACTCTGTGTGTGTTGTGTGTGTGTGTGTGTGTGTATGTGTGTCTCTCTCTCTACTTGTAGGTAGCAAGATGCACTTGATTGCAGAATTTACAAACCTGTTCTTTGAAACAACACTGGCACGCAAATACGCAAAAAAAAAAATCATCCTTTTTAGAAGAAATGTATGTCACTGTAAAACGTTTCTGAAAATTATGACCGACATTGAGCAAATTATGCCAGATCTGGATGAGGTACATCGGGATTTAATGCCAACAAGTGATGGTTCCAAGCACGAGGGTCCACAGAATTTCCATGTCTGTTATATGGAACCGACATTGATGATGAAAACATTTTTCTTATAATTCTAATGAGTTGCATTTAATCTGGAGAATCTATTTTTTCTTATTTCTTTTTTTTATTATTACATTTATAAGTTACATAATGTGTCTACTGTTCTGTTGTCTGATGACAAAACTGTTATCAAACCAGCTGCGATTTTTGAAGCACAAAATAAAAGCAGACAGAAAACATGCTAATACGTAAACAGTTAACGTTAAACATTGAATAACTGAGTAGATAGTCAAGCACGGGTCTGACATTTTGCAAGGGGAGCAATTTCTTTTCCTAAGCTTTGTTGAAAGGAAAATTATATTCATAACAATATGAAAGTGTGCAGAGTGTTCAAAGTTAATTCACTGTCTCTTTCATTTTCATTCTTTAAACCACGAATCATTACTTGTTTTGTTGTGACGTCAAAAATATCAAATTGTGGTGTCCCGTTCTTGTCAAAAGATCTTTTCTGAGAATGACAATCAAATCTGAAACCGTCAAAGTAGGCCTCTCTCTTTATGTCTGGGTAAAGTCTTGGTTTCATCTTTCTTTGTTTTATTTCACCTGGCTTTCTTGTGTGTTTGTCTTGGTGTCAGTCTGAGGCATAAAACAAATCCCATATTTCATTTTGTATAATAACGGGGCACCCCCAAATTGCAGGAGGGTCATTTTCGCCCGGAGAGAAACATGACAGATGACGCCCTATATCTCCCCGTCTTTTTTCCCCCTTTTAACTCGACTGAAATGTGACACTGGTCTCTCTGTAAGTTTGTTCTGTCTCTTTCTCTCTCCTCGTGTGTGTGTGTGGTGTGTGGTGTGTGTGTGTGTGTGTGTGTGGTGTGTGTGTGTGCCCATGCGCGTATATATATATATATATATATATATATATATATATATATATATATAAACAGTATTAAAACGTCCTTTAAAAATCTGAAAGAGCTCGACCCCTTGGGGAGCAACATTTGCTAAAGATATTTTTAAAAGATATTTTTAGCACTTCATTTTAAAAATATCTTTAGCAAATATATATATATATATATTGTGTGTGTGTGTGTGTGTGTGTGTGTGTGTGTGTGTGTGTGTGTGTGTGTGTGTGTGTGTGTGTGTGTGTGTGTGTGTGCGCACACCACCACTATCTATCTATCTATCTCTCTCTCTCTCTATCTATATCTATCTATCTATCTATCTATCTATCTATCTATATATATATATATATATAGAGAGAGAGAGAGAGAGAGAGAGAGAGACAGACAGACAGACAGACAGACAGAAAGACAGAGAGACAGACAGAGAGAGATTGTGTTTATGTGTGTGTGTTGTGTTCGTTTCTGTTTATATCAAATTTTCGAATCCTGTTCTGGTTACAATTCAAATGATGTGTAATCATATTATACATTGTATCAGTTTTCCTAGTTCATGTAGGAAGAAACGTCAAATGGAAGAAAAGCATCTTCTCCCTAAGATGTTACCCTTGGGAGCAAAGACAATCCACCTCTCAATCAGTTAAATTCTCTCTCTCTCTCTCTCTCTCTCTCTCTCTCTCTCTCTCTCTCTCTCTCTCTCTCTCTCTCTCTCTCTCTCCTCTCAGATACTGGACAACCTAGAGAAAGCAAAATCTTGTTCATTGTTACAATAGCTGAGCATACTGTGGGGTTTTATCTAATGAGGTATTGTCAACAGGATTTCGTCCGAGATGATTTGGCTTCATCCCGTATTTCCAATGGGAGTAGCCTGTAACCTCTTCCTTCATGGTCTGATCTCTGGAAGTTTACTCACTCGTTATTTCCCTTTCCACGTAATGTCATTAGCTTGTGAGATTCACTGGAATCGACACAGTAGCTTAGGCATTGCAAATTGTTAACATTTTAAAACTAATGATTGTTTACTCTCGCCCATACCTACTTCACCCGTCCCTCCCACCCACCCTTCCCCAATTAATGAAAACAGAACAAATAGATATGTAACAGACTTTCTTCTAGAGACGTAAACATAGACGGACGTGAATTAAAGTAATACAAGTGATCGCTGAGCGTGTGATCTAATTGTGCGTCAAATTTTATTGGTGTTCCTGATTTGGGTGCTTTAAAAAACAAAAAACAAAAAAAAAACAGACACTTTGAGTTGAAATTTTGTTTCTGTGCAACTTATTTGTAACACGCGACATACATAGAGAGAGAGAGAGAGAGAGAGAGAGAGAGAGAGAGAGAGAGAGAGAGAGAGAGAGAGAGAGAGAGAGAGAGAGAGAGAGAGAGAATATCTTGTTTACATAAAAACATATTAATTTTGTCCAAGTTACACGGCATCTGGAACAAGATACAAAAAACGCGTGGAACTTGCTTTCGTTCATGTTCCATTACTTGTTCCTTCCTGTTCCGATTCATTTTCAATAATTCTTAATCCTCCTTCCTCCTTCTTCCAATAGCCTAAATCTCTCTCTCTCTCTCTCTCTCTCTCCTCTCTCTCTCTCTCTCTCTCTCTCTCTCCTCTCTCTTCTCTCTCTCTCTCTCTCCTGACATGTCTGCTCCTTTTCCTGTGAGTGTTTGTCCCTCCCGCCCCCGTCTCTCTCCTCCCTCTTTTTGTCTGTGTCCACATATGTCACTTTTGCCTTTTTCACTTGTTTTTTCATCTTTCTTCCCGTTTGCTTCTCTGTCTGTCTGTCTGTCTGTCTGTCTGTCTGTCTGTCTGTCTGTCTGTACTTCCTGCCTGTCTTTCTATCTGTTTGTCTGACTGTTTCTGTCTGTCTGTTTGTCTGTCTCTCTGCCTGTCTGTCTGTTTATCTGTCTGCGTTAAACAATTGGTTAGCTTAGCTTAGCTTAGCTTAGTTTAGTGTGCGTGTGCGTGCGTGCGTGCGTCCGTGCGTGTGTGCGTGGTGTGTGTGTGTGTGTGTGTGTGTGTGTGCGTGCGTGCGTGCGTGCGTGCGTGAGTGTGCGCGCGCGCGTGTGTGTATGTGTGTGTGTGTGTGTGTGTGTGTGTGTGTGTGTGTGTGTGTGTGTGTGTGTGTGTGTGTAGTTAGTCTCCAGAGAAACAGTCCATATTTCACAATGCAAAATAATGAGCATTTCCCAAATTGCTGGAGAGGCAATTGCCCCGAGAGAATAAAATGAAAAAAGTCGGCCTTTCTTTCCCCGCTTTCCCTCACAAAAGTAGCTTGGGGGGAATGTGAGGGTCGTCTCTCTGACTCTGTCTGCCTCCCTTCGTCTATCTGTCTGTTTGTTTGCACGCACACGTGCGCTTGTGTGTGTGTGTGTGTGTGTGTGTGTGTGTGTGTGTGTGTGTGTGTGTGTGTTGTTGTTGTTGTTGTTGTTGTTGTTGTTCTTCTTCTTCTTCTTCTTCTTCTTCTTCTTCTTCTTCTTCTTAGTTTAACGTCTTCCCACTAAAAGTGATAACAGACGTTGTGAGTATGTGTGAGTGTGCGCGCACGCACGCGTGTGTATGTATGTGTGTGTGTGTGTGTGTGTGTGTGTGTGTGTGTGTGTGTGTGTGTGTGTGTGTGTGTGTGTGTGTGTGTGTGTGTGTGTGTGTGAACATGTGCATGCCTGTATGTTTTTGATTACAATAACAAATAAAGTAACACCCCCCCCCCGCACCTCGGGAAAACATTATTTAAAGTGGAAAAAAAAATCCAATTACACAATATGTAAAACTATAAGGAGAGCGTCCAATGGACCATTTTGTCAGTTCTTGAGCACTGTCAATCATATTTGGATAGGCAGTACGATGCAGGTCAATTAATGTGTAGAAGGAAGAACGGTTAATCACTCAAAAAAAGTTAAAACAAATTTAAAGATAAATACCAACTGAACTACGTGACAAACTTTTGCAAATTGTGTAAAGATGAAACCAGTCATTTAATACTCTAGATAGAGACAGGGAACCGGATCCATCAGATGAAGTATCGTCACCAGTTTTACTAATAGTCTCCTTTGCTCTTGGACAGTAAACTAATAGATGTTCAACTCCAACTCTTTCTCCACACATATATGTAACATTTTTGCTGAATTTTGTTCGAAGTGAATTCAAACGCATTCTGTGCATTAAGCTTTGTATTTCTCTTGGTATGGAGGCAAGGTCGGGTCTTGATGAGGCCAATACATTTTTTCCAGAACTGGGTTTAATACAGTTACGGTAATAGTTAATTTCTGAGTTTTCTAATACATTTCTAAAATTTTTACTGGACGCTTCGTTTATTAAAGAATAGCATTCACTTAAATTTAAGGGAATGTCAAGTGGTATTGATCCTTCGACATTTCGGGCTGCCTTTCTTGCAGCCTGATCGACCCTCTTATTTGCTGAGATTCCACAATGAGAAGGTACCCAGCAAAATGTAACTGTAATACATTTAGCTGACAGAAGATGTATGACATGGTTTATTTCTGTTATTATCTCAACACGTACTTTTGGACTGGAAGACTGAATAGCGCTAAGGGCCGATTTAGAATCGGTGCATACTAGAATTTGACAAGAGTTAATAGGAAAACTCAAGACGTGGTGTAATGACATCAAAATGGCAACAAGCTCAGCACTGAATATTGAAAAATGTCTATCAAGATGGCACAACTTTTCCACTTTTAAATCAGGTATTGTAAATGCTGCTCCTGTGTCTAGATTATCTAGCACTGAACCATCCGTATAGATTTTCAAATAGTTTTTGTATGTATTTTCTAAATGAATATCGATGACATTTTTCAATATGTAAAGTGGATCTTTTTTGGACACATTTGCAAAATTTGTATCAAAGGTAGCTTTGGCTTACTCCCATCTTGGAAAAGGTAAAAAGGACCGCTTATTAGCAATTTTTGTTTCGTTTATATTAGAATCTTTTAGGAGGTTAGAGGCAAATGACTGGATTGATTTTGTAGATTATGTGTGTGTGTGTGTGTGTGTGTGTGTGTGTGTGTGTGTGTGTGTGTGTGTGTGTGTGTGTGTGTGTGTGTGTGTGTGTGTGTGTGTTTCTCCCCCAAGTGTATGTAAAGAGAGAGAGAGAGAGAGAGAGAGAGAGAGAGAGAGAGAGAACGTATACGTGTGCGCACACCGCGCAAATGTGTGTGTGTGTGTGTGTGTGTGTGTGTGTGTGTGTGTGTGTGTGTGTGTGTGTGTGTGTGTGTGTGTGTGTGTGTGTGTGTGCGTGCGCGCACGTACGTAAGAGAGAGAGAGAGAGAGAGAGAGAGAGAGAGAGAGAGAGAGAGAGAAAGCATTAGAAACAGATGTGATAACGTTATTTGATATTCCACAAGGGTTAACGAAAAGGAATTATTTTGTTGCAGTGATATAATTTGGAGTCAAAAAGGATCAGCTACACATCCCCCAATCTGTTTTTTTTTCTCTCTCTCCAAAAAAGGGTTATATTTTCATCTGCATCTTTTGATTTGTTTGTTTCTTTGTTTGTCACTCTAGCCGTCTGTCTGTCTGTCTATTAGTAACAGTACACAGAAAATTTCTAACCGGTTCCAACGACACTCTGTAGAAAGATGGACGAGCCCGATCTATTTTGCTGCAGAACTAGATCAAGAGGCTTGATCCAGGAATTTTGTCTTCACATTTTTAAACTTTGTGTGATACAGCATTTGTAAAAGATTGCTATCTGATGGAATCTGAGATAGTGTCTGACTGAAAATCTTATGAATGTTCAACATTTTGCAGAAGT
>CM065716.1:39945748-39948248 GCA_033310375.1 Conus canariensis | reverse complement strand
GCTCCTTTTCGTTTAAGATCGACGTCATTTTTTATGCCAACGAGATTAAAGGTAAAGTAATACGGAGATGAAGTTCCCATTGAATGAAATAGAACTAATTGGGACAGGGACGGCAACCGTGAGGAGATTCTGTGCCATCACAAAAGATTTTCTGTCTGACTTCCCACTCCTCAAGACAACATTTATTTTGAGTGCATTGTAGATGACAAGGATAATAAACAGAAAGAAAAAGTTTTTTTTTTTTTCGCGCGTCAAGCTTTGCTAGGTTCGCATCATTAAAAAATGGGAAATGTGATGGAACAGGGATTACGTGTAACATATACATCGGATCTTATCTATGGTGTTGCGTCATTCACAGATTTCGGAGGGATATTTATAAGGACCAGGTTATGTATATCCAAACCTCCCATTTGTTTAATCAGGACAGTAAAGTAAAGACTCTATTTCAGTATTTAGAAAATTTCTTACCTGCGTATATCTATCTATCTGTCTGTCTGTCTGTCTATCTATCTATCTATCTACCTATCTATTCATCTATCTATCTATCTGTGTGTGTGTGTGTGTGTGTGTGTGTGTGTGTGTGTGTGTGTGTGTGTATGTGTGTGTGTGTGTGTGTGTGCGTGTGCGCACACACATATGCACACAAACAAAGACTCAAACACGCACACACACAGGCGCTCGCACACACACACACACACACACACACACACACACACACACACACACACACACACACACACGCACACACACACATGCACGCACGCACGCACGCACGCACGCACGCGCGCGCGCACACACAACACACACGTACACACAAATGCACGCACGCGCGCACACATTTTCAAGAGACCATATTCTGTTCTTTCCTCTGCAAGCCATGGAATTGATTCTCACTGTTTCTCCACCCTTTGCCTTTCTTCTCCAATGGAAAATGACACAAACTGGCCCAGTTATGAGAGAGAGAGAGAGAGAGAGAGAGAGAGAGAGAGAGAGAGAGAGAGAGAGAGAGAGAGAGAGAGAGATAGCCGAATTCTCGTGAACCTATTGACCTAGCCTCTATTCAAAAACAGAATCGTCATTGTATGGACGAAAGTATGAAAATGACAGGAAGAGGAAAAAAAAACAATGAACAGAAACATAAGAAACTCATGATATTATTACAGTCAAATGGACGGCTGTGTGTGTGCAACAATGTGAAGCCAATGGTTTGGTTCTGTTTTTAACCCACAAAGAGTTGATAAAGAACGCAGTCTAGATATCTTATATATCGTCATCGAAAGAAAATGTCATCAGTGGTGAAAATGTGCGAATTCGTTAAACCTTGAAAATGTAGTTTGTTCATTGAATAGATGTGGTAAAGGGGAGGGGGGAGGGAGCGTTGAAGTCGCTTGTGATGATACGTTTTGCACGTTGCCCCCTGTACTACCATTGGAACAGGACCCGCAAAACACCATTTTAACCCCACCCCTACCCCCTGCCTCTCATATAACTGGTCCAGCTCTGATTTATACAATTCTGCAACATTCCCAACAAAAGAGAGAGAGAGAGAGAGACAGACAGACAGACAGACAGACAGACAGAGACAGAGAGAGAGACAGATAAGATTCCAAATGATTGTCATTTTTTTTAAAACCACACCATGGAAATCCCACCAGGGGAGAAACACTTTTAAACCAGAATTATGTACCAACAAAAATCGAAAGTTAAAATACAAACGTATGATTTTCTTCCTGTTTTTCAAGAAAGTTGTGGTTGCTTTTGTAACAGACGCACTGAATTTTCTTTTTTGATGGTTGTAACGAGTTTAGTGATAATTTGTTATTATGAAAGCATTCAACGTGTTGTTACGCAGGGAGATCTTCGATGAACCAATTCGAACTTTGTATCAAGAGAGGAGTGTTACAGTACCTTTTGCGTGTGCACATCTGAACCACAAATTCTACATAAAGTTGATGCTCTGTGTTCCTGCGTGCAACCGTGTTAGCGTTAGTTCTGAGGAAACTGTGTTCGTGTTTTTGTCAACGGATTGTTTTGCGCCTGTTGGATAAGTTGCATTCAACTGGGATTTCCTTCCGTAACAGTAGCAGTGTACCTTCTCTGGTTTAAGTAACTTCCACAATGGTGGATTCGAAACCATCTATGCGGTACGACCAGCACAATATCAAAATTCTTTACCAACAGAACGAACAGCAAAAGAAAGACACCTCCGACGTCATCAGCATGTCATGAGTGTGGTAGTACGGAATCTGACAGAGTTAAACTGAAACCAGGAAGCAGATGTGGGCCAGAAAGGATGATATGGCACGCAGGAAATACTACACGAAATGCAAGCAACTACAAGCAAAGTAGCATCAGTAATGAATTTGATGACATTAGCGACAAAAGAAGACAAGGATCAACCTAAGGGACAAATGGAAAGACCGGCCATGACTTTCACAACAAGAATGAAAGAACTGGAAAACGAAGCTTCCAAAGTTGCATCTTGTGGAACATCTCAGAA
>CM065716.1:39935748-39940748 GCA_033310375.1 Conus canariensis | reverse complement strand
TTTGTTTGTGTGTGTGCGTGCGTGCGTGTATTGTGTGTGTGTGTGTGTATGTGTGTGTGTGTGTGTGCGTGCGTGCGTGCGGCGTGCGCGCGCGCGCGCGCGCGTGTGTGTGTGCGTGTGCGTGTGTGTGTGTGTGTGTGTGTGTGTGTGTGTGTGAGAGAGAGAGAGAGAGAGAGAGAGATGAGTGTGTGTGTGTGTGTGTGTGTGTGTGTGTGTGTTAATCGTAATCATTGAATGATTCTAAAACTTAGAGAAATAAAACATGTATACTGTGAATCTCTGTATGTGTAATCCTATAGAGACAGAGCGTGAAACGACATTTCAAGCATATCTTGTTTATCATGAAGGCAAAACTTGGAATGGAGAAAGTGGAAAGGAAAAAATGGGAACAGGCGAAATGGGAAAGAGTAAAGTGAAAAAGGGTGATATGGGATGCCCCTGGGGCGAATTGGTGATGATCCGGAATCCGTTGGACTTGGAGGACCGCGTTCTCCCAAGTACCCATCTATTTGTATAGATAATATGAACATTCGATAGGATGTTTTACACTGAGTAGTTCATCACACGGTAGGTACCATGGGGCGCATTCATCTTCTCAATGGTTAGATTGTGCTAGAAAGGTGTGCCTATTATGTAACCTGCCCAGTACAGTCATGCTTTTTATTTTCCAGAGATGAGACATCCCGACTCGTCCTTTTTTAATGTCACTGTTTCTCTTTTAGCCCAGTGCTTTTTTTTTTTTTTTTTTTTTTTTTTTTTTGCTTAGCCAGTATCGATGATGACATTTTCCTTTAAGTCAGGACACTATCCCAGATTGCCATTTGCTCTGTCTCCTCTGACCATGAAGATACCTTCCCCACACTCAGACAAAAACAGTGCCGGAGCAAGAGTCTGTTAAATAAGATACCATGTCCACAGTTTAGGCAGTACCACAGCTACATTCTATTTATGCAGACACATTATCCACAATCAGACAAACAGTGCCGGAGCAACTTTCTATTAAACAATACCATTTCCACAATCATGTATACAGTTCCAAAACCACAGTTTACTAAATAAAATATCTGTACAATCAGACAAACACTGCCAGAGGTACAATCCGTTAAAGAAGGTACAGTTTTTCACAGCAGACAAGCAGTGCCAGAGCTACAGTCTCTCAAAGGGTGCACGGCAATCTTTCATGTTTCGAGTAGAACAGCTAAAACACAGATATTTCCTCTATTCGCGCCATGCGGAAATGAAAAGGTCGAACTGGTGGGGGCTAAATAACACAGTGGAAAGAACATTACAATTTAGTATGTAAGAAAGCAAATAACATCTTAGCTTTCTTATACAGGAATATCAACGACTGCCCCAAAAAGGTTAAAGACGACTGCTACAAAACACTGGTTAGACCAGTACTGGAATATGGTTGCTCAGTCTGGGATCCTTACCATATAAAGGATACTGATAACCTCGAAAAGATTCAGAAGAGAGCAGCATGGTTCGTAACAGAGAACCATATCAGAGAGAAGGGGAATACTAGGAAGAACATGAGGAAATTAGAATGGAAACCCTTAGAAGAGAGAAGAGCTTTTATCAAACTTAATATCTTCTTCAAAGGCAGAGCTAAACTAATTGACATCCCAATGGAACAACTAGTATTGAATAAAAGTAGCACCAGGAGTGGCGGTCAATGTTATGCCATACCTGCATCAAATATTGACAGCCACTTACATTCATTTTATCCTAGTTCTGTACGGCTGTGGAACTCACTGCCGGGTGCCATCAAGATTGCCACAAATACAATCTCATTTAAAAATCAAATTGATACGACAGTCTTGGGATCTGCATATTGACGACTTCTCTATTTTAACTTCCCCAGATATTTTATGGTTACCTGGGCCTGAATCTGGCCATTGCTTTTAACTTTTTGAATATCGTGTGCGACCCCTTGTTGCCAAATTTTGCTCCAGGGGCCAACAGACTGAGTCGCACTTTATTTTATTTTATTTTACTTTTTAACATGCGCGCTGGTGACCTACTCGTATTTGAGTGAACCAGTATTTTAGGAAGAAGAAGAAGAAGAAAGTGTAATATTTCCTACAGCAATGTCAGTGCGTCATGAAACGGCGAATGAAAGAAAGGGAGGGCGGGGTGAGGTGGGGCTGGGGGTGGGGATGGGGGACTAATTGGACTCGCAGTTCGCTCTCAGAGACATGCGAAGATCTCATTGAAGTCCTGCCGGATGTCTTCTGAAACAGACGACAGCTTCTGGACCAGTGCTAGTGATAAAGAAAGGGATCTTGGAAAAAAAACAGTAGCACGTAATTCTCATCATCTATCAACTCCATCTCGGCCTTTTAGCGGCCAGTGCATGTCCGGGTCAAATCATGTTGTTTACAGCCAAGCCAGGCTGTTAGATTTGATTCTTTAATGTGGTTTTACTGGCTTGATTCACACACATGATCAACTCTCAGTCAAACCATGTGTGTTACAGACAGGTAAGGCTGTCTACTCTGTTGCTGGCATGGGGTTTCACTTGTTTGATTCACATACATGATGAACACTCATTTGCTCCACTTGGCAAGATGTTTCTGAGTTTCTCGTCAGTCTTTGTTCAGTATGCATAAGGGCCTTCATTTATATCTGCTCCTCAGATTCTTACACACATGAGTTAAAAATGAAAGCATGAACAGGGGAAAATTGAAATGAGAGAGACAGCAGAATGGGACAGCAGGGATGTAAAAAAAAAAAGAAGGGTGGGAAAGGCGAGTAGGGATGTAAAAAATAAAAGACAGAGATGCAGACACAGATGCGGGCTATAGTCCAATAGAAGGAGTAGATATTTCACGAAGCATGTGAGCCATAAGCGTGAATGTATGCTACATTTGTGACGGATCATTTTTCATTTCGAACGCTTCACAAAAAGACTAACAGCGCACATTATTAATAGTTTCTGTCTCAAATGTGTGTGAGAGTCTATGTGCTATTCTCTCTCCCCTCTCTCTCTCTCTCTCTCCTCTCTCTCTCTCTCTCTGTGTTCGTCTGTGTTTATGACAGAGAGAGAGAGAGAGAGAGAGAGAGAGAGAGAGAGAGAGAGTTTGTGAAACTATGAGATATTAATTGCACAGGTTTTCTTTTTCATTTTGTCTATGTTGAACAGAACTGTAAACGTCATTTCAGGATGTCGAACCAGTCCTCCAAACAGAAGAGACAAATTCGTCAACAACAACGAAAGGAAAGAGGGCATTTGTTTTTGTTTCTGATTTACATGACAATTCTGACGAGTTAATGTATAAAACGAAATCGTAAGACCATTCTGTTACACAAAGTATTAGAACATATCCCTAAAGATACGAGAAAAAATCCCTGCTTCCTTCTCGTTTTTGTTGGACACTTGTGTCGACATTCAGAAAATATTTTCATGTGACCATCATTTCGTACAAGATATTGTGACTGTTTGACAACAAACAAACCTGAGCACTAAAGGACCAATTTGCACAAAAATGTTCTACGTCTGTAAGTCTTAACGAAAATTCAATGATGATATTTGACAATAGTTTCGTTGAAGTAAAACAGCGAAGACAGGAAATATGGCCCTTGTTGTGCACAAAAAAAATGGACAGGTCAACATGAGAGAAAAACTTTTGACAAGTATATCGCACCAACACTGGGACAGGTCGATCTGGTTTGATAAAAAAGGGGAAAACAGCATCAACGTTAGACAATTGTTTTGCTCAAAAGTTGTGACATATTAATGTAGGGTAAAATATGATTTTAGAACATTGTCTCATATTGAAATTTCGTTACAGGTCTACGCCCTCCCCCCAAAAAAAGTCACACACCATTGCTTTGGACAAGCATTGCGAAGGTGAGTGTGAAACACACACACACACACACACACAACACACACACCACACACACACACACACACACACACACACACACACACACACACGTACGTACTCACTCACGCACGCACGCACGCACACCCACCCACCCACCCACCCACACCCCCACCCCCCGTCCCTCCACCCCCACCCCCACATTAGACCATCGTGTTGGACAAACATCGCAAGAGTTGCACGTTGAATGACCCCCCCCCCCCCCCCCTCACATCATTGCATCATTGCTTTACATGAAAAGGTGCTGTTTTTGTGTTTGGAAAAAATCCGTCTGAGGCCATTGTTTTATGTAATTTGAAAGGCTTATGCCCAGGCTTCACTTGCATTTTGAACCTTATACTATTCTTTATTTCATTTGATTAATTATTTAACAACAGTGCCACTCGAAACATTCAGGCAGAGTCTGCTGGACGGGGCAGATGACTGGGAGTGCACTGCAGACCTCCAGAATGGAAGAGTCACCCAGAGATCATCAGCAAGAGTGGCATGAGACCAGACATAGTAGTCCACTCTAAGTCAACCAAGCAGCTGATCATGATCGAGCTCACGGTGCCATATGAGAACAGAATGGAGGCAGCTCAAATCTACAAGACTGAAAAGTATGCTGATCTGGCAAACAGCCTGAGGAGAGAAGGCTATCAGGTCAAAGTCCTCACTGCAGAAATTGGAGCTAGGGGGTTTGTAGGAACGTCTGCATACAGCCTCATGAAACAGCTCACAGTTGCAGGGAGGGAAAAAACCAGAGCCCTGAAAGCAATGGCAGAAGCGGCAGAGAGGTGTTCAAGCTGGATCTGGTCAAGGAGGAACAAAAGTGAACTTCATAAGGCTTAATTTCCCTACAAATATCAGGTGTCCCTGTGGCTCAGTGGTTAAAGCGCGAGTCATTAAGTGGAAAATGAGCATGTCCAGAGGGTCATGGGTTCGAATCCCAGCCATGGCTCGTCCCAAGATGGGAAAAAAAGGGGCAGCAGAGGGACATCCGGAGTCATGAACCGGGTGTGGCCCAACCCCCCTAGAGTGTCAGGAGATAAGGGCCGAAACACTTGCTTGAAGGGGGCTTCTCTTCTGAGGACTCTCTGCTGCCACGCTCTCCACGAGTTTCTTTCTACTTTT
>CM065716.1:39928248-39933248 GCA_033310375.1 Conus canariensis | reverse complement strand
AACCTTGGAGGGAGATGTATAAGGATCAGGTTTGTGTGTGTGTGTGTGTGTGTGTGTGTGTGTGTGTGTGTGTGTGTGTGTGTGTGTGTGTGTGTGTGTGTGTGTGTGTGTGTGTGTGTGTGTTTAAACCTCCGTTTGTTGAGTCATGACTGTTATGAACAGAGCTCTAACACTGTACAGTTTTTTTTTTTTTTTGCGTATTATACGTTACTTTTCGTCATGTATAACATTTCAAGTATTGTTTAAATGGCGTCGCAAGACACTCTATTGACTGCAGGTGCGCGCGAACACACACACACACACACACACACACACACACACACACACACACACACACACACACACACACACACACACACACACACACACTTCCAAGACGCCATATTCTGTTCTTTCCTCTGCAAGCCATGGAATTGATTCTCACTGTTTCTCCACCCTTTGCCTTTCTTCTCGCAACGGCTGGAAAATGACACAAATTGGCACAATTATAAGAGAGAGAGAGAGAGAGAGAGAGAGAGAGAGAGAGAGAGAGAGAGAGAGAGAGAGAGAGAGAGAGAGAGAGATGACCGACTTCTTGTGAATCTATTGAGCTCCTATTCAAAAGTTAAACTGTCATGGTGGTGGAGATATAGATTATGAAAATGACCGAAAGAGGAAAAAGGAGACTCTGAAAAGAGATGGAAGAAAAAGAATGACTTTATCTGTCCAAAGGATGGATGTGCCAACCTGTGACATATCATTGGTTGCAACTGATGTGAAGCCATTAGTTTGGTTTCTGTTTCATAGCCCGAGAAATGCAACGACTCACGTAGTCTAGATGTCTCACATGTCCTTATAGAAATATATCGTCAGTAGAAGAAATGTGCGTGAAAATATAGTTTACACATAGGCTGAACGAGTGAGAGGGCGGGAAGGGGGGGGGGGTAGGGGGTGAAGAGTGGGGGGGGGAGTGATAGGCCCTTGCCCATCCTGCAGCTTGAAATAATAATTATTTTTAGCATGGTGCCTCCTGCACTACCACTAAGGGAGGACATATTTACGAGTCCAAAGGGTGGACGTGCCAGCCTGTGTTATATCATCGGTTGGCACCGATGTGGAGCCATTGGTTTGGTTTCTGTTTCTGAGTCACAGAGTTAAAGTGAAGCCAGATAGTTAAAAAAAAAAACGAGAAAGAAACAGGATACAAATGAGACTATGGCACAGAAGGAAACACTACACAAAATGCAGGCAACAATTAACAAATTAGCAACACAAGAAGATCTGATAGAATCAACAACGAAGAAGACATAAATCAACTTAGAGGAGAAATGCAAAAGCTGGCCATGACTTTGACAAGAGTCGAAAAACTGGAAAAAAATCTTCTGAAGTCATCTTCTGCGGAACATCCCAGAACAGATCTTCACTCTGTAATGAAATGCAAAGGCCCAACTATCTGCCGCAAAGGAGGTTAGGGTTTTACTAGAGTAAAAGCAACAGCCATACCACATTGGAAGCACCGGTTCTCGTTCGATCACCGAAGTTAAGTAACGTCGGGCTTGGTCAGTACTTGGATGGGTGACCACTTGGGAACACCAGGTGCTGTTGGCATTCCTTTTACATTCACTACACACACATACAAAAAAAGACAACCAATGCTATGTAGGCACTCAAGGTCTGACCAGCACACTGGGCTAATGCGTAGGTCAGACATCTGCTAAGTCGTTGCCACGAAACCCTCTTCTTCAATTATCTCATCTTAGTTGTTAATTCATTTACCCATCAGCTTAAAATCATGCACAGTGCGGTCTCAAAACTTTGCGGATGTGGTGTAGCGTAAATGGACTAGTCTGCACGCAGTGACGCCTCCTTGATGAAACTGAAACTGAAACTGAAACTAGAGTCAGTAAATATGTCTGTCTGTTTTCAAGATGATAGAAAACAAACAAACAAACAAACAAACTACTGAACCGACTTTCACAAAACTTAGTTTCAACGAAAGATGGAAAACGTGGCCCAAGCAAGATCCTTTTGTAAAATTAGCGTGGATACATCCTGCAGACAGGATCCAAGAACAGTGCCAGGACGCGGTGAGCAACACTACGCAAAACCATTCAAACGGTGTTAACGAGACTTGTTGCAAAGGTCTAGTGTGGCTCAAAGGACGGATCCATTCAAGTCTGGTGCAGATGCGTGCAGACAGCTTCTGTATCACCTTTCCAGTATCGCTCTCTCCGTTGTTCTTTTATTGTTGTTGTTGTTGTTGTTGTTGTTGTTGTTGTTATTGTTGTTGTTATCCCTTTTATTTTGTAACAGGGTCTAATTTCAGCCCCCTCACCCTTCCCTGCTTACACCTTTCTTCTTTCCTTTCTCCACTTCTCCTGCCCCTCCCTCCCCCCCGCATCCGCTCCCCCCCCCCTCCCCAAGTCCTCCCCAAACCATTTTCGTGCCGTTTTTTTCTTTTGAAGATTCAGATGAGTTCCAGTGTAAATGAGTTTTTTCTTATTGCATGTCATAGAAACTTGGTAGTTAAGTTTTTCAGAGTTTTATTGCATGTCATAGAAACTTGGAAGTTAAGTTTTTCAGAGTTTTATTGCATGTCATAGAAACTTGGATGTTAAGTTTTTCAGAGTTTTATTGCATGTCATAGAAACTTGGAAGTTAAGTTTTTCAGAGTTTTATTGCATGTCATAGAAACTTGGAAGTTAAGTTTTTCAGAGTTTTATTGCATGTCATAGAAACTTGGAAGTTAAGTTTTTCAGAGTTTTATTGCATGTCATAGAAACTTGGATGTTAAGTTTTTCAGAGTTTTATTGCTGTCATAGAAACTTGGATGTTAAGTTTTTCAGAGTGTTATTTGCATGTCATAGAAACTTGGATGTTAAGTTTTTCAGGGTGTTATTGCATGTCATAGAAACTTGGTGTTAAGTTTTTCAGAGTGTTATTGCATGTCATAGAAACTTGGATGTTAAGTTTTTCAGAGTTTTATTGCATGTCATAGAAACTTGGATGTTAAGTTTTTCAGAGTGTTATTGCATGTCATAGAAACTTGGATGTTAAGTTTTTCAGAGTTTTATTGCATGTCATAGAAACTTGGAAGTTAAGTTTTTCAGAGTTTTATTGCATGTCATAGAAACTTGGATGTTAAGTTTTTCAGAGTTTTATTGCATGTCATAGAAACTTGGATGTTAAGTTTTTCAGAGTTTTATTGCATGTCATAGAAACTTGGTAGTTAAGTTTTTCAGAGTTTTATTGCATGTCATAGAAACTTGGTAGTTAAGTTTTTCAGAGTTTTATTGCATGTCATAGAAACTTGGTAGTTAAGTTTTTCAGAGTTTTATTGCATGTCATAGAAACTTGGTAGTTAAGTTTTTCAGAGTTTTATTGCATGTCATAGAAACTTGGATGTTAAGTTTTTCAGAGTGTTATTGCATGTCATAGAAACTTGGAAGTTAAGTTTTTCAGAGTTTTATTTCTCAGTACACAAAACCTTACTGGCTGTTTTTCAGAGCTGCTGTTGGAAAAAAAAACCGATTCGTTGATTACTTTCCACTAATCAGTACAGAAACGCTGAGTGCATTGTATTAAACAGCAACCAATATTATCCATCAAATGCACAGAACGACTGAATATTGAAAATGTGTCAGTGTATGTGTGTGTGTGTGTGTGTGTGTGTGTGTGTGTGTGTGTGTGTGTGTGTGTGTGTGTGTGTGTGTGTGTGGTGTGTGAGTGCTGTGTGTGTGTGTGTGTGTGTGTGTGTGTGTGTGTGAGAGAGAGAGAGAGAGAGAGAGAGAGACAGAGACATATATATATTAGAGAGAGATAGAGAGGTAGAGAGAAAGAGAGAGAGAGAGAGAGACGGAGACAGAGACAGACAACACACACACACACACACACACACGCGCGCGCGCGCGCGCGCCACACACACACAACACACACACATAGAGAGAGAGAGAGAGAGAGAGAGAGAGTGAATGTGTGAGCGAATGTGTGTGTGTGTGTGTGTGTGTGTGTGTGTGTGTGTGTGTGTGTGTGTGTGTGTGTGTGTGTGTGTGTGTGTGTGTGAGCGAGCGTGCGTGCGTGCGTGCGTGTGTATTAATCGTCGTAACCATTTAATGACTTTAAAATTAAAGACATAAAACTCGAATACTGTAAATTCCTCTATCCATGATCCTACAGAGAGAGAGAGAGAGAGAGAGAGAGAGAGAGAGAGAGAGAGAGAGAGAGGGGGGGGGGGATCTTGTGTATTATGAAGCGAAACGGGAAAGAGTGAAATGGAAAAGCTAGAAACGGGAAAGGGCGGAAAGGGACAGAGCAAAGTGAAAAAAGGTGTAACGGGACATCCCTGGTGTAACAGGACATCCCTGGTGTTACGGGACAACCCTGGTGTAACGGACATCCCTGGTTCAGATCTTTGGCGCACATCCGGTATCCATGGGACTCTGAGGACTACGCTGTCCCAAGCGCCGTTCTAGACGGATAGATTATCGAACACTCGGTAGGAAGTTTTACGCGGAGTTGCTCATTACATGGTACGCACGGTAGGGCGTATTCCTTCTGTCAGTGGTCAGATTGTGCGAGAAAGGTGGGCCCAGTATGTAGTCTGCACAATCTTGTGCTTTTTTTCAGTTTCAGGAGACAGGACGTCCTGATTTGTCCCTTTTCGTAATATTTTTTTTTCTTTTTGGCAAGTGTTTTTTTTTTTTTTTTTTTTGCCTAGTCAGTGTTTAGGGTGACATTTTGCCCTGAATCAGGGTACAATTCCAGATGGTCATTTTTCTGTCTGTTCTGTCAAAGAAGATACCCTCCCCACAATCAGATAAACAGTACCAGAGCAACAGTCTGTTGAATAAGATACCATCTCCACTGTCAGACAGGGCCATAGACATATCCTATTTAAACAGATACAGTCTTAACAGTGCCAGAGCAACAGTTTGTGAAAGAAAATACCTTCTCTGCAATCAGACCTGTGATGCCCGAGTCACGGTCTGTTGAATAAAACTTTACACAATCAACGCAACAAC
>CM065716.1:39908248-39918248 GCA_033310375.1 Conus canariensis | reverse complement strand
TGGAAGGGGAGGGATGGGGTAAGTGGTAGGAAAAGGAGGGTCGACTGACCAGGGGGAGGGGAGGGGGATGCAGTGGAGGAAGTAGGGAGGACGATTCTACATGCTGGTGGGACGATTCTTGTGATTTACTTCGACAGCCAATCAATTGTCATCAGAATCCTTTGAAATATCTCTTGCTTTAATTTGGAGAAACTTGAAGTATTTCGTTCCTAGCTGCACATACAATTTTTTTAACTCTCTCTCTCTCTCTCTCTCTCTCTCTCTCTCTCTCTCTCTCTCTCTCTCTCTCTCTCTCTCTCCTTCCTTCCTCACCATTCTCCTCTCTCTCTCCCTCTCTCTCTGTTTCTCTCTCTTTCATTCTTGTCTGTCTTCGTCTCTGTCAGTCTGTCTGTCTGTCTGTCCGTCTGTCTCGCTTTCTCTCTGTCTGTCTGCCTGTCTGTCTGGAAGGTATTTTCATCTCTTTAATAACAATTTAGTAACAAATCTGACAACATGGATGCTGTAATCACAATCTGTCACAAACCATGACGAATAGCAGGGGAGTTGTAGTAGATGCATCCCACCCCATTCTTGTGGACTTAAGACGTTTTCAAACACACACACACACACACACACACACACACACACACACACACACCACGCACGCACGCACGCACGCACGCACGCACGCACGCACGCACGCACGCACGCACGCACGAACGCACGCACACACACACACACACACACACACACACACACACACACACACACGTGCGACAATACGCCACAAATTGAGGGAATGCGACAATGTACGTTGTAACAAGCATGTTTACAACTACATGTCCAAATAAAACCGCCCTTTTGACGAGCAATCCCATTGCGCCGTTGGTGTGCATGCCACGTTCAAGAAGGACCGTATTGCTCGGAGTGAAACGTTTGCTGCACTTGTTACGCTTGTGGCATCGGCATCCGTTACGTTTGCGGCATCGGTTACATTTGCGATATCTGTAACGTTTGCGACATTTGTTACGTTTGTGATATCTGTAACGTTTGCAATAGCTGTTACGTTTATGGCAGCTGCGACGTTTGCGACAGCTGTGACGTTTGCGAAATTTGTTACGTTTACGACAGCCGTTTTATTTGCAACAGCTGCTATGTTTGCGACAGCTTGTATCTTTGCGACGGCTGTTACCTTTGCGAGTGCTGTTACCTTTGCGACAACTGCTACGTGTGCAACAGCTTTTACCTTTGCGACAGGTGTTACGTGTGCAAGACATTGTTTTCTATAAGTTAGCCAGATCCTGCTTATCTTGGACACCCGTATGTTAATTCACCCTCCGTTAAGAATAAGCACAGGCAGATGATTTTTTGGTCTAAACTTTGTTTTTAAATCGTGTCCGGTTAGAAATCAACGATTACCACAAGCGTTTATTGAGCAGAGATCACTTTTTTTATTTTTATTTTTTTTTAACCGAAACTAAGTTTAAGAGCTGCTTTTTTATTAACCATACCATTTGCACGATTACAACCGATCCTGAGGAAGAAAAAACTACAAAATATTGAAAAGTTCTTCTTCAGACAGAGGGAAGGAATGTGCTTTGTTGGAAGGCGGCAAATTCAGCAGATGTAAGGATTTTAAAGTTTTTCTCATCGTGTCAGTGTTTTAAAAAATGATGTGATGTCAAATTCACAACTTTATTAAGTTTAGAGCATAACCATGCTGGGCGAAAGAAACCTAGAGGGATAGGATGTTGGAACGGTGTGCTAATGAAAAGCAAGACCTGACATAGACGAATGACCAGCAAAGATAATATAGAAGACAGCTAAGGACCAAGAAGAGTTCAGCTGCCCACGCAAGCTGATTCGAAAGGATGTCACTCCTGTTGGCATTTGATATACATGGAGACTCTAGAACGTCACCCGCAGTTCCTCGTGACAGGCAAGGAGTGTTCTTTGTCTGCGAATAGCGATAAACGTTATGCATGGTAGTTTGTACGTTTTGTTAACGTGAAAAAGACGTTAATGTGTTATTTGCAACGAGGAAACAGACTCACCATTACTTAAGCTACCGATGGGTTTTATTTTTGTTCATTTTCTGGGGATGAAGAAAACTGGAATAGTATCCTGACAAAGGACAGTATGTGTACTTTTTTAAATATTGTCCTATGTGCCGAAAACGTGCATACGCCACTTCTGTGCTACATCCGTAATTATGCTGAAAACGTAAACGTGGCCTTGTGCCGCAGACGAACTACTCCCTATTGTTAGCATCAGTCGTCTGAGTGAGTCAAAGATTTCACAAGCAGGATTTGTTCCATGAACATTCAGCACATCCATAAGATCCAAAGTCGCCACCCAATGCATGCCTTTCAGGTCGCTTACTTCGCGAGTGAATTATCACAAGGGAGCCATTTTCACACGTACACACCCGTGCAATCGTCACTTCCGAGACAAGAGGGGACGGACACGGTCTATGACGTGATCTAGGAGGAAATAAAAAGATAAATGTAGGTCTAATGGCTGCATGCATTACATATTCGAAAAAAAAAACCGCCTTTGAATAGACTGTTCCTAGCCTGTGATACCGGCGAAAACAGACAGATATGGTGTGTTCTTTTGTATGTGAAAATAAAGTGCTAATGACTATTGGACGCTGAAACGTATTGTTTGCCTGGGGTATAAAACAAGTTCAGTCGGTTGAGTACCAAAGATGTAGAGGGGACAGGATTTGTATCTTGCCTTGTTTTGCCTCTACTCTCTTTGGTTGGAGTCCTCTTATTCGCGCAGGTCACTATGCACTTCCTGGCAAGAAAAATGTTCAGTTGACCAGTGTGTGCTCTCGGGCAAACACGTATGTCGGTCTCTTCTTATCGGCTGTTTGGGAGGCCTGCAAACTGCCTGGCGAATCAGTTTCAGTTTCAGTTTCATCAAGGAGGCGTCACTGCGTGCGGACTAGTCCATATACGCTACACCACATCCGCTAAGTTTTGAGACCACACTACGCATGATTTGAAGCTGATGGGTAAATGAATTAACAACTAAGATGAGACAATTGAAGAGGAGGGTCCTGGAGTGCCTACCTACCTTTTTTTTTGCCTGACGTAGTCTTTGCCTAGTCGAGAATTACCGTGTGTGTGATTCTCACCTGACAATTTGACACTATCAGTTGCAACGTGTGGTGGACAGACAGACAGCCCGTGAACAGCAGACAAAGACAGAGCCTGTCAGATCAACAAGAAGGAGGGAATGCCTTCAACTGCGCAGTGGATCTCTAACTAGCGAAAGGCGAAGACATGAATCCTGTCCCTTCCACATCTTTGCCCATCCCTGACCGTAATGTTGTATTCCTGGCAAAATGCTTGGCGACCGTCAGCATGGTTTCCTTGTGTTGATTGTTGTGTGACTGGGACCAGTGCAGCCACACTGGTTGAGTATCGATGAAAGACACTGTGCAGAAAGGCATGCGCTAATGACTGCAGAGAGGCAGACAGACGGGGTCTAAGAAAGAGAATGATTACGTTCAAGATGTCTTGGACATGGCCTTAATGTGAGCTTACATCTTTACCTACCCAAAACAAACTTAAAGCACACATTTCTGCAGTTAGCTCATTTTTTCGGTTAATACAGAGCCCGGAGGAATGGTAAATCTGGAAATATGAGTAATATCCGTCTAGGATGTGTGTACGTCTACTTTGACTAGACAGGAAAACAAGGATTGGTTCAGTTGTCCGTTGTACCAAGTTCAGTCATTTTCTACACGTGACTGGCTTTCTACACTAGTTTTGGTTGTCTTTGGAGAAATCCATTCCTCTGGCAGTCAACTTTCAGAGTTTGGCACCTACAGCTGAGTTTCTTGAAACTATGTAACACTAAAACAGCACCAACAACCATGACAATCTGACAACGTTAATCTGACGATAAATAGTTACTGAAATGGACTTTTCTTTTCTGCGATTCTCTCTTCTGCAGACCTGTTTCAAAGTACATCGAGTTTGTCAACATCATATGTTACAGTCCTCATCCTTCTCATCTCATCTCAAAAGATTCCTCCTATATTCTGAAAAAGAATCAGTTAAGCGAAATAACGTTAGCTATCCTACTACGAGCCTTTGTCTTGGTTTCCAATAGTCTTTTCAGTTTA
Organism: Conus canariensis; assembly: GCA_033310375.1. NCBI lineage: Eukaryota > Metazoa > Mollusca > Gastropoda > Neogastropoda > Conidae > Conus > Conus canariensis. The sequence continues at coordinate 39,914,128 of CM065716.1, read as the reverse complement.
CTGTAGAATGAGGTCTTTCTTTTTTCCGTTTTATTTTCTCAAAAAATCTAGAGGCCCAACCAGCTGAGACCCTTCAATTGTAAATGTAGTAAGACGCTACAAAATATAAGTGCATCATGTCTCACTGAGTCACGTTTCATCGAATCACATTTTGATATCACGGTTCACCTCATGCATCCTTGCGTGTGCATGATTTTTTTTTATCCCGTTCCACCTAGGTGAGGTGAAGGCCTTGATATGGCTTCCCATGGTCGGCTGAACTATAAAGAACATAACAACCCCCTTCACCTAGAACCAGCGTAACGTTTCATAATTACTCCATTCCCGAAATCACTCCTCGGCGTATGAGAAAGGACACATGCCTAAACTCACCACCACAGGGAGTGAATCCAGATCGATCATCTCCTTTGTTCCAAAACGACTCGTCTTCTTCAGAATTCTCGGAGTGTTTCAAGCGACAAAACATATCAATCGAAGGACACTAAACCTGAATTTGAAAAGGGAGTGATTCTGGACCCGAGCCAGAAGTAGTCCCCCCCCCCCCCCCCCCCATTTCAAAATTACTCTCTGGGGAGTGATGTAGAGCATGGACCAGAAACACCCAATGTAGTCAGTGCAGGTACATGCCCAAACTCATCCACCCGCTGTGACAGGGAGGCAGAAATGGGCTCGTGTGTACAGTCACTCCATGCAGCCTGGAACAACTGTGACAGCAACAGCATGGAAGTGGGATCTTTTGGATGGAGTGGCATTGCGCCCTATCTGCTAATCCGGCTCCCCATCTACACCCGCGTACCCCAGCACCGGCACAGGAAGCGGCCAGTGTCAAGTCTTCATGAGGCAACCCACCAGAGGAGACACTGTACTGCTGCCAAGTCACTTCGGTGGTGTTCAGTGGTGCTTGTTTTGATCCAATATATGCATGACACCACTTGATAAGCCCCCCACCCCCCACCCCCCACCTCCTCAATTTCCTCCCCTCCCCTCCCAACCCCAATGACATCCATAATTGCCTGGTCGCAGAGCCAGCATGAGTTACCTCTCCCTTCGAAGGGCGCCACCACATATGTTCATCATCAGTCCCCGTGCGTTTGCCGATACCGGTGACCCCGACAGAACCGTTGTGGGTTTCCAGGCGTGATCGTGTTGGCGCCGAAGAACTTAATACCAGTCAAAATGGAAGGAAACAAATTTGAAACAAACTGGTGCTATTAGATATCAGTTATATTTGAAATGGGTCCAGTCTTGATTGGGATGGCGCCAAAGTTTTGAATGCAAGAAAAAATATGGAGGAAAACAAATCTGAAATAAATTGGTGGCATTATATGTCTCACATATTTCAAGGGGGTAACACAGAATAGATCAGCATGTTTTATTGGCTACTATTTTTGTATTATCCAAACAGATGACATATAATGCAGATGAGAAGCAATATAATACGTACTCCTACACCGATGGAAAGAAACGGTGTATCGAAACGTTTGTGTGGAATTGTGACTTTCAACATGTTTATGTTGGTGCGATGCAGTCTGATGAAACATTATCTTTCCTTCATCATGCAATTGCTGTAATTGATCATGATTACAATGATGCTCAATATTTAGGTAAACAAGAGATGAAAATGACAGTGATGCCTACTGTCTTGCTGGAAAAGAATATAGCAAGTCGTTAAAAAGAAACGATAACCAGTATAATGACATATTGTTGGAAAAACCTTGTCTCCACCGTACACAGTCAACAAGAGGTTTGGGAAATTGTGCATGAAATACCTTTTAAACGTAGATATGTTCATAATGATTAAACAGTTGAAGATTTGTTTAAGCCTTTTTAGGATTTATAAGAAATAGAGGAAACAAGCGGTGTGGTTTAAGTGGATAATGATCAAAACTATTCTGAGGAAGATGAAGACGAAATGATGCTTATGAAATGATGCTTGCAATACGTAAGTTAAAGAATGGTAAAGCTGCAGATCAAGATAGAGTTATTGGGGGATGCTGAAATGTGCAGAATTGTTATGACTTTTTTGGTAAGAATTTTAATGTATTGTTTGATGAAGGTTTTTTTTTCTCCAGATAACTGGACTGATTCTATAGTTTTTCCATTATTAAAAAAAGGTGATGTTAATAATTTCAGCAATTACAGAGGCATACATGTGTGATATCAGCAGTAAGATGTAAGTGCAGTTATAACTAACAAACTTCAAGAGTGGGTAGAAGAATATGACTTGACAGGTGAACACCACGCGGGATTCAAAAGAGGATACTCTACAGTTGACCTTATGTTTACTTTGTTGGAGATGATACAAAAAATAGTTTTGTTTCAGTCGTAATTATAGGTAAGTCTTCAATGATTTTGAAAAGGCATTTAATTCAATAGAGAGAAACTTGTGACCGGTCCTTTTGAAACATGGAATCAAATGCAAATTGTATCAATGTATTCGTAGCATGTATACCAATGTAAAGACTAGGGTCAGATGTGGTGTTAAGCTAACTGGTCACATTAACTGTAATCCTGGGGTGAAACAAGGTGATGTATGCAGTCCTGTTTTGTTTTCTTTATCAGTGAATTATCATTCGAATTAATTAGAGGAGGCCGATACAGTGCGACATTTACGAATGACTACTTTGAACTGCTCATATTACTATTAGCTAATGATGTGGCGCCACCGGCTAAAACAGTCGCTGGTATACACACACAGATAAATAGTTTGCACCGTGTAGTGTGAGGCTTACGTTTAAAGGTGAACATGTATAAAAGTAACGGCGTTGCATTTACGAAAAGGGGCATTTATCTGCAGGCGAAAACTGGACTTACAGTGGTATAAGTATGCCTGTTGTAATACATACAAATACTTCGGAATCTGTTTTTCTATGAGGCTCAGTTTTGTGGCAGCCTGCAATAACCCTTCGAGTTGATAAAAAAAACATGCTTTGCTTTGTAGTTTGCAAAAGCTGATTACGTTTACAAAAACAATTCCCGGGATACTTTTCTGAAATTGCATGACTCAAAGATTCAGTCCTTTTGTACAGTATGGTGCTGAGTTATGAGGGTTGAATAATGCAGCATTTCAACAAGAAAAGATCTACTTATTTGGGGCTCAAAGATTTTCAGGAGTTTGCTTACAAATACCCAGTTGCCTTGGACATTGGGAAATGAACAGGTACCCTATTTACATTAATTGGCCATGAAATGTGTTGTTTTGGTTAAAATCAATAAGAATGCATGACCGTAGATTACCATACAAGGCCTATTGTTCGTTGCTTTATTTAGATGAACGTGATAAAAGAGTCTCAAACGTTTGTTGTAATTGTATCAGTTCAGATTTGGTTATGCCTGGTTGAACCAAGGCATAATTGCAACCGGTGATTTTCTCTGAGTCTTTAGAGATAGGCTGGTTTCATGCAAGTGGCAGGGATGGAATTTCCATATGGACAACAAAAGATTTTACAGGTCCTTTTGTGTTACAGATGGTATGGGTGTGTCTGCAGGTGTCTGACTGTCTGACTCACACAGAATTATGGATGCATGCACGACTTTTCTAATTCACATACACACACCCACTCACCCGAACATTGACAGCCAGGCAACAGAACAACACTTCTTTTTGTTTTTTTTATGCTGCCCGAGCCATCAGACAAACATATAATATAACAAACACAATGACATCAATTGGTCGGCACGCCAACCATCAGGCGTACACGCAAGATATATCAAAATATAAATAGCTATCAATGCTGCTGGATCCAGCGTCGCCGTAGACGATGACAACGACGAGATGACGAGGACGATGAGACGACAATGGCGACGAGACGATGAAGGCGACGCAGATGATGAAGACGACGACTACAGCATCAAGTCAAGTCTGACACAGAGCTCAAAAACTTCACACTAACACGCTCGCGGCGTCTCTGCCGACGACGAGGTGACAGTCTCGCACAGGAGCTGTGACTCACACACAAACACAACACAGCGATGGTCTGGCCAACAGGTCGCTGGTTCAAACTCGGGAGCGGCGCTCTGGCTTGGCAGCAGCGGCGTCTCCAACCCAACTGGCTCAGCGGGTAGTCAGTCCCGGGCGCAGTGGCAGGTAGGGTGATTGTCGGCACTCAGGCCGACCTCTCCACGCCGACACAGGGCGGAGAACAGGGGCGTAGACTCGGCTACGGCCCTGACCCTCAAACAATGGCAGCCAGTCCCCCTCAGTCCAGGGAACACTTCAACCTGGGGGAAACTGACTGCCACCAATAATCAGCTGAGTTCCTCTTCGGCTGTCTGTGTTGTTGCGTTGCCGGAATCACTGCAGAGACTGACTAACCGGTTCAGCTCACCCGGCTTGTTAACAGTGCGCCAGTGAGTAGCAGTCAGCTGAATTGTTCAACCAGCTTCCGGACAACTACCTTCCGGTAAGCACGGTTGTATGAAAATTTGTGACCGGACGGGAAACGATCCGTCACATTTTGTATAATACCTGATGTTAAAACTTATCTACTGCAAAATCTGGAAAAGCACTTAAAGTATATAACGACTAGATTCAGGCTTGGTATGTCTGAAATTGCCAAGTATTACTATCGTCATCACTCTTATAGCGAAGCACAGTTAATATGCTTGCTTTCCAGAAAAGGTAAAGAAAATAAAGTGTACTTTGTGTTGTGTTGTCCTGTCTTGCATAAAATTAAGAGATGAGTCTATACCGTTCAAGTTTTATAAGTTCCCAAGTTAGTTTAGACTGACACTTGTAGCATATACTCTCGAGCAAACTGTCAAAAAGTTGCCAATTTATTTGTTCAAAACATTCACGTTGCGATTATCTATTCTGTCATAAAGTAATATTCCAAATGAGAGTTAGCTACGCTTGCGTGCGGTTGTTCTGGTGCTTAGATGTTTGTAACTGACGTGCTGTCCCCTTCATGAGGGGCAATGACCGAAACATGAATAAACTATCTTCGGTTCTCTCTCTCTCTCTCTCTCTCTCTCTCTCTCTCTCTCTCTCTCTCTCTCTCTCGCTTACTTGCAGGCACGCCTGTTGTTTTCGTGTGAGTATACATGATGCGATAACTGTGTGCAGTTTCTGTTTGAAGGTTAATTGAATATTAAGCTCTTCGAGAGTGGATGATGAGTGTGTGCGTGCGTGTGTGTGTGTGTGTGTGTGTGTGTGTGTGTGTGTGTGTGTGTGTGTGTGTGGTGCGTGCGTGCGTGCGTGCGTGCGTGCGTGCGTGCGTGCGTGCGTGCGTGCGTGCGTGTTTGTGTGTGTGTGTCTGTGTGTGTGTGTTACTTGATCCAAAAAGAAAGAAGGAAAACGAAAAGAAAAGAAAAACAGAAAGAAAGGAAGAAAGTTCTTGGGTTACTCCATGACTTGTTTCTGGTTGGAACTTGTTAAATGTTTCATTCATTACTTCGTGCTAACTGACACCTGACTGATGCTCAATACGTTTCAGTATGAGTGTCCTTACAGCTGGTGGTGGTGCTGCTACTGCTTCTCCTTCCTCTTCTACCGCAACTTTTTCTACCACCACCGCCACCACCACGAACACTACTACCACCACAACAACAAAAACAACAACAACAACAACCACTACTACTGGTACTACTATTGCTACAACTACTACTATTTTTACTTCTTCTACTACTACTATCACAACTACTACTGCTACTGCTACCAATACCACCGCTACTGCTTCTATTCCTGTTACTGCTAGTACTGTTGCTGTTGCTGCTGCCTCATATACTACAACGACTACAACTACAACTACAACCACCACCACCGCTGCTGTTGTTGCTGCTGCTGCGGCTACTACTACAACGACTACTGCTGCTACTGCTGTTGCTGCTGCTGCTGCAGTTGTTGCTGCTGCTGCTGTTGCTGCTGCTACAGTTACTACT
>CM065716.1:39890748-39903248 GCA_033310375.1 Conus canariensis | reverse complement strand
AGGCACAAGGCGCATCAGACACATGTGCATACAAACACTGGACAATCTTACAGACGTAATGAAGAAAACATCGGGCGTATTCTGCTCTAAGGTTGACGGATTAAGTTGTAAGTTTCAGGAAAAAGGGAAATCTTCGGTCCAGTTTTGAATGTTTCTTAGAGAGGATGACAGGTGCTCCTAGATAACAGGAGGTTGACACTGGAATGGCCCACGGCCAAACGATTCTATTCTGGAGACACACAGTAGCTTTATGAACTGGATCTGAGAGAGCGGGGTGGCTGATAGACATGAAGGTGAGAAAATAGATCAAGCGATACAAAACCATCAAAACAACGGAAAGGTAGCACAGAGAGCTTTTCTTATTTAATTCGAGATGCAACTGGCAGCCAATGAAAGTTAATCAGTGGCGGAGTGACATGATCTTTCTTTGAGTTTTTGATAATCAAGCGGACAACATTATTATCTATATGCTGGAGACAAGAAATTTGCTGAGAAGACAGACGAACGAGGAGTGAATTACAGTAATCAAGGCCAAATTACCAGTCGAATGACAGCTTCTAGACTAAGAAAGCTACGAACAGATGCATTTTTCATTTGTTAATAGTTGGCAGCTCGACAGATTTGACCGATGTGATCATGCATCGACAGGTTTGCATCTATAACAACATTCATTTCGCACAGCAGTTTGAAAGGACATGTCAGTCTCTTCCACCATCAAAACACTCTCTGAGATAAGAGGAAGAGGAAGACAGCCAGCATAGAGAGCCTCACCTTTGCTATCATTCAGACGAGGAGTTTGTTTTTAAGCATCCAGACTCTGACAGACCGGGGGATAATGAAAGAAGACCTTGCGCAGAATGATGGATGCATTAGAGGACGGACACATCACAGGGTAGAGCTGAGTCTTCTAGATGAGTGCCATCTGCGTATTGGTGAAATTGACAACATGTTCAGAAATGAGACTGTACTGAGGGTAAGTGTGGTAAGTATACCACATGAAAAGGACAGGCCCAAGTACAGAGCCCTGTAAGACACTATGCTTGACAGGTCTTTGGGTGGTGCCTGTCAGCTGCACGTGACGCGCAACGTCCATAAAATACTCAGTTGGAGCCGCGTGGAATGAACATACTTGAGAATGCATCCTGGGTCCACTTTGTCACTCCCCTCCAGTCCCTCTACGCCCCCCCCCCTCCATTGTAAAGACCGGCGTAATCTGGGCACACCGCGCACGAGCAGACGTACAAGTGGGAGCGGTAACTTTTATTTCTATGTAGACCATTTTCCACCCAAAGTGTGTCAAAGCATTTTTTGTGTGCAAAAAACGGTATACTTTTACTCAACCTTTGAAAAAATCGAATTTCTTCCACATTAGAAAAGTTGTCAAAAGACGTTATGGTGATACACTATCGAACCGACTTCACGGGTGCACGCACGTGTGTGTGTGCGTGCATGCGTGCGTGCGTGCGCGCGTGCGTGCGTGCGTGCACGCGCGCGCGCGAGCATGTGTGTGTGTGTGTGTGTGTGTGTGTGTGTGTGTGTGTGTGTTTTCGTGACTAACTTTATAATTAATTTGTTTCTTCAGAAAATTTTCCTCTGTCAGCGCGAAACTGAGCATCAGGATCTTATTGCAGACAATAGCAAAATGTGTCCAGTTACCATCACTTGAACAGCCATCACAACGATCACAGCCATCTAAACGAAAGAAAGGTGGTATACTGAATCAGTAGTTTTCCCCCGCCCTCCCTAGAGGATAGCGTTTTGAAGCTACTGTTTGTCCATTCAACCATACACAGAGTTATCAGATTTCATGAAAATATTAATATGGAGGCGTCACTGCGAGCGGACTAGTCCATGTACACTACACAGCATCTGATAAGCTATGAGATCAGGTTTACAGCTAGATGAGTAAATACATGGATACTTGAAAAGAAACGATTTGGGCTGAGGGTCTCAGGTACAAGACGTGGCAGACACATGACCTGCTCATTCTTCTATGGAAGAATCAGCAGCTGTTAAGGACTGGAAGCGTTCGAAAGTGTTCCCCTGACATGTAAGCCCCTGTGGCTTCGCCTCCTGTCAAGCACATCATCAAAATGGCTGAGCAATACAAACGAAATGAAGACCTTTTATTGACTGAGTCCTCCGTTAGACCACGATTGTGTGAGGCAGGAATACCTATGGACACAAACTTAATGTTGGGGGGCGTTTACGATTCCAGACGCTACGACGAAAATGCCCAAATAGCTGGGGTAAGGAACAAGTTAGTTCTCCATCATTTCACAGCTTTTCTGTATTAATGCAGAACTATATCTCCTGACTAATCAACATTCGCTCGAACATCCCATTCGCTTTAAAATGGCTGGATCTAAATAGCTAGGGTTACATTCCTTTAGTAGAGAACATTCGTAATGTTTGCGTCCCTTCATTACATTTTGATGGCGAGTTTTCTTTTTTAAGGCAAGGTGGGGCAACATGCTTTAACGTCACGCGAACAGACACTTTCATTCGTTTCCCGCCTCATCTCTCATGGCTGTTCAGAGACATTAGTCCCACGCCGCTCATCCCCGGCACACTTCACACAGCAGCAACAAGGTTTGTCCTGCACAACGGGAACAGTCAATGTTAAGTGGACATAAGTAACTCCCCAGCAGAGGCGCTGCACTGGTGAGGGTCACTCGTTCGGATCTAACGCAGGACACCACTCACTTTACCTCCAGCTGTCAACAGCACATGCTTTGGTGCAGAGTCAAAGTGAGTGAACGACCCCCCCCCCCCCCTTCTCTTATCCTCCCCACCCCCCCCCCCTCCACCCCGCACACACACTTGAAGGGGACACCACGTCATTCCAACAACAGTCCTGAATGACAGGTGGGGAGCACCGGCTTAGTCACGCGCTCACCCACAGGCATGGACATGGAGTAAAATCGACACTGAGCTCACAACCACGAGAGCAGGGCACAAAGGGTACAGAATCTGAGTTTTGTGTATGCAGGCTATTGAAGATGAGTAAGATGCTATGAAGTTTGATCTGGTCCGAGACTGGATGACACGTCTCTACGTTATGTTTCCTTTCATAATGTCAACCAGGTACGAAAGATAGACATGTACAGATTTCAACAGAAAATTCGAACAGCCACACCCAGCAATGTACTCCTGGAGAGGACGAAGGTCTGCTGTGCGGCCCCAGTCTTCCCATTTGAGCATTCAAATGTCTAGAAGCGGATCAAAGCCTAAAGTCACACAAATAAACAAGTCTGATGGAACTCGAACCAACGATTTTCAGCCTGTAAATCATGGGAGATGCTTCACTGCACCACGCGATTGGTACAAAGAACGGGTTGTTAGCGCAGGTGTGATATTCGACATTGCTCCAAAGTAATAAATGAATGAAAAATGGTACCCGCAACATTCAATGATTATCTATACTAAAACTCGTCCAATAATCAATTTTAAAGCTAATTTGCATTAACCATGGGTTTCACAATCATCATCATCGTCATCATCATCATCATCATTAAAGTGTTCATAATTGCATGGCGCAATTCTAAATGTAAACTATTCATTGCAATGATATGAATAAAGAAACAAGGACACGAATGATAATGAAATGATTACTCATAAAGGAATGAATAAATAAATAAATGATGAAATAAAATGAACAGATAAACAAATGAATTAAGAGATAAATAGATAAATAAAGGGGCACTAAGAAGAAAACGATTTTTTTTTCTGCCACAGAATGTTACAGTGACAGCTGAAAGAGTAACTTCCCATGCACTACTTTCAACAGAATGTGAATTAAAACAAAACATCAGCGGTTATATCACTGACAAGTTTTAAGATTCCATGAAAATAGATTAGTACATAGACAGGTATCAACTCGAGACAGTCCCTTCACAATGTACATGCTCAGTGGAAAAATTATATTATCTTGTTGACCGTACCCTCTACTCGACGTTTGATCTAAGTCCACAACACTGATGTACACCCAAAGTCCAATGTGTACATTGCTGAACTACGGTCTAATTCATTCACCAGAACTGATCAAAATCTCTCTCTCTCTCCTCTCTCTCTCTCTCTCTCTCTCTCTCTCTGTCTGTCTGTCTGTCTGTCTCTCTCTCTCTCTCTCTCTCTCTCTCTCTCTCCTCTCTCTCTCTCTCTCTGTGTGTGTGTGTGTGTGTGTGTGTGTGTGTGTGTGTGTGTGTGTGGGACTCCAGTGAAAATATAAACTCTTTGTCAGAGATATGTCTGTGTTCGCAGTTCGAGTAGTAACCTACACATTGGACTTAATAGTCATCATTCTTTCATTACACAATGCCAGGTATTGAATCGTTGCAGCTGTTAAGCGTTTTTCTTTCTCGATAGTTTTAGTTATATTCGAGCGTCTCAACGCAACAATTTACTGTAGACTCAGTCAACATGTGACTGTCGATCTCTGGGCAACGCATAATCTGTCTGCCTGCAAGACGAACCGGTCGTTCCCAACAACAGTGAAAAGATCGGCATTTTGTTAGATCGCGCTGTCTTGAATGGGCTTAACATTCAAACTAAGGACTTTAGACTCTTAATCTATACCGAGCTGTGTTTGCAGAAGTATAAAGAACTCGAGTATCATCAGCATAAAACCTTCAAGAGAACAACTAAACGCATATTATGAAACTGGTTTTATAGATCCCATATCACATCCAAATAAACAAAGTACAATCTACTACCACAAATCCATCGCACTGAAATCTGCTCCTTTGTGCAAGATTCGTTGTTTAACCGTTTCTAAAAGGAAAACAAAACAAAACAAACAACGGCAACAACAAAACTATAGTACTGATGGTCATACTTACTTTTCGTTTTCGTTTGTAGAACGGCGAAACAAATTGATCATGAATAAACTAACACCAGCTTATCTGCAGGACTGAAAGCAGCAACTGCTGACCATTTCTGGCACTTCTGGCAGCCAAAAAAGGAGGGTGAAGAGTTTGCGGGGAAAGGCGGGGGACATGGCGGCGGGTGGGACGTGTGTGGAACCAAACCGACAAGAATCGCAGGCAGGCTGGAACACTGGCACGCTCGCGTGGAGGCAAGTTGAGGACGAAGCTGTGGTGGGCAGAACAGACCAGGTCACACACCACAAATCAATACACCCACGTCGTGAGTAACGTTTCGAGTAAATGTAAACAAGTAAAACTGAATTATCTTCAGAATTATTTATTGTGTCTGAAAATTGTCCCCCTCGCCTACGCCCCCCCCCCCCCCCCCCCCCCCCATTACCTTTACTAACATTCAATTTTTTTTTCTCCAAAATAAATGTTTGTTAGATCCAAGCAGACAGTTTAAGATGTGTGGAACTGGACTAATCGGTATACCCCAGTTGACGCAAAGATAAGGTGATGTACGAGTGCTGAGGCCTGAGGGAGGATATGATGGTTCTTGTAGTCATACATTATGGATGACGTTCTCGTCAGGGATTCTTTGAATCTAGTGAAATATGCAGAGTTCGAATAAAAACACAATACGTAATGATTTGTTCCCTTTTTTGCGATCTAACAGACCCATATGTGTTTATGGACCTATCTGTGCATATGAGAGAGAGAGAGAGAGAGAGAGAGAGAGAGAGAGAGAGAGAAGAGAGAGAGAGAGAGAGATTTTACTTGACAAACGCTATAATAGCTCACCAGTTAAACGAAAAAACAAAACGACGTATGCAAAGCGAACATCCTTTTTTCTGTACAGTGAATAAAAATGTGAAACACATTAGGATACAGACAAAAATCATAATAGCATTAATAGCCATAATCAACTTATTAATTCAGATTAGTAATTGAAAATACTCGACAAGAGCCTCCATAATATGGATTAACAAACACGTACATGTTGATATTGCTTTAAGGAGCAAATAATTAGTTAGACAGAAATGTTTCATCAGACTCCTTTTTGGTTGATTCATATTCATGAAAACGTTTTTGATGCATTTTAGCTGATGGTTTGCAAGTAGAGAAAAAGTGTCCTCAACTCCTTTACATATTGGGCCAGCAGTGTTATGCGATTTTAAGTCATAAACCAACGTCTACAATAAATGAAGCCACACATTCTTAGCTTAAGGCTGAGAGAGAGAGAGAGAGAGAGAGAGAGAGAGAGAGAGAGAGAGAGAGAGAGAGAGAGAGAGAGAGAGAGAAGAGAATCCGCTCTCCTGTATCTCTCGTTCACATCTGAAAACAACATACAAACAAGCAAACAAGTTAACAATCAAACTGAATTACACAACAATAAAATAACGAACAGAAACAAAGTACCGCTATCCACACCACCACCACTACCGTCATCATCATAAGTAGCAACAACAACGACAACGACAAATTCAATAGCAGCAACAACAAACACCACAGTAACAAAAAGCGACAACAAGAGCAACGACATACAGAACAGTAATAAAGACAAAAACGGAAACAGAAATAATGCCAAGGTGGTGACATCTTCCGCCGCGCCATCTTTCCACCATCGAGGTATCAATTTGAAACTCGAAAGGCAACAATAACAAACACAACTCTAGAGACAAGGACAACGAACAGATAACAGCAAAGTAAAACAAAACGACAGTAACAACAACAACAAAAAAACAGGATAAATATAAAAATAAATACATGAATGAATGAACAGATAAGTAAATAATTAACAAATGAACAAATAGATAAATAAAAGAAATAAACAAATACATAATTAATAAATGAACAAATAGATAAACAAATAGATAAGTAGATAAATGAATAAATAAGAAAATAAATGAAGATGTAAATAATAAAAACGATTAAATGAATAAATAAGTAAATAAACAAAGAAATAGTAAATAAATAAATCGATAAATAAATCAATCAATCAATCAATAAGTAAATAAATAACTAAAAAAATAAATAGATAGATAAAGGACTAGCATGAAATAAAACAATATGAAAAAACCCCAAAGAACTCAAACTTGATAACACGATGTACGTCAGTCTACTGTAACTTAAAATATTAGTGGTGCTTAGCAGCAGCAGTATCGACAAATAATAATAACAGCAGCTGCAGCATCGACAAATAATAGCAGCAGCAGCAGCAGCAGCAGCAACATCAGCAGCAGCAGTTGTAGCAGCACCTAGAACAGCAACATAGACCAGCAGCAACAAACGACTGGTTTCTGATGACCATTACTCTGTATGCAAATACTACAGATAGAAAACTTGTCTCAGAAATAACGAACTATGGTTCAAGATAACGTTCGACAAGAATGCAGAGATATGTTTAAACAATTGTGAACAATCACGGGTGTATCATAAAATTATCCTGCTTCATTAAAGTATTTCATTTACAGTCACTAAAAGGTTTGACACTATAAAAAAAAAAAAGACGAGGATGATTGGAATATCTAGTTGATATAAGTTTTATCGCGTCAATGTTCAATCGAGGAAATGAATTTTATCCTCCAGAGAACAAATGGCGGAAAACACAATTTTACATATCCATATATTACTGTCATCAACTAAATAGCTCTTGTGATGAGGATGGGTGGTGGCAGAAGTTGGGGTGTTCCAAAATATATCTGATTTTAACAAAAAATACATCGAAAAATGATCCTCACACATCAAATACATGTGTTTCAAAGACATTCTGAAAAGATCCTTTCAAGTTATCTCGATCATCCTACACAAGTTCAGTTGAAAAAATGTCAATTTCATAGGGCTTGAAAAAAGAAAATTCCATCTCTCTCTCTCTCTCTCTCTCTCTCTCTCTCTCTCTCTCTCTCCTCTCTCTCTTCTGAAAATAATAAAACTGCATGTTTGTATGTTTAACATCTGACGTATAGACCATGTCTTTATCTTTGATTCTTTTATAGTAAATAACAAAGAGAGAGAGAGAGAGAGAGAAGAGAGAGAGAGAGAGAGACAGAGACAGAAACAGAGACAGAGCCAGAGAGACAGAGACAGACAGACAGACAGAGGCAGAAACAAAGAGAGAAAGGTGTATGTAAGAGAGACAAAGAGAGAGAGAGAGAGAGAGAGAGAGAGAGAGAGAGAGAGAGGGTGGGGGTGGGGGTGGAGAGGGGAAGGGGAAGCTAAGGGGAGGGAGGGCGGTCGAAGGTGGGCGTAACAAATGGGACTGTCCAAGTGTATCCAAGCGATCCTGTTTTTAGACAACATTACATGTTAGACAAGATTTTCAACTTCCGCTACTGTCTCCATGCCTGTCTGTCTGTCTGCCTGCCTGTCTGTCTGTCTGTCTGTCTGCCCCCCACCCTTCCCCCCTGCCCTCTCACCCAATCTGTCTCTGTCTCTGTTTCAGTCCCTCTCTCTGTCTGTCTCTCTGTCTGTCTCTGTCTCTCTGTACTGTCAGTCTGTTTCTTTCTGACTCTGTCTCGCTCTCTGTCTCTCTGTACTGTCAGTTTGTTTCTTTCTGACTCTGTCTCGCTGTCTCTGTCTCTGCATATCTCTCTCTCTCTCTCTCTCTCTCTCTCTCTCTCTCTCTCTCTTTCCGTCCGTCCCTCCCTCCCTCCTCTCTTCCTCTCTCTCTCTTCGTGGAAGCGGCGGTACATTGAGCCTAACGCCGAATGAGAGACTTTGGGCTAAAAAGGTAAGATGAACGAAAAACCACAGAGAAGTAGTTTACCTGAGAGTCAGTAAGTGAATGTGGGAGCGTGAGTGTCTGTGTGTGTGTGTAATAATAACAATAACAATAACAATAAATTTATTCAGTCTTTGCAGGCCATTTGGCCCATATTGACAAGGAGGTTTACATTCAATCACAGCAGAATTTTGGACAACATTCCGTGTTAAATAGCGCATAATATACAATATCCTGTATTTTCAGCATCTTATTTTTAAACTTTCTACAATATACATAGCAGTTTTGAATGCAAGATTTCCTTTAAGGTTTCTACATAGCAATTGAACTTTTAGTGTGTTAGGAAAGCGACAATAATACACAGGGAGGTATTTATTTCTTAGATGCAAGTACTTTGGGCAAACAAAAAGAAAATGTACAATGTCTTCAACGTGATTTCCACTGCATTGTTTGCATTCAGGATCGTTTCTTAAACAACCAAAACGTGGAACACCATTTAGATGTAATCTGTTACTTCTTAGCAAGCAAATGGCTCTTCTATGAGCTACTAAATCTAAACTTGTAATGTAGTTAGCTCTAATGATTTCTGGTTGATATAGACTGTAATCCTCTTCATGAGATATGGAATCATGCCAAATTTGTTGTGACATATCTTTCAGCCTATTCCTAAACTCTTCTAGAAAGAATTTACTATTTCCAGGGTTTTGCAGAGCCCAGACCTGACCAAATCCACACTTGCATAGCAGAAGTCTGATTTCTGATGCCCAATTCTTTCTGCCAGCTGCGTCATGTGCATGCAGCATATCATAACACTGTTTGGGGTATCTGTTGTTTGGCATGTTAATGAGTCTGCACCAGTATTTGATGAGACGAGTTTGAGTATCAATCAAGATAGGAAATCTTCCACATTCACCTAAAGCTACATCATTTTTCACATCCCACCTACACCAAGTATCATTTTACATATCTTAACTTGCACTTTTTCTATAGCATCATATTTCTGAAATCCCCAAATTTCCGATCCATATAATAGAATGGGCTTAATTTTTGTATCAAATATTTTGAAAACCATGTCCACTGGGAGTGCTTTAAATCTGAAATATAACCTTTTTATGCCTGTTAAAGCTCTAAGGGCTTTACCAGAAAGAGCTTCTACATTCTTAGTCCATTTCAAAGTAGATGAAAAAATGACCCCCAGATAATTATAGCAAGATTCAACCTTTATCTCTGCATCGTTTAGATTCCATTTTTCACTTGTTTTGTTAAATCCTCTATTTTTGAATACAACTACTTTAGTCTTATCCATGTTTACCTTCAGACCCCATTTTTTACAATATTTTTCTAGACGGTCGATCTTCTTCTGTAGGTCTAGAACAGTGTCAGCAACAATTGCAATGTCATCAGCGTACATAAGGAGGAGAATACCCAACGGATCTCCCAGTATACCAATGCCTCGTGCACCACAACCAATTAACTCTGTCTGAAGTTCAGATAGAAATATAGAAAACAAAAGGGGACTCAAAACACAGCCTTGCCTAACACCAGATAAGCACTCAAAATATTCTGTAATCTTATCTCCAACACACACAGCTGCCATCACACTCTTATACATACCTTGAATTGTGCCAAACAGTTTACTATGGATCCCTCTGGACAGCAGAATGTAAAGAAGTTTACTTCTATTTACACAGTCGAACGCTTTTGAAAAGTCTACAAATAGTGAATAAAATCGTCCGCCTTGTTTGCTTAAGTATTTCTGCACGAGAGATTGGAGAGAAAATATGTCGTCTATTGTACTATAGCCTTTCCGGAAGCCTGCTTGGGCTTCAGGGATAGTTTCATGTTCATTACAATATTGAGTCAATCTGTTATTAATCACTGTATTATATATTTTACTAAGCACATTCAGCAAAGAAATACTTCTGTAGTTATCAACACAACCTCGATCACCCTTTTTATGTAAGGGAAAGATTACTGCTTTTGTCCAGCTTTTTGGGTACGTTCTGCTACTAAATCACTTTATTGAACAAGGGGTGTAGAAACTTAATGAGTACGTTTGCTCCTGCATGGAACAGGTCAGTGGGCAAACCATCTGGCCCGGCAGCTTTACCCTTCTTCATTGCATTAATTGCTTTGAATATCTCAGTTTCTGATATTTCATTATCATGATCAAAGTTATGACACTCTTCACAAGTTTCAGAACAGTGATCATGTAATGTACCAGAAATTTCTTGTTCAAAATCTTCATCATGTACATTTTGTTCAGGTGACAGTAAGTTTTTGAAATATTCATACCATTTGTTTGGTGTAATCGTATTTGAACTTTTTGAATTGCTGGCTGTAAGAGACTTTATTTTTTGCCAAAATGATTTAGAGTTTGGGTCTGCGCATGCTTCGTTTAATTCATCTATGATACGTTTGTCTCTTTCATCTTTTTTCGATTTACAAAGCAACTTGAATGCTTTTTTGTGATCAAGATAGCTTTCTAAGTCCTTCCTGTCATCCGTTTGTCTGAATATACGTAGATACATGTATTTTTCTTGTTTAGCTTTCTCACAATCCTTGTCCCACCAAGGTGATTGATTGTACGAACATTGCTTTTTTGGTCTTGATTGCATTTGTTCAGCTGCTTTTTGCATAAACTGACAACATATTCTGTGCCTTCGTCAACATTTTGAGTTAATGCTTCAAAGAAGTTTGCTAGCTCATGGATTACGTTGGTTTGAGATAATCAGTAAAGGCTTCTAAACTTTGACTTCTTACTTTAAAATGTAACTTGTATTCCATGCTAACGCTATTCTCATCTTCAGTTTCTTTGTAGCTTTCACGCGTATTATCATTGAGAAACAAAACAATAGGAAAATGGTCAGATTCAGATCTATCTGCGACAAACATGTCAGAAATAAAGTCATACATTGCTTGGGAACAAATGAAATAATCAACGACACTCATCCCTCTGTTAGCTGTACAAGTAATCTCGCCCTGTTTGTCTTGCTCTGTTCTCCCATTTACAATAAACATGTTGTTTTTCTTTTAAAAGGTCAATGAGCTTTCGGCCAAAGTTATTTACAGCATGGTCCTTTGATTTCCGTTCAATTTGAGGCATATCATTCAATAATTCATCAATTTCATTTAACGGGTGTGCGTGTCTATTTTCATGGACAAAATCAATGTCTTGTAACTCACCAGTACGGGCGTTGAAATCTCCACATAATACAAAGGGCAAGTCAGGATATTCACGCATGACATCGGTTATGTTGTTAGCTAATATATCAATACCACTGGGGTTGTCTTCACCATAAATGACCGAGTTCGCAGGGGCTACATACACAAAGCCAAAAATCACGTCAAAAGAATAATTGAGAACTTGTTTACACAATCTTAGAAAAATGCATTCTTCCGCTGATGTCATTAACTGTTCGACATATCCAGAAATCGTCTTTCTCACACAGACAGCTACACCACCCCCTTTTATGCGCTGAGAGCGGGGTGAGAAGAAAACGTGAAGTTGGGAAAAGCTTTTTCAATATCCTCTTGTTTACAAGACCAGCATTCGGAAAAAGCAAAAATTTGAAACTGTTCACAATATGTGAACGTATTTTTGTTTTCTCACATCGTTATGCATTTATGCTGCTTTGCAATGGCAGTGTGTGTGTGTGTGTGTGTGTGTGTGTGTGTGTGTGTGTGTGTGTGTGTGTGTGTGTGTTGTGTGTGTGTGTGAGCCCTGAACACCACCGAAATACCTCAACCAGCAGCACATGTGCGTTCTAATTCCCACTAAACCCCGCACCATGGAACCGTAGGTCTGAAAATGTATGAAACTATTTCTGAGGGAATTGTGAGGGGTGTGGGTGGGGAGGAGGAAAGGGGGGAGGGCAGAGGATATGGGATGTGGAGGAATGGAGATCTGA
>CM065716.1:39885748-39888248 GCA_033310375.1 Conus canariensis | reverse complement strand
GAATGTCCAGTTCTAACATCTTTATATGATATTCTAAAGATAGATACTGCTCCCTTAGGGGCTTTACAAGAAATACTTTACAGCCCATAAATGATTGATATAGCAAAGGCTGTATCGAGTTCTGTTATTATTCATTTGTTGTAATGATTTATCAGTTTATAATTATTGTTTGGTCGTTAATAGGCAAGCTTTCATACATTTGTGTCCGCGCGCGCGCGCGCACGCACGCACGCACGCACGAGCACGCACGCACACACACTCATATAAGCACTTACACACATACACTTTTTTTTTTTTTTTTTTTTTGTTTGTTTTGTTTTTTTGTTGTTGTTTTCTTTTGTTGTTTTTTTGTTGTCTAATATCACCATCGTTGTGAACAGACTCTAAATTAAATCAATCAAATGAATCAAATTCGCTTACTCTTTAAGGTGTCTGTCTCGCTAGTCCTCTGGCCATGACTTTTTGCAGCATCCACTGAGGACTTCCTGACAATACCCCTTCCTCCCCTCCATTGAGATCCTCCATGCTTCTCTCTGTTAGCTTACAGAAGGACAGGCCTGTCCATCACTGAATGTCCTTCCCAAGTTCTCTTCCTCCTGTCACACTGTTTTATAAATAAAAAGATTTAAAGAAAATGCTCAGCAAATATTTAGCAAATGGATCTCAAGCGAATTTTTAAAAAATCGCAACGTTGGCAGGATAATGGTAAAAGAGCGAGGAAGGAAGCGGGGGAGTCAGGGAGGGCTTGGGTGAAGAGAGGGAAATGGTCTTGTATAGAGCGGGGGGAGGGGAGGGAGAGGTTGGGGATCGGGATGGAAACAGAAGAAGTAAGATCGAAGATGAGGTAATATCAGAGCAGGTGCCAAATAATCCCCATAAATCAGATCTAAAGGCCAATTACAAATACACTAATCCGTGAGTCATCAAACACATTGGGCCTGTCTCAAATTTGTGGGAAAGAAAACAAAACTTGAGAGACACACACTTTTCTCCTCTGTGTGTGTGTGTGTGTGTGTGTGTGTGTGTGTGTGTGTGTGTGTGTGTGTGTGTGTGTGTGTGTGTGCGTGCGTGCTTACGTGCATGCGTGCATGCGTGAATGCGCGCACGCGCTCGCGCGCGCGTGTGTGTATGTGTGTGTGTAAAAGAGAGAGGGAAAAGTTTTAAACCACCTGGTCTGTGATGAAGACTTTATCCGTTGAAATCCTAACATTTGATTCATACTGACTGCAACCCTTCATTGTTTTGTATTTCGCTTCACGTCACCAGTTTTCGGTATGCGCCCAATTTGAGATAACTAGTGATTTGTATGTTTTTGTTTTCGTTGTCCTGAATGCTGGTCATCTTGCCTGAAGAAGACCAAAGAGGCTGTAATTTGTTTGTTCCATTTGGCCGGCGGAATAGTAATTTTTCGTTTAAGTTTGTTTCAGTTTCCGCCTGCAGTCATCTCACTTTGAAACTAACCGTTAATATCAGTTTGGTCTTCGCCACAAACAAGATAGGTATCCTTTAAGGACTAAAAGTCAAAAAGGAAATCTTATCTGATTGCCTGCGTCGTATAAGTTTCTTTGTTTATTTGTTTTCACCGCAGAACTTAGATAGTAGTGTTCTTTGACTAGTGCACGTAGTGATCGGAATTCTCACTATCCTACTCACTTTATAAAACATGGCAGAGCATGTAAAATCCATTCTGAATATACATCAGCATACAACAGAAATCTACCTATTTGATTTTGTTCATCGTGGTCATTTTCAGCCCGTGTTCAACGTGTTCAGAAAGTGAATGAAGAACATACATAAGTCGGGTATTTTCCAAAGTCACCATAGGATACAGCATGTGGTGTGAAATTTAAGAATCGTGTTCATAGTATACAAATGCACATTCTTTATCACGAACCCGAATTTCTGTTCCATACTATAAGACTGGTCAAAGAGTCAAATAACTATAAAAAGATGATGAAAAAAGGCGGTGCAATTCAGTTTCTATAATCATGACTGCTCATGATACTCTATCTGCAAGATTTGACATCCCAAGATAAAAGTGCATTTTGTGGTGTATGAAAACCGAGAAGACAAACCATAGCTTGCAATCCTCGTTGTTCCGGATTGCAGTGTCCGCCATGTTGTAGTGTAATCTCCCATATTCCACGCGCCTCCTCGAGGAGTGCAAAAAGTCGTGACACTTTTTCCTTCTATCAGCCGTGGTCTGCTGACAACACATGAAATGCAAGACAAATGAAATTCTAACACAGCCTCTGAATTAGGTGACCAGAAAGAAGTCATATGAAGTAAATGAGAGTGAAATGTTGTGTCACCCGAACTGACCCTTTAAAACGCTTAGCGAAACGGGTGATAACCTCATCCTACTATGTAGTTGTAATGAAATAACACATGGGTTAAAGAATAATAAAATAATGGGCTTTCTGAACAGTGTCTGGAAAATGTAATAGAAAGTGGTGATACTTGATCGTAGAAAAGGCAACCTAGAAAAGGAGTCCAATGT
>CM065716.1:39875748-39880748 GCA_033310375.1 Conus canariensis | reverse complement strand
ACTGAAGGTTTTGAGTTGGAACCACACGTGGGGTCGGATTCTTTCGGCTTCAAAACCCTGTCTGCACACCTTGCATTAAATGCTAGTCTGATTCAGGTCAGGGAAGGTTAAAGGCGGAGGAAGGAGATGAATGGGCACCGACTTTCGTTGTATTGTGTCCTAAACACGGCTAACCTCTTTCAGTTTACAGCCAATAGGTAATGGATTTTAACCTTTTTTTTAAAGACACACACCAAGAATCTATTAAACAAAGACTGAATTTGGTAATAATCAGCATTGGTAGAGAAAAGACTGGCAAGTATAACTGAACCATAACTGTACATGTTTGGGTTAAAAGAAATATGAAATATCACACACACACACACACACACACACACACACACACACACACACACACACACACACACACACACACACTCGCACACACAAACACCCACACACACACACACACACACACACACACACACACGCACACACACACACACACGCGCGCGCGCGCGCACGCACGCACGCACAGAGAGAGAGAGAGGGAGAGAGAGAGAGATGCAGCACTGGGTTTTTCATATAAGAGTAGAAAGCAAGTTTGTTATCAGAACAACAAAATAAAGAAAAGAAAGACTAGAAATCGAAGTCTTGTGGACCAGTTCATTTGGTATGTTCCATTCTGTGTCGGTATCATAGAAGAACCCAACAATGTCAAGTGCAGTGCAGAAAATTGAACCTGTCGTCGCTTGATCAGCCTGTAAGGTTACGTTCACGCTAAGCCCGGCACGTTGCTGCCGGCCAGTTGCCGTCAGCTTGTCACAGCAAAACTGTGTTCACGGTAACACCGCGGTAACGTGGTGAAACCGCCCCCCTCCCAGTTTAAATCCCGGGAGTCAGTCTGGCACTGTCTCAGATTAACTCCCGGGAGTTGATCTGGGTCTGCACCAAAGCAGCCCCCCAACAGGTTCAGAACGGCCCCCCATCTCTTCTTTCTGTTTACTAGGCCTGTTCCAAAATGAACCCATACCAGTCTCAGAATAACTCCCGGGAGTTGTTTTGAACCAAAACATTTTGACTCTAAACTAACTCCCGGGAGTTCATATGGGGCAGTGCCAAATCAGCCCCCCAACCCCTTGGAGAGTTAAACTGGTGTTGTTCCAAACTAACTCCCTGGAGTTCTTCTGGGCCCAAACTTTTGACATCAAAATGACTCCCCGGGAGTTAAACTGGCGCAAGTGGAGAGTCATTCCAGGACAGGCCTGGAAAGGCCCCCCCCCGCCCCCCCCCCCCCCCCCCCCGGAGTTAATCTAGCACCGGCCCGGAACAGTCCCCCCTAGAGAGTTAAACTGGACCTGCCCCAAAACAGCCCCCTAGAGAGTTAAACTGGACCTGGCCAAAACCAGCCTCCTTCCTGGGGATTAATCCAGTACTAGCCCAGAACAGCCCCCCCCCCCCCCCCAAGAGTTAAACTGGACCTGGCCCAGAACAGACTCCTAGAGAGTTAAACTGGATCTGTCCCGAAGCAGCCCCACCAGGGAGTTAATCTGCCACCGGCCCAGAACAACCCACCAAGAGAGTTAAATTGGACCTAGCCCAGAACAGCCCCCCCTATGGGGAGACTTTGCTTTAAACAAACATTATTCAACCGAAACATTTTGCAGCGAACATCACAACACGAAGCACAACAAGCGAAAGCTTATGTGGCACCTGCCCAGAACAAGCCTCTCCCACCTCGCACCCCCTAGAGAGTTAAACTGGTTCGAAACTGCCCCCTTCCTGGGGAGCTAATCTGGCACTGGCCCTTAACAGCCCCCCCCCCCCCCCCCCCGGAGAGTTAAACTGGACCTGGTTCGAAACTGCCCCCTTCCTGGGGAGCTAATCTGGCACTGAACAGCCTCCCCCCCCCAACCCCCCCTGAAAGTCGGAAAGTTAAACTGGACCTGGTCCAGAACAGCACCCCCTGTAGACCGCTGTTTTATCGCACCCTACCGTTTTGTCACACATGCGACTAAACGGCGGGATAGCGACAAAACAGCGGTTGAAGGTCCACCGTTTTGTCTCTGTGCGACAAAACGGCGGATGTGCGACAAAACAGCGGTTTACGGTGTAACAACCCAAAAGTACTCACCGCCCAGAAGTACTCCCGGGGGGTACTACTGGGGCCGCGCCAGAATGACTCCCGAGAGTACATCTGGGTCGGGTAAAAAATGGACCCCTGTTTTCATAAAGTACTCCCGGGAGTCATTCTGGACCGGTTCCAGAAGTATCCCCCCCCCCCCCCCTCCCCCCCCGGGCATATCTCCGTTAAGGTGTTGAGGGTTGTTATTTATTAGTCATAAAGTCATAATGCACATTCTATCTGAATCAACATTTAAATATAGTCTGAATCAGAGTACTTCTTGGCCGGTCCCAGAAGTACCCCCCCCCCCCCTTGCATATTTCCTTTATTAATGTGTTCAGGGTTGTTATTTACTGGTTATAAACTCATACATGGACATTCTACCTGAATCAACATTGAAATATAGTCTGAATCAACTTTAGGGGGAGTTATTCTGGGCCAGTCCTAAAAGTACCCCCCTTGAATATCTCCTTTATCAATATGCTCAGGGTTGTTATTTAATGATCATAAGCTCACACATGGACATTCTACCTGAATCAACATTGAAACGAGGCTGAATCAACTTTAGGGGGAGTATTTCTGGACCGGTCCCAGAAGTACCCCCCTCGCATGTCTCCTTTATTAATGTGTTCAGGGTTGTTATTTACTGGTCACAAACTCACACCTGGACATTGTATCTGAATCAACACTGAAAACGAGTCTGAATCAACTTTAGGGGGAGTACTTCTGGGCCGGTCCGAGAAGTACCCCCCTGGCATATTTCCTTTATCAATGTGTTGAGGGTTGTTATTTACTGGTCACAAACTCACACATGGACATTCTATCTGAATCAACATTGAAAACGAGTCTGAATCAACTTTAGGGGGAGTACTACTGGGCGGTTCCAGAAGTACCCCCCTTGCATATTTCCTTTATCAATGTGTACAGGGTTGTTATTTACTGGTTATAAACTCATACATGGACATTCTACCCGAATCAACATTGAAATATAGTCTGAATCAAATCTAGGGGGAGTTATTCTGGGCCAGTCCCAAAAGTACCCCCCTTGCATATCTCCTTTATCATTGAGTTCAGGGTTGTTATTTAATGGTCATAAGCTCACACATGCACATTCTACCTGATTCATCATTAAAAACGAGGCTGAATCAACTTTAGGGGGAGTACTTCTGGGTCGGTCCCAGAAGTATCCCCCTTCCATATTTCCTTCATAAATGTGTTCAGAGTTGTCATTTACTGGTCATAAACTTACACATGGACAGTCTATCTGAATCAACATTGAAAATCAGTCTGAATTAACTTTAGGGAGAGTACATCTGGACCAGTTCAAGAAGTACCTCCCTTGCATATCTCCTTTATTAATGTGTTCAGGGTTGTTTTTTTACTGGTCATAAGCTCACACATGGACATTGTATCTAAATCAACATTGTCATATAGACTGATTCAACTTAAGGGTGAGAACTTCTGGGCCGGTCACAGAAGCACCCCCCCCCCCCCTGCATATCTCATTCATTAATGTGTTCAGGTTTGTTACTTACTGGTTAGAAACTCATATATGGACATAAACTCATGCATGGACATTCTATCTGAATCAACAATGAAATATTCTCTGAATCAACTTTAGGGGGAGTACATATGGAGCCGCGCCAAAGTTACTTCCGGGAGTACATTGGGCTGGCCCAGACGTACTCCCGGGAGTCATTCTGGTGCAGAGGGGTGGGGGGGGGGGGGTCAGTTTGGGACTGGTACCAAAAGTATTCCCCTGTCTAAAGGAATCATCGTTGTAAGATAGTTACATAAAACAAACATTTATTTGCAAAGTTGTCAATAGGGAGGAGTACTTCTGGGACCAAGGGGAGGTACTGTCCCAGAAGTACTCCCGGGAGTACTTCTGGGCGGGGAGTACTTTTGGGGTGTTACACCGGGTCAAGCTAACACTTCAGGAGGGCTGTTCTGGGCTGGTGCCAGATTAACTCCCCAGGTGGGGGGGCTGTTTTGGGGCAGGTCCGGTTTAACTCTCCAGGGGCTGTTCTGGGCTGGTGCCAGATTAACTCTTAGGTGGAGGGCTGTTTTGGGGTAGGTCCAGTTTAACTCTCTAGGGGGGATGTTTTGGGCCGGTGCCAGATTAACTCCCCAGGAGGGGGGGGGGGGGGCTGTTCTGGGCCTTGTCTAGTTTTAACTCTCCATGATAGTGCCAGATTAACTCCCCTGGAGGGGGCTGTTCTGGGACAGGTGCGTGCAGTTTAACTCTCCAGAGGGGCTGTTCTGGGCTGGTGCCAGATTAACTCCCCAGGAGAGGGGGGAGGGGGGGGGCTGTTTTGTGCCAGGGCCAGTTTAACTTTCCAGGGGATGCCTGTACCAGGTTGGAACCAGATTAACTCCCCAGGAGAGGGGGCTGCTCTAGCCAGGTCCAGTTTAACTCTCTTGGGGGGCTGATTTGGGCCAGTGTTAGATTAACTCCCCAGGAGGGGGAGGGGGCTGTTCTGGGCCTTGTCTACTTTAACTCTCCAGGGGGGCTGTTTCATGACGGTGCCAGATTAACTCCCCTGGAGGGGGGGGGGGGGGGCTGTTCTTGGACAGGTCCAGTTTAACTCTCCAGAGGGGCTGTTCTGGGCTGGTGCCAGATTAACCTTCCAGGAAAGGGGGGGGGTCTGTTTTGTGCCAGGGCCACTTTAACTCTCCAGGGAGGCCTGTACTAGGCTGGAGCCAGATTAACTCCCCCAGGAGAGGGGGGGGGGGGGAGGGCTGTTCTGGGCCAGGTCCAGTTTAACTCTCTAGGGGGGCTGTTTTGGGCCGGTGCCAGATTAACTCCTAAGGAGGGGGAGGGGGCTGTTCTGGGACTTGTCTAGTTTAACTCTCCAGGGGGGCTGTTCCGTAACGGCGCCAGTTTAACTCCCCT
>CM065716.1:39855748-39870748 GCA_033310375.1 Conus canariensis | reverse complement strand
CTGGGAGTGTGTGAGAAGCGCTTGTCAAGGTAAGACAGAGCAAAATCCAGAAAATACACCGCTTTCTCGATTCCGCAAAGACACCTTTCTTCTAATCATCATCGCTTCACAGCACAAGGCTCTTTTCGTTATGATGGCAATGTAAGTCTATAGACTGTGTCTGAGCGGAGAAATTTGTCAAAAACAAAACATTCAGAGCGGACATTAATGCAGTGAGGGAACGGGTTGAAAATGTAGAGAAACTCTGACTGTCTGATAGGTTTATCGAGCATGAGAGCTGTCGCGCGTGCTGCCATGCCTGCCTGCGCAACTGATTTTCGGCCGATAATTATGTGGTTCATTTCCATGGATATACATTGCCTTCATGACGAAAAGACCCTTGCGCCGTGAAGCGATGATGATTAGAAAGGTGTCTTTGCGGAATCGAGCAAGCAGTGGTTTTTTTTTTTCGTTTTTTTTCCTGGGTTTTGCTCTGTCTTACCTGTCTTGGGGAAGTTTGCTGTTGATCCTAGCTGGTGATGTCGAGCTGCACCCTGGTCCTCCTTCCTCTGCCACCGACAAGAATCAAGGTAACGTAAAAGCAAACACACGACAATCCAGGCTGAGTATTACCAACGACTGTCTCTTGCTGATGTGATGACCAAGTTGGATATAATGGACAGTTCAATGAACGGGAAGCTGGATGAGGTGAAAGAAGACATGAAACGGATTAAGGACAAAGTGGGAGAGTTACAGGAGGAGGTGGGGGAACTGAAAGATCAAATCAGTACGTTGCAAAACGAAAATAAAACATTGAGAGCGGACATTAATGCGTTGAGGGAACGGGTGAAAAATGTAGAGAAACATGCTGACCATTTGGAGGGCAGATCAAGAAGAAACAATCTCCTATTTTATGGTATTGACAAACAGCAAAATGAAACAAATCGGGACCTAGAGATGACGTTGAAAGAACTGTGTACTGAAAAACTTGAGTTGGCGAATGATGTTGAGTTCGATCGGGTGCGTCGGGTAAGTGGAAAACCCAACTCCCCTGTGATTGTGAGGTGCACCTTTTATAAAGATAAAATAAACATTCTCAAGGCAAAGCAGAAATTGAAGGGAATCAATATTTTTGTTGCTGAAGATTTTTCCAGAGGGGTAAGGGAAATTCGGAAGAAACTGTCAATGATTATGAAAACTAAGAGAAATGATGCTACAGAGAGTGACTGTGGTACATGATCATCTTCTTGTGGATGGGAAGAAGTCCTTTCTTTCTGCTGATGGGGAGATTTTGGTGGGGGAAGGGGATTAACGGTGTGGCTGCCCCATTTATAAACTGCCACAAGCTTTATGCCAGAATACAAAAACACATGCAACCCTTTCAAAACGTTCATTACAGTGTATTGTTTGTCAGGATTCGCACTCGAACTCCTGTGGTGGTGATGATTTTGCGTGTGATTCTGGCATGGTTGCCGGAGCTGATGGTTGTCGCTCGGGCTTATATGGTGCTGTGGATATTTTGTGCGACGCGGAGCGATTTGCTGGTAGTTGTGATTGGCGTTCGGTCGCCTGTGGTAATACCGTAGCTGTGCGTGATGCTGGCATGATTGCAGATAACATTTGGCTTTCGAACACTTGTAGTGGAGATTTTACTACGTGTGGTACTCACATGGTCACAGGTAATGATTTGTGTTTGAACCCCTGTAGTGGCGAAGTCACTGTGTGTGCTACTTACATGGCAACAGGTCGTAATGATTTGTGTTTGAACCCCTGTAGTGATGATGTTACTGTGTGTGGTGATGTTACTGTGTATAGTTCTCACAAGGTCACAGGTAATAATGATTTGTGTTTGAACCCCTGCAGTGGTGATGATACTGTGTGTGGTGATGTTACTGTGTATAGTTCTCACAAGGTCACAGGTAATAATGACTTGTGTTTGAACCCCTGTAGTGATGATGTTACTGTGTGTGGTGATGTTACTGTGTATAGTTCTCACAAGGTCACAGGTAATAATGACTTGTGTTTGAACCCCTGCAGTGGTGATGATACTGTGTGTTGTACTCACATGGTCACAGGTAATAATGATTCTTGTTTGAACCTCTGCAGTGGTGAAGTTACTCACATGGTCACAGGTAATAATGATTCTTGTTTGAACCCCTGCAATGGTGAAGTTACTGCGTGTGGCACTCACAAGGTCACAGGTAATGATTCGTGTTTCAACCCCTGCAGTGGTGATGTTACTATGTGTGGTACAAACAAGGTTACAGGTGATAATGATTCTTGTTTGAATCCCTGCAGTGGTAATGTTACTATGTGTGATACACACAAGGTCACAGGTGATAATGATTTGTGTTTGAACCCCTGCAGTAGTGATGTTACTATGTGTGGTACCCCACAAGGTCAAGGGTAAAAATGATTCGTGTTCGAACCCCTGTACTGGTGATGTTACTGTGTGTGGTACTAGCAAGGTCAGAGGTAAAAATGATTCGTGTTCGAACCCCTGTAGTGGCGATGTCACTGTGTGTGGCATACACCAGGTCACAGGTAAAAATGATTCGTGTTCGAACCCCTGTAGAGGTGATGTTACTATGCGTGGTACCCACAAGGTCACAGATAGTAATGATTCGTGTTCGAACCCCTTTGGCGGTATTATTACTAGCTTTGATACTGACATGGTTTCAGGTTATAATGATGATGTGAACATTCGAATTCTTTAGGCAATGTTGTTACAGTAAATGATGCGAATATGGTTTCAGATTATTACGACTGGTGTTGAAACCCCGATACCGACATTTTGACTGTGTGTAAAACTAATATGGCTGCGGATTATACTGATCGGTGTTCAAACCCCTGCAATTTTACTGTTACTGAATGTGATGTTGATATGATTTCAGGTTATAATGATTTGTGTTCAAAGCCCTGTAGCGTTCTTGTTATTGTGTGTGATACTGACAACTTTTCAGACGCAAATGATTGGCGTTCGTATCCCAGCAAAATTTTCACTGTGTGTGATACTAACATAGGTTCAGATTGTAACGATTCGTGTTAGAATTCCAGCAGCAATGTTATTGTAATATTGATATGTTTTCTGCTAGTAATGATTGGCCTTTGAAATCTGATAGAGATCTTGTTGCTGTATGTGATACTGACATGGTTTCAGCTTAAAATGATTCGCCTTTGAACCCCTGCATCGATGTTGTTACAGTGTGTGATAATGGCATAGTTTCAGCAAATGATAGTTGGTGTTCAAACCACTGTAGCGTTTTTTGCTACTATGTGTGACACTGACATGGTTTCGTGTAATAGCGATGTGCTTTACTTCACCAATTACTCGTGTTCGAATCTCAATGGCGATGTTGTTACTATGTGTGGTACCGTGAATGGTTCAGATAATAATGAGTTTTCTCGTGTTCGTGAGATTTCTGTGTTTGATCGTGCTCCGGCAGGTTGCGAAGTAGGCATGAATATAGCGTCTTCCTGTGGTGTACAGAACCCTGGCAAATCGGTCTGCTTCGTTGGTCACGAGGGGATGTCACGTTGTGCGGGATGCGGATGTATTCATGGAAGTTCGGGGTCGGTGGTTTCGGATCTTGCGGGTGATGAGGTGCGTTCTCGTCAATCGGAGAATGAGTCGCGGGAAGTTTGTGGGGGTGGGGCGAGTGGTGTCGGACTGGATTACGTTTATACTGAATTCACTGAATCGTTATTTGGGGCACCGATTTCATCAGATGATAGTGATGACGGAACTTTGTCTGTGAATTCCATTGACAACTCTGTTTGGAGTAATGATTATTCTTCATATCAAGGAAATCACCAGAAGGGTTTTTTATTTATGCATTGGACTGTGAATGGTTTGATGTAAACAATTTTTCATAACGATTTTGTTTCTTTTGTGTCATCCTTTCATTTTGTTTGCTTGGTCGAAACTTTTGTTGATAGTATTGATTCGGATATATTTACAGGATACAAGGCTTTTTGCCAACTAGCTAAGAAGCTATCAAATACTGGGAGGTCTTCGGGTTGTGTCGTTTGTCTCATCAAAAATGAGTTTATGTCTTTTGTGAAGCAGATCAAAGTGAGTGTTGGAAACTTTCTGTTGTTCGTCATTAACAAGAGCCTGTTTGGCGATAGAAAAAGATGTGTTGTATGTCTGTGCGTACACACCACCCGAGGGTTCTCGGTGTTACAACCCAGTTATAACACAGTACCCCTAGCTTCAGCTTGTTTGTATGGACACCATTCTATTTTGATTCATTCTTAGCTTCACACACACACACACACACACACACACACACACACACACACACACACACACACACAAGAGAGAGAGAGAGAGAGAGAGAGGAGAGAGAGAGAAAAGAGAGAGAGAGTTATAACCCAGTTATAACACAGTACCCCTATCTTCAGCTTGTTTGTATGGACACCATTCTATTTTGATTCATTCTTAGCTTCACACACACACATACACACACTTTGCATAACACACACACACACACACACACACACACACACAACACACACACACACACACACACACAATAAATAAAATATGTTAAATCTGTCAAATTCCAAGGTATAATCTTAACTTCTAAACTGTCATGGAACCAGCATATTGAACACATATTATAAAAAGCACGGAAAAGTTTAAACTTTCTTACGATTATAAACAAACAACCATGGGGCCAAGATGCTTCGACTTTAATACCTCTATCAACCGCTCTTGTGCGATCTAGGTTAACCTATGCTCAGGAAGTATTTTTCAGCGCGCCACAACATCTGTTAAATAAATTGCAGCGCATTGATTGCAAGGCTTACAAACTCGCTCTTGGTGTTCCCATACATACATCCAACTTTGGAACATACAATGAGATTGGAGTGCTACCTCTCAGCGAGGTTCGAAAAGTAGCTGCGTCGAAGTTCGTTCTGAAGAGTTTTACACAGAAAAAATTTCTGTGCAAAAGAAGTTTGTTTAAATTCTGAAAAAGATTTTGGAAAACGAGCTAGAGGAATACAATCTACAAAATCAATCTACTCGTATACTTCTCACCTTATCAGAGATTCCAACATAAATAGAAATGAAATCGCTGTTAAACCATCCTTTTCACCAGTACCAAGATGGGAACAAACGAAGGCCTCCTTTGATACGATTCATTCAGATCTGTCCAAAAAATATTCACCCAACATACCAAAAAGTTCTGTATGCTTACACCTGGAAAATCAGTACAAGAACCACCTAAACATTTTCACAGACGGCTCAGTGCTAGAAGACAGTAGGACAGGGGCAGTTTTTGTAATACCTGACTTAAACATGAAGAAAATGTACCATCTTGGCAGAAATTTTTCGATTTTCAGTGCCGAGCTAGCCGCCATCCTAATATCCTTAAATTATATTCTTTATTTCCATCTAAATGTCAGTCACGTGCTAGTATGTGCTGATCCTAGATCTGCTCTTGAAGCAATCCGGTCTTCAAATTCAAAAATCCGTTTGGAGATAATAACAGAAATAAGTCATGTTATACATCTTTTATCCGATAAAGGCACATCAGTTAGTTTTTGCTGGGTCCCCTCTCATTGTGGCATTTCAGCAAATGAGAGAGTCGATCATGCTGCAAGAAAGGCAGCTCGAAATGTTGAGGGTTCAATTCCTCTTAATATTCCTTTGGATTTAACAGAATGCAATATTCTTCTAAACAAAACATCGAATGAAAGCTTCAGAAACTTGATAATGAACTGAGATACTCAGTATCATTAGAGTTGTGTTAAATTTGGTGGCAAAATCAACTCGAAAGCCTCATCAAACAATCACCTTGCTTTTTTAGAGAGATTAGAAGTTTACTGCACAGAATGCGGTTAAATTCCCTTCGTACAAAGTTCTGTAAAAACATTAGATGCATGTGTGGAGAAACTCTAGGAGTAGGACATCTATCAATCAATTGTCCAAGAGCAAGGGAATTATATCGTAAGTCGGGCGTTTGTAGTTTATCTGACGGACCCAGTCCGTCATCTGTGTCCAAGATTTTGAATGACTACTCTTTTCTTTCCTCAGTTTGTAAATGTTTGTTACACAGCCCAGTGGGCATTTACCTTTGATGTTCTATCCTTTAATATTAGATTGTTAATTACTTAGCATTACTTGCAGTACTCTTGCTCCTATGCTACACTCAGCTTGAAGTGTACTTGCCTAATTCCGGATAAATTGACACATTTACATACAAGTGCGCACGCACACACACACACACACACACACACACACACACACACATACGCGCGCGCGCGCACACACACACACTACACACACCACACACACACAACACACACACACACACACACACACACACACACTAGCATGCACATCCACACTTTGTCCCTGTATCTGGCCATCTCCAATCTCAACTCATATCATAAGAAATGTTTATTCATACAACACATTTTCAAGAAACAACCACACAGTTAATACGCACATTTCATATACTTCAACACATCGTCTGATATCACTTTTAGTGGAAGGACGTTAAACTGAAGAAACTGAACACACACACACACACACACACACACACACACACACACACACACACACACACACTGCACAACACGCACACACACACACACACACACACACACACACACACACACACCACTGCACAACACACACACACACACACACACACACACACACACACACACACACACTGCACAACACACACACACACACACACACACACACACACACACACACACACACACAGAGCCAGTTTACATTCTAAATCTGCTGTACATTTTGTTGCCTTTGTTTGTACTTCTAAAACTGTATTTTCTGTTGTTTTGTTGATTTTCTTGTAAGAACTTTTGTGAACAAGAGGGGGCATATCCATCACACCACAAAATGAGGCAAGCTCTGATCTCATGGCCAAAACTGAACGACGATTGACTGAACTGACTGCTAAATTCCCTACCTGAATTTGCTTTGAGGTGTTGAATGGTTTTTGTTCATTGCATTTTCTGTTGCTGCAGTGAAAAACAAAAACACTATCTAAGCCCTGCCTACCAGTTTCCATCAGTGTGACACTGTGACCACAATGTTTACATTGCAAATGAGATGAAATACTATCATTCAACAATGACACATCAGTTATGCTATTTCCAGTTGGCACAGATGGACAGATTACAACCTCTTCATCACAATCACTGTTTTTATCACAAGACCTGTTCAAATCGTTTTCTATATCCTCTTTCATCACACTGTAGTAGAAGTAGTTCAGAAAAAGTGGGCGTGGCACATTTTTCACTTTCTGTTGTCGAACACTTGGTGATTGATAGTGTCGAAGTTTGGTCTGAATCACTACTCACGACTGTAGCAGACGATTCTACACATGATGTTGCACTTTCGGCGGACGTGAAACACTCTAATTGCCATAAAATCTTCTTTTTCTGGTATATTTCACCCCCTTTTTCCGATCAGAAGGCATTTTTCAGTATCACTAGCTATGATCCCTTCAAATTTTATGAAAATCGATTGTAAAATCACACTCGACGAATCAATGAGCCAGAAAGAGTTACCGTTCTTGGTTGAAACGTCTTAATTACCGCAACAGACTAAAACAGTCCTTTTCTGAGCGAACAAAAAAGGTGTATGTACAGTGTTGAGTCTGACGAGTCAAAGCGAAAAAATGGCTGCTGTTACTCCTTTACATAATTTGTTCTCAGAACCTACGAAAAATAAACAAAAACTGTTAACTGTATGTTAAATTTCAGATATTTTTCCATGAAAACACACCATTATAATTCAGAAAGGAAAACAGTTATTTTTGACTGAAATCAAGGTGATACTGGCCCCTTAATAGACCAATAAATATAAGATGAAGTTGTGCTTGCATTAAGAAAACTTAAATTCCAAAAAGCTGCAGGACCTGACGGTATTATTGGCAAAATATTAAAAAGTGCGAGTGCATTCGTTGTTCCTTTCTTTGTAAAATTTGTGAATGTTCTTTTTAAGAAAGGATTCTACCCAGATGGTCGGACTGAATCGATTATTTTGCCCCTTTATAAGAAGGAAATGCCATCAATCCGGGGAATTATTGTGGTATAAGTTTGTGTGATACAAGCAGTAAAGTATATGGTATAATTATTAACAGTCGCATACAGGCCTGGGTAACAGAACATAATATTACTGCAGAATACCAGGCTGGGTTTAAAGCTGGTTACTCTACTATGGATCATTTGTTTACACTGCTGGCATGCGTTCAAAAACAATTTTGTAATAATCGAAAAGTTTATGTTCCCTTCGTTGATTTTCAGAAATGTGTTGATACTATTAATAGAAACTTACTCTGGCCTGTTTTGCTGAAAATGGAATTAAAGAAAAACATTTTTCGTTGTGTTAAAAGTATGTATATCAGTGTGAAGGCTCGTATTAGATGTGGTGTTCTCTTACTAATCAGTTGTCCTGCTCATCTGGGGTGAATCAGGGAGACATGTGTAGTGCAATTCTTTTTTCATTGTTTATAAATGAATTGGCCATAGAAGTAATCAATAATGGCAGACATGGTGTTAGTTTTTTTGTTCGGTTTGCTTGAATTGTTTATCCTTTTACTGGCTGACGATGTTGTCCTTCTTTCCGAGACTATCGTTCGTTTGCAAGCACAGTTAAATAATTTACAGACAGCATCCTCTTCACTTTGCTTAAAGGTGAATATGGATAAGAGTAATATTGTTGTTTTCAGAAAAGGTGGTTATCTCGGTGTGAGAGAGGTGGGTATATGATGGCAATGTGTTGCCTGTGGTGAATGCGTATAAGTATCTAGGTGTTTATTTTTCAACAAGATTAAGTTTTACTGTGGCATACAGGGATATTGCTAGCAAGGCAAAAAGGGCACTTTTGAGTATAATGCAGAGGTACGTCAGTGCAATTATTATTCTGTGGATGTTTTTCTAAAACTTTTTGATGCTCAGATACAGCCGGTAATACAGTATGTTTCTGAAATATGGGGGATGGAAAAAGCTGCACAGTACTGTGAAAAGGTCCACTTGTTTGCCCTTAAAAAAAGTTTGTCTGTTGATATGCAAACACCAAATGATCTTGTGTATAATGAATTAGGCAGATTTCCAATAACTATTAACTCCATTGTTCGATGTATTCGCTACTGGTTAAAGTTAGTAGGAATGGATGAACATAGGCTACCAAAGAAACCCTATTTAATGCTGTTATATTTAGATGAGAGAGGCAAAAAGAACTGGGTGACAAATGTAAGATTATGACTGTTTCAGTATGGCTTTGGATATGTATGGTTGAAGCAAGGTGTTGGAGGTGCAAATGAATTTTTTAGTTTGTTTAAGCAGCGACTTACTGATTGTAGATGGCAAAACTCGCAAGATCATGTAGGCAACAGTGGGCGTTATTCAATGTATAGAATGTTTTGTGATTGTATGCACTGTACTCCAAAATACTTACAATTAGATATGGATAGACACTTAAAACATATAATGTCATTGTTTCGTTTTGGTGTATCAGACCTTGCTGGTCATTACTATACATACAGGAATCCTACATCTAATGATCTGTTATGTCCATTTTGTAAGAATATCGAAGAAAATGAAGTTCATGTTGTTTTATGTTGTCCATTTTACGATAAATTAAGAAAACAGTTGATCGCTCCAAAATATTACAGAACAGCAAGTGCTTTCCATCTCAATCTATTGTTATCCTTTGTTAATGCAAAAACTGTGAAAAAAAACTTTGCATTTACTTGTAAAAAGCTTTTAATGCAAGAGAGATTACAATTTCTTAAAATGATTTATAATTAAAAGAGTGTAGATAATGAAATGTATAGTTGGTCGTTATGTTTTCTTTCTTTCTGCCGGAATCTTAAGTTCTTGTTGCTTTTCTGTGTACACACACCCCTTCCTTCTAAGGGGGCTTGTCCCTACTGGAATAAAATGTCATTGCCATTGTTATTCTCTCTCTCTCTCTCTCTCTCTCTCTCTCGCAAGAGAGAGAGAGAGAGAGAGGAGAGAGAGAGGTGGGGTGGGAGGGGAGACAAAGGAGAAAGGGAGGCTACCTCTCGGTTTTGCCCTTTGATTCTTCTTCACTTCCTTGAGGTCCACCTGTCACCTTGTTTTCATTCTTCTTTCTCTCTCATCTATTGCATTTATATTTTCAGTCCATCTAACATGCTGAAGCAGCCTTTGGCAGCATGCAAAAAAATTCAGTAGTGGGAGAAAACAAGTGCAGGCTAACAATCCTTCAATCAAAAAGAGAATGAGAATGAAAAATCAGGGAAATATCTCATGAATGTAAGATCCTTCACTAGCAGCCATCTTACGTATGTGTATATTGTATATTTGGTCATCCTCTCTCTCTCTCTCTCTCCTCTCTCTCTCTCTCTCTCTCTCTCTCTCTCTCTCTCTCTCTCTCTCTCTCAAATAAACAGTGAACTGAAGAATGTCAAATTGCAAAAAAAAAAAAAAAAAAAAAAAAAAAAAATGTAAGAATATTACTTTTGAAGATTTGTAGAACGTTAGAAGATAGTGACAAGACAGTTTATTGCAAAGCATGAAGAGAATACAAAAAAATCATTTGGAAAGAAAAGAAAAGGAAAAAAAAAAGTCTGCGACTGGATGATTTAGGGTTGGGTTTTTTTCGATTATATGTAAACGAATTGGGAAACAGTTTGCAAAATTGTTCCTAAACTGGGGCCGGAATAGCTCAGTGGTAGAGAGCCGGACTCGTAATCCTGGGGTTGCGGGTTCGAATCTCTGCCTAGCCGTTTCGGTACAGGAGGATTTTTCCCTCGGAGTTAAAATTGGTTCTGACTCCATTTCCCATACAGTCCTTCGAATGAGACTTTAAACCAAGGTTCCGTGTCTGAACGCACGCATAACATCTTGCACACACGTAAAATCCCATCATCAACTTTCGGAAGAGAAGGCCAGTTTGGCTGTTGGTATGGATGACACGTTACACCTAGCATGCACATTCCCCGAAGCTGGAGTATGGCTGCCTTAATGGCGGGATAAAAAAAAATGGTTATACACACAAAACTCCACTCCCTTTGTTGGGCAGATGGGTTTAATACTTACTTGCCTGTCTATACGGGGACTGTCCGCAGGAGTATCAGCCTGCGTACACAGAAGAAGAAGAAGAAGAAGTTCCCAAACGAAGTGGTGTGTTCAATAGCATTCGTACTGCTGTTTGGCTTTTACATTTTAAGAATATTCTTGACAAGCAAGTGGATAATACAGAGTTACAAGATAAGTATGATTGTCAAGATGAGGATAATGAAGAGAGATGGTTTAATCAGCCAGTTACGGAAGAATTTATTGGTGCATTGGGGAAACTGAGGCATTCAATATCAGGGTGGTATAATAGGTGAATTTTTGAAGTATTCCACTAATTGCGTTGTTATATTTTTGGTCCAAGTTCTTCAGTGTCCTATTTGATAAAGGTGTAGATCCTGAACAGTGGACAGCATCCATAATTTGTACATAACATAAAAAGGGAGACTTAGATGATCAGATTAATTGTAGGGGAATATCACTGAGTAATGTGTGCAGTAAGATTTACAGTTCAATAATTAATGCAAAACTGCAAAAATGACCAGAAGAAAATAGTACCACTGGTAAGTATCAGGCTGGATTTGTACATAGTTATTTAACAATTTATCATATCCTTATATTTTTGGCGGCAGTGCAAAAGTAAAATTGCCCAAGAATAAAAAGTTATATGTTGCATGCATAGATTTTGAAAAAGCTTTCGATTCTATATTAAGAAAACATTTGTAGCCAATACTTATCAAAAATGGAATGTCGGATAAAATGTGTACCTGTATAAGAAGTACGGATGATCATGTTAAAGCAAAAGTTAGAAATAAGATTTCATTGCTTGTTCAAATGGGGTAAAACAAGGAGACGTATGTAATTCAGTTTCGTTTTCTGTGTTTATCATTGAACTTGCTTGAGACGTAACTGAAGTAAAAAGATTTGTATTGTATTTTCTTCTGATTTCATCTACTTGTTTATCTTATTATTTGCAGATGATATTGATTTGATGACAGACACATTGGTCGGACTACAAGCTCAGTTAAATGACGGTAAATATGAATTTCCAGAAAAGGCAGTTATTTATCTGCAAGGGAAAAATTGATATCTGATACAACAGAAATGGAAACCGTTACACACATATGGTGTTAAAATGTTTTTAGTTGTAGATATAAGAACAACGAATTTCTTGTGTGGCGATCTGGGTAGATACCCCATGCACGTAGGTTGCATTGAATTTGGTTAAAACTGACTCGTATGGGGGAACATATAATTATTACCATTTATGGAGTACAAAATGTTGTTTTCTCTTGAAGAAAAGGGGACGAATACGTGGATTACACATGTTCGTACAACTTGAGACAAACATGAGGATTCTTATATTGGATAGTCAGGTTCTAGAATCGCTTTCAATATTTATTGAAACATTTAGACAGAGAATAATTAATTGCAGGTGACAGGAATGGGGCAAAATCTGTGTTACCTTTTTGTGTCCAGCTTAGGTGATTTAAGAAAAGAACTAATCCCAAGAAAATATTACACGAATCCATGCAAGTTCAGGTTCTTCCTTTTACTTTCAACATCTAACTTTGTAACGATGCAAAATATGTCATTGTACTTGTATAAAGCCTTTGCAAGACGTGCAGCCGTTGCATGGTCCTGTTAGATATGTATTTCACTGTATATAACTATCGCTTGTAACTATCGTGATTGAGTTCCCATCAGAATGGGCCAGTGGCCTTCTGATTAAAGAATCGATTGATTGATTGATTGATTGATTCTCTCTCCTCTCTCTCTCTCTCTCTCTCTCTCTCTCTCTCTCTCTCCATGCATGTTCACCTGCGGAAAAACAGAGGCAAGCTGAGAGAGAGGAGAGAGAGAGAGAGAGAGAGAGAGAGAGAGAGAGAGAGAGAGAGAGAGAGAGAGAGAGAGAGATGCCATTGTTAAATGTGTGTGTATGATCACAGAAAGAGTACAATCAACAGGCATACAAAGAGACACAAGCAGGTGAGCCTTCCATCGACAAGTGCTTTTGGAAAGTTGTGGCCCTTTGCTTGCTGAACTGTCTGATTTATGTTGAGCAAGTTCGATTTGTTTTCAAGACAGCTGAAGCCACTGTGAATTCTGAGAGAGAGTTTCCCAGTCGGAAACGTCAAGCACCTCGTCATAGTTCAATGGTTGCTTATAGAACTACAGCGATCCTCGACTGTGTAGCATTGCATGTACAGGCTGCGTTCAATTTGGTTTTGTTGTCAGAATCAGAGACTGATCACAGAAATAATCAGCACGTGCAATGTACCAAACAAACAAAATCTCAAAAGACAGTCGACCTCTTTGACAGCTGGATTGAAAATCAACCATCAGGAGAATGGAGCCCTTTCAGGGGAGATAATTCAGGGTGCTGTTCAATAATAATAAAGGAGATTTCAACCCCAAACATTCAAGTGAATATCATTTAAATCCACGACAAACTTTACATAAATGTTTTATATTAATGGAAAAAACAATTCATGTTTCGTGAGTTTATTAAAGATAAACAAACATAAGAAATTAATCAGGTTTATATTTCACGGCCATCAATGAACAAAATTCAAATTTCATTTTTAGTATACTTTCTTTTACTTCAGCGTTCTAATACGTTCAAAACTTACCCCAGCGCATTTTGTGCTGATACTGCGTCCTGCTAAAATTCAATTAGATTAGAATACTAGCATACCATGCAAGAATTCGGTCTTCAAAAAACAATAGACCTATAAAAACAGTTCTGTCCACTTATCTAAATATAAGACAGCACTCGTCACCAAGCAATACTGGCCTTTTCATACTTGTGTTTCTTTATCAGTTTATGGCTAATCCCAATCAACCGCAACGTTGCCACACTCTCCCGAACATCAAAACACTGCCTGCGATGTTTGCATGCTAGCATGGCCAATTTTATTTCACGTGTTCTTCTGCTTCATCACAGAATAATGACAATGAGACCAAGGATTCGTTTGATAATCATCTTAACGAAGTTTTCGTTGTACAATCTATGATCAAAACAAATGTATAAGCGAGATTCTGTTTTTGTTCATTAAAATACTGTGAAATTTTGGTACAGGTGTGTAAATTACCAGTATCATACTAAATGAATTTGCCTGTAACCATATGATTCGTTTTAAACCCAGTGTTAGAAGGACATATTCAGGAGAGTTAATTTTTTCCTTCAGTAATGATGCTGTGTTGACACCTCACCCCCTATCCCGACCTTCATCCTCTCCGACTACAGATATATTCTCCCATTGATAGCCAGTGGAGGGGGGGGGGGGGAGGGTGGACAAAAATAATGGAAAATAAAGAAAACGTATTTGGTCTTAATTGGAGTAGAGTACATAGATCAAATTGCATTTGTATACAGCATAAAACAAGTAGTTGATAACTGCATATTATCCAGCATTAAAAAAAAATGACAGATTTACTTGCCTTTTATTATGTTGTTGAAAATGTCTCATTTCCAAACCATATTCTGCTTTTACAACAGAATAAAACACGTTGAAATAAACGATGGCAATGTGTGTGTGTGTGTGTGTGTGTGTGTGTGTGTGTGTGACTCCATCAGGCATTGGCGACTGGTCAGTCGTATGCACCCACATGGACAAGAGCAGCTGCTACAGACATCCCGAGTGGGTAGTACAAGTATCTGTAACATCATCAACCGTCATTAATGTTAACAATGGTAATGATAATAATGATACTACTACTACTACTAACAACAACAACAACAATAATAATAATAATGATAATGGTAATAACCAGCACATCATCATCATCAATATATTGCGTTTTTTAGTCTCATACTCAGAGAAGATTTTATCATTAAACACACACACACACACACACACACACACACACACACACACACACACACTCACACATACATGCGCGGGGCGCGCGCGCGCGCGCACACACACACACACACACACACAACACACACACACACACACATAC
>CM065716.1:39830748-39833248 GCA_033310375.1 Conus canariensis | reverse complement strand
GTTGAGCGTACAAGGGCAGTTGCTAAAACAGTTAAACTTTTAGTGTCTTGCCCCCAAGATTGTTTACTGACAATTTTAAGGAAATTCAGACTTTTTCTTGCTTTATTTAAAATATGGTCAATATGAGTATTCCATGTTAGTTTACTACTTAGGATTACACCTGAGAATTTAACGCTTTTAACATAGTTTAAAATAGTGCCATCTAAGGTGGAAACTGGAAGCTTATCTGGATCATTTCCAGAATTAAAAAGCATCAAATTCGTTTTTTCAGGTGAAAGAGATAGTCCGTTTTCGTGTAAAAATGTACTGATTTTATTTAGTTCGTGTTGGTATTTAATTTTAATATAATTCAGTGATCTTAACGGAGTATTTCTTTTCATCGTTACTTTACTCCATAGACATATATCGTCAGCAAATTGAGCTAACTCGGTATCTTTAGAAAGACCTTTGGGTAGATCAGAAATCAAAATATTAAACAAAATTGGAGAAATTACCGATCCTTGGGGTAAGCCCATTTGTAAAGGTCTTGGGTTAGAATAGGTATTTCCTACTCTTGTTTGAATATGCCTACGATGAAGAAAACATTGAATATATTTGTACATGTTTCCATTAATACCAATATTCTTTCATTTAAACAAAAGCCGCTTGTGCCATACTTGTTCATAGGCTTTTCGTATATAAAAAACGTTGCAAGTACGTTTTTACGACGCGCAAACTGATGCTTTACATGCGTTGTGAGTCTGACCAAATGTTCTATTGATGATCTGCCTGTCTGAAATGCAGCTTGGTTGATTGATATGATTGTATGTTTATTACAATGATGAACAAGTCTTTTTAAAGCAGTCTTTTCCATCAATTTACATGTATTTGATGTTAATGCAATAGGTCGATAACTATGTATATCTCTGAGTGGTTTCCCCTTCTTGTGAATTGGAACAATAATAGAATGCTTCCAAACCTGAGGCATGTTACCATCTGTCCAACATTTTTGAAAAAATGAATGCAAAAAATATATCATATTTTGTGGAAGATGACTTAACATTTCATTAGAAATGCCGTCTAGGCCCACTGATTTATTTTTATTCAAATTCATAATACATTCTTTGACTTCCTGCAATGTTATTGAGGTATTCAAACAATGATCTACTGGCTGTGGACTATTATATATATTTTTCTTTTCTTCGTTTTCACGCTGTTTTTTAGTTGTTAAGTTGTCAATGCTACTGTTTCTTGCAAATAGATCAGCAAAAGCTTCAGCTTTATCAAAATTTGATGGAAACTCTGAATTGTTTAATGTGATAGGGCACTGCGGTAGGTTAACCCCATGTTTCATTGTTTTTAAATGTGTCCAAGTTTTTTGCATATCTTTAAAATTTGACACCTCATTCTCACAAAATGAAGACCAATATTGCCGCTATGCTTGTGCATTTACTTTGTTTTGTGCGTTTCTTGCTCTTTTCTTCTCAAGAAGCTTTTTAACTTTTTCCTTAGGATCTTTTTCTCTTTTATATTCTTTTATTTTATTCTGTTTCTCTTCTTTAGCCTCTTGACAAGTCTCATTCCACCAGACATTACCCAAATGTTTCTTTGATTTGACAGATTTTACTGTTGGAATTGATTCACTAGCAGCAGAGAGTACAGTCTTTTGAAATCGATCATACAATGTTTCTACATCTTGACTATTAATTTGTTCTTCATCAATATAAAATGAGCTTAACAAGAATGAAAATTTATTCCAGTTAGCAAATTTATAACAGTATTTTGGAACTTTATCGTGTGTTACATTGTTTGTTTCAGGTCTCATCGTTTCAAACGTAATGACAATAGGTAGATGGTCACTATTTAATGTGTCATTAAGAGTTTGCCAATCACAAGAAACCGCTAGCTCTGGGGATATTAATGTTAAATCTATGGCACTAGGATTATATTTGGGATTGTCTGGAATGCGAGTTATATTGCCATTGTTTAAAAGCTAGAGAGACGACTCAACTATGTTCTCAATAAAGCGGTTACTAGTTATGACTTGACATCCTTTTTCCCAAAATGGCGAATGGGCATTAAAGTCACCACTGACGAGATATTTATTTGACTGGTCTGACTGAATCGAGTGAAGCCATTCTGTGTTTGTATCATTTGGACCTTGTGGTAAATAAACAGAAACAATTGTTAGTACATTACAATTTACCTGTACCTTTACTGCACAAGCATGCAGTCCGGGAACGTCTGGTGGAACAGGACTAGTGCATGGCAGGTATTTTTCTCCTTCACGAATATATATTGCTGCATTTATTTTTTCATGGTTATCTACTTTTTGAATAATCGGTGGAAAATAATAATCGTCTAATATAGGTAACTTTTCCTTCCGTACATACATTTAATGATTGTAAAGCTAAGACATGACATTTTTCTTCTGATAGTTGTACTAACTTGATCAAGAGTGGTTGTGATGGATCGACAATTCCATTGAAATACCTTAAAAACTTTGTCTGTCATGAGTAAA
>CM065716.1:39773248-39810748 GCA_033310375.1 Conus canariensis | reverse complement strand
TTTTTAATTGTTTCTTTTCCAATTTTTAGGTATGCATCTTTAAATTTCACTCTGAGGGCTCTGTGATTGGAATGCATCCTCAGGGCCAGCAAGTCAGGGTATCCAATGGTAAGAAGATGAATCTTTGATGTAAATCCTGTAGGTTGTAGAGCACCACTCGAGGGTGTGGAGTGCAGGAAGTAGACAGTAGATATGGACAAGAATAATGACAAACTCCGCACCTCCAACATTCCCACTCCACACCTGCTCATGCTCAGAGATTTCGCTTTTATTTGGGCTTCATCAGAGAGGGAGTGTGAGATCTCTGTGTGTATGGCTATCCACTCTTTCTAAGATATATCAAAATTTGTCCAGAAATCAAAAAGTAGAACACACACACATCTATATC
This sequence comes from Conus canariensis, assembly GCA_033310375.1. Taxonomy (NCBI): domain Eukaryota; kingdom Metazoa; phylum Mollusca; class Gastropoda; order Neogastropoda; family Conidae; genus Conus; species Conus canariensis. Next base: position 39,810,360 of record CM065716.1, on the reverse strand, counting down.
TATCTATTGATATATCCGTCTCTATCTATCTATCTGTGTTAAGTATTCCACTAACTAAGTTATTATTGTTTTTGGTTAAGTTCTTCAATGTCTTATTTGATAAAGGTGTATATCTTGAACAATGGACAGAACCCATAATTTGTACGTTACATAAAAAGGGAGGTGATGATTATCAGAATAATTATATGGGTATATCACTGATAATGTTCGCAGTAAGATTTACAGTTCAGTAATTAAAGCAAGATTGCAAAAATAGATAGAAGAAAATGGTAAAATTGGTAAGTATCAGTCTGGCCTGATTCAACTATTGATTTCTGTATTTTTGGTGGCAGCGCAAAAGCAGTTACCCAAGAATGAAAAGTTATATGTTGCATTTACAGATTTTGAAAAAGCCTTGATTCGGTATCATTAAAACTTTTGTGGCCAATACTTGTCAAAAATATAGAATGTTGGCCAATGCTTGTCAGAAATGGAATGTTCATTCTGTAGAAGAAGTACGTATGTGGTGGTCCTATGCTCACAGTGGAGACTTATCATCACAGAAGTCCCAAACAGAGCACTTTGCGTTTATTTTTTTAAATATTTTTGTCAATTGATCGCAACCATGTTATTATAATTAATGCACTGAGTACGAAATCCACCGCAAAGAAAGGATATTTGGAAAGTAAGACTTTTGTAATTAAACACAACAATGCACCCTCCCTTTACCAATGAATGAATGCATACCACAGTATGGTCTGCTTCTTGCGCATTCAGTGAGAAGTGGGTCGGCACCTCAGTCCGCACTGTAGTGTTTCAGTCCATTATCGCAAGATGGGGGCTGCAGACAGACAGAGAGAGAGAGAGAGAGAGAGAGAGAGAAAGCCCACATGCCAGTAAGTATTGTAAACAGCATCTTTCCATAAATGGGAATTTACTGAAAGCAAGCGCTAGCTGGAACTGGCCCTGTGATGAACAACATGTGCCAAGCGCGTGGTGGTAGGAGAGAAGTAGGCTACACCTGCCAGGGAGCATGCTTTGCTGTTAGCTTAAGTCCAGCTCTGAGCGTAGGACCACAACACACGCCATTCGGGCTGAAATCCATCAGGTGAGCAACAAAAAAATTCAAGAACTGACTTCTAAAAGGCTAAAATAATGTGCATTTTTGTAAAGTTGTGTGTTATTAACAATCTAGACATTTTAAATGGTTTCACTTATGTGAAAAAAAAAAAATCCTTTTAATGTAGACAGCCTTCAAATATGTGTTCTTGATGTACTCAGTTATCTCATTCACTCACATCACATGGTCGCATGGGTTGGACACCATTAATGGTAACATTCTAATGACAGGTCTAGTTATTTCTAAAATACTCTCTTACATGTTCAATTTATGAATAAGTAATTGTTCAAACAGTTACAAAAAGCTTTCAAATTTGCAAAAAGCTTTCAAATTTGCTAAATCCATACCAGTCTATAAATCAGATGACCTACTCAATCTTTCAGAGTACACACTTGTCTCTGTTTAGTGCACTTTATCAAGGCTTTCAGAAGATCACATAAAAAATGCATCCCCAAATATTGTTTCACTCTACATGGCTTAAGGAAATACCATTCTTGCCACACATCACTGAACAACTAAACGGATCAATGGCTGTTATAAATGACAAGAAAGTTACTGCTGTTCTCTTGGAAGACTTTGGATAGGTTTTTGATGTAATTGCCCATTTGGTGTTCCTTAAGAAAATGACAACATCGTTTATCAAACACTACTGTTATACATTAGAATTCATGTCATCATACACACAGAAAACAAAACAGATTACAGATATCAACTTGTTTTTGATAATGGATATAAATCTACTCTTTTGCCCACCAAATCTGGCATTTGGCAAGGTTCTTACCTTGGACCTGATCTCTTTTCAATAAACATACATGATCTATCCTTCTTACAAGTTCTCTGTGACTTGTTTGCAGACAATACAGCCATTCATACCAGTCAGTCTAAAGATAAACATGTAGCTTTGCATTGCAAGAAAGTATTAATCAACAAATCAAATGATCGACTTTAAACCACATGAGTTTGGGCCCAAACAAACACATGATAATAACCATCTGATTACAGCATGTCCATTTTTCTACTTCTCTTTGCATTAATGGTAAAATCTGGAGGGGAAAAAACACAAGAGAAAAGAAAAGAATGTGTGCAAAACATGCACTGAAAACATTGCAATCAGAGAATGAACATAATGTGCAGGGAAAGAAAATGAGAGTCCAAAGACAGACAGAGGGAGAGAGAGAGAGAGAGAGAGAGAGAGAGAGAGAGAGAGAGAGAGAGAGAGAGAGAGAGAGAGAGAGAGAAATGGAAAGAGAAACATAGATGAACAGATTAAACTACGAGCATAAAAAGAGATTTCGTGCTTATTCAATGTTCAGTACATTAACAGGGGAGAAAATCAGAGAGAGAGACTGAGACAGAGGGAGAGAGAGAGCAGGAGGAGGAAAAAAATTATGTGTTACATACACACACACAACACACACAGTAGCTACTATTCTCTAAGTGAACACACCAACTCAAATCTGATAATGTTTACTTTAATGGCAACAACAATACCAAAAAAATGTATACGGTATCACATGAGGTTTTATGCTTTCCAATGAAACTGATTTTTCCTGTACATTTTGTAAATTAAGTACACTGTATCTGAAGTCGGTTTTTCATCAGCACATACATACTCAAAGTATAAATTAAGTTGTACATTCAAATAAGACAGAAAAAGAGTATAATGAGAGTGAAAATTAAATCACAAACTAGCTGAAAAACTGACAAACACAAATACATATAATTCAAACAAATAATGAAGAATAACAACTGAACTTTTCTTCCTAAAAGAGTAATAAATCACATCTGAACTCACCTTCCTGAAAGAATAATAAATCAAACAAAATATATCAACTAAAGCTGAAAAATAATAATCAAACAAACAAACACATAACACACAAAAAGAGCCATACATACAGTGTGCATACAAATCAGCAGTATTTCAATAATCAAACCAACACACAATGAGATGGTGTATGAAAAAAAAGAGGAATAATCAGCAGTTCCCACTTTCTAATAATTGATTTGGCAATAGCTTTAAAACCCCACATGTTGCACTATGAATAATTGTGTGATCTCTTTGGAACAAGAGGATTGTCTAATTTTGTGTAATTTTGCATGGATCTAGGTCTTTACATTTTGTGTCATTTATGATTTAATAACGACGCCACCAACAAAAGTGTACACAAATTCTGTTTGCAGAATACTGTAAATCTCACATAATAAATATCACCATCTGTCTCTCTGTATCCAACACACACACACACACACACACAGACACACACACACACACACACACACACACACACACACCATCTCTCTCTTAAATTACACACAGTGAAAAGATACTAAGAAGCCAAAAACAAAACAAAAAAACTATGTGGAATAATGGACCATGATACCAAGACAAGCCCATTAAATTTTCCTGCAGATTCATGGAGAGAATCCGAAATATACGGGAAAAAAAAAAGATTTATGTCGAAACTAATCAGACAAATGATACAGTATATGTTATGATAGGATGAGCTGTCTTTATTTTGACTTCCACTAAGAATTTGTCTTCACACACACCTGATGATGTGTTTGCTGGTTGGCAAGCATACACAAAAATGATGAAACGAGTTTCACTGAACATTGGTGGAAAAATGGAATATGGCCCAAGGCCAAATGAATTAGTCTGTGGTAAAGATCCACATCAATGGGCGGATCAAGGCTCTGTTGGACCTTGGCAGAGGTATGTGGTCTCTCATGTTCCTTTCTATCGTTTTTATTCCACCTTGTCAGAGATCTAAGCTCTCCCATATTCCTTTCCATCTTTTTCATTTGACCTTGGCACAGTCTGTGCTCTCCTATGTTGCTTTCTATTTTCTATTTTTTTTAAAATTTTCATGCCATGACCATTGATACACCTGAGTTATGTTTAACTCAAAACTGAAGAAGGTGAAATTTTCTTTTCAGGTCAGCCAAATCTTTGTAGTCCTAGAAAGCTGCGGAAAACCTGTCAGTGCATTCTTGAGTTCTTGACCTCTCTAGTATGACCCTAAAATGCAACAAAAGCTCTGGAAACAATCCTGTTCAGTTGAATATGAGATGCTGTCTTTAAACTGCATTTGAATACTTACAGCTTTTTGCTGAACTGACAAGGAAATGTTAAACTCTTCATGAAATATCAGAGGCTAACGACACATCCTTTCCGTTGTGTGGAACAGTGTTATTTCCTTTTCATTCACACTGTTTTGTGTATGAAAGTTTTTGAACTATTTGGCAAGAGAAACAAATATGGAAACTAATTTTCAGATAATCTGGTAGCAAACTACAACATAGTCACATTTAATGCGTTTCAGGCTCATTGCTTCAATTATTCTGTGAAAAAAAACACACACTGCATATGCAGAGTCTATTACCAGCTCATTAAACTGCATTGTACACAGAAAAGCTAACAAACATACATTCATGTACATGCACACTCTCAAACATCAAGCAAGTAAATGCATACTCTCTTTCATATGCATGCTTTAAGTGCCCTAAAAATTAAAAGGAAATAATATTCAAATATATAAGCTATGCTGCAGAACACAAAAGACACCTTTTGGATGGATTCTTACCACTCAACATAAATTATCATCTTTCCATAACAACTGTCCAAATCATTCATAGCTGTGGTCATGGATTCCAGATGTCATCTTCTTAGACTGGGGATGACATTGTTACAGATTCAAGATAGCGTGAGCACAGATTCAAAACAACATGACCACAGATTCAGAATGACATCATCACAGATTCAGGATGATACCTTCATGGATTCAGAATGACATCATTACAGATTCAGAACAACATCATCACAGATTCAGAACAACATCATCACAGATTCAAAATGACATCATCACAGATTCAGAATGACACCATCACAGATTCAGGATGACATCATCACAGATTCAGAATGACATCATCACAGATTCAGGATGACATCATCACAGATTCAGAATGACACCATCACAGATTCAGGATGACACCATCATGGATTCATGAGGGCAGACAGCATTCAGGCAGAGGTGGTGGGCAGGACCACTACATGAGACCTGGTGGATGGTCGACTGTTCTCCGCTGAGCAGTCCTGGGGCAATCTGAAACATCCAGACACAGGAAATATAAACTGTTAGGGTCTGAAACTTAACTTCACAGCTCTGGTGGTGACCTCTGATCCAACTTCTTCAGAGTACTTATCTAAAAATTCCATTGATATTCATAAGTTCATAGGGACTTTTCTTTAAAAATCGATATGAAAGGGTTTCTTACTCAAACCAGCTCTGCAAACGAATTATTTGTCATCAATAGCAAACTATCCTGCATATATAAGATCAGAAGAGGTGCCACTGAACATCAGCAAAGTGAGTGCCAGTGCTGACTCTCCTCTACTGGGCTGCCTCGTTACATGATATTGAATATTCTTTCTCGAATGCTGCAACTGGGGCTGTGACTGGATGAACATGGGTGTGGCTACGTGCAGGTGGTCTGGAAGGAGTGGCATGGAACTGATGCTGCCAGCAGAGACTCTCTTCTAACAAGCTGCCTCATTACACAATGCTGATTATTCAGTCTTGAATACTGGAAGTGAAGCTGTGACTGGATGAATGCCGGTGTGGGGGTGTTTGACACTTCTGGAAGGAGTGGTGAGGGAGTAATGCCACTAAAAAAGAACAGAAGATCCGACAAAAAAAAAGTCAACTGAACACCTCCCACCTCCCTGTCTTCCACCCATGTTATGCTATTCCCTGGACACACAGACACACACGCACACACACACATACAGACACACACACACACACACACACACACATGCATGCACACACACACACATAAACCATTTTGCAGCTCTTGCTGTGTCAGAAAAACATTGTTAACCACTGAACAAACCATGTTATGAACAGATAACCAGCAAGCCACATAAATAAATTTTTAAAATAAATTTACCTTGTAGATAGATTTATGAACAATGAAATCAATGAATCAGTAAAAGTTCCAAATAACTAAATAGCTGTAAAACATTTACATATATATATATATACACACACACACATATATATATATATATATACAGAGAGAAAGAGAGAGACAGAGGTGTGTGTGTGTGTGTGTGTGTGAATAAATAGCTGAATAAACATGTGAAAATAAAAACTGCTAAAACCAAAAAATGTTTGCGCAGTATCACTTGTCAGTTTGACCAGGCACACTTTTCTGATTAATGAGGGGAGATGATGCTTTTCTTGGTCTAATCTTTAAAAAAAATATGCGACCAACTTGCCTTTCCCAGGCCCCACTCATTCTCAAGAGCCCTGTTCTTTATCACAATTTGAAAGAGAAAAAAAAAAGAAAAGAAAGGGAGTCAACTGTGTTCAATATTTTTGAGAGATTTAGACAGCTGATTTCCATGCATTTCCATCTATACATCACACTTTTTTTTCTTTTCATTTTTTTCCCCTTGAAACAACAATCATTACATGATTCATGTAAGTATGTGTGTGCCTTACTATAAGATGTATTTATCTATTACATCAGCTCCATTGCGTCTGTGTCTCTTTACAGACTGCTCAGGGGAAAACATTTGTCCCTATTGTCCTTCAGGCAGAAAGTCCTCAACCTAATCTTCTGTTGTGTGGTGTTTTGATGACGGACTGAAACTGTCAAAGACATGAGGTAAGTGTGGCCTGATGCTGTTTTAAAAATCAATGCATTTTTCATCACTACTTGAGAGTAGCATCCCAATTTAACAAGGTGATGTGCCATCCTTTTGCCAAGTGCCTGCGTGTGGTAAGTGGCTTTGTAGTATAAGTTTTTGTCATAGCCCAGCAACCACACACAGCCTTTTCATGGCAGTTACCATACTGATTAAAAAAGAAAGAAAGAAAGGAACAAAAAATCCCCAGACATATCACTTTTGTCTGAGAAAGAGTCTGTCTGTCTCTGTCTGCCTGTCTGTTTGTCGGTACATAATGTACAATAAAATGAAGTGACAACCCTGTTATGCCCCCCTCCCCCCCAACCCCCATCCTCTCTCCACCATTCCACTCCCATCCAAGTCCCCATCCCCTAGTTGCCAGGCTGCAATATAGGAATCAGCTGAGAAAAACAAAAAGTAGAAACTTTCTGGAACACTGCTGAACAGCCAACAACAAAAATGTAAATCAGTGAAGACAGAATTTAAAAAGAAAAGGGAAAAAAAGGCCAGACACACAGTGAAGACAATGGTAAAGATTAGCCCTCATTGGCCTCTCCTGTTCTAGCTGTATGGATACAGTCACAAGGTCAGTGGTAGTGCATGGACTCTTTTCAACCCACTCACTGCTAACTGACAGCGCATAGCAGGCAGGTGTGGGACAGCAACAGAAAAAAAGGTTCTGGGCTGGGGAAGAAAGACAGTATAGGATATGATAGAAATGGGGAGGAATTTTCTGAATCATTTTCTGAATGGTTGTGGGGAAAAAGAAAAAAGTAACACAAGGGGAAAAAATTCTCTCTTGATTAGAGAAGGAAAACCGAGGGTAATTGTGAAGAAAAATCAGCTGAATTTTCTCACCTAGTTCTAGGAGAAATATGGAACGAACAGTGTGGGAAAAGGACGGAATTATTTGTAGAAGGAATATAAAAGGAATGGCATAGGGAAATCGAACAGATTTTCTCGCTCGCTGTGGGAAGAATAAAGAAAAATGAATGTAGCAACACAGAAGAGAAAGTTCTTCACTGGGCTCTGATAAACATACAGAAAGAATTGTGTAGGAAAATGGAAGGGATTTTCTCACTTGTTCTGGAAGGAATATAAAAGGAACGGTGCGGGAAAAGGGTGGGATTTTTCTCTCCTGACTGTGAGAGGAGTATGAAGATATTACACAGGAAAATTGTAGCAATGTTTTTCTCTTGGCTGTGGTAGGAATATGGATGGAGCAGTATTGTTATATGGAAGAATTTTGCTCATCTGGCTGTGAAGAAATACGGTAGGAATGGTTTAGTCAGATGGAAGAGATTTTTCCTAAACTGGCTTGGGAAGGCATTAGTTTAAAAAGTTGGAATGGTGTAGAAAAAGGGAGATAATTTCTTGCCCAACTGGGCAATGAAAGGGGTAGGCATGGTTGAGTAAAATGGTGGGAATTTCCTAATCTACCTGGGGAATGAGTGACAAAAGGAGGACAGTTGAATGGATTTTCTCCTCTGGATGGGGAAGGAATACAGTAAATACAGGGCAGAAATGTTAAAATTTTTCCCCCTTAATGGCTGTGGAGGGAACATACAGGGAATACTGGAAGAAAATGAACATAGAGGAAACTGTGTTGACAAAATGAGAAAGACATCCTCACCTGGCAGGGGGTTCAGGGATGGGTAGGATGTCATTAGGAAGATCTTGCTCTGTGTCAGACATCACCTGGTTTTCTGGGTACATACATGCACATAATGCAGAAATGCTTATGGAATGGCACATTTTCTCATGAATAAATGTTTAAACAGACAGACCATATAAATACATGCATATGTGCACACGCTAACACACACACACACACACACACACACAGTCATTCCCACACAATCAGTACACACACACACACACACACACACCACACACACACACACACACACACAAACAACACACACACACACACACACACACACACACACACACACACACACACTCAGTCTCACACACTAATTCTCCCACTCCCCCAATACTCCACTAACACATACACACAAACATACAGACACACATATTCACACAAGCACACACACAAACATACAGAGAAACACACACAAAACACACACACACACACACACACACACACACACACACACACACACACACACACACATGCACATGCATGCACAAAAAGAGAGAGAGATAAAGAAAGAGACAGACAGACAGACAGACAGATAGATAGACGTAGATATAGAGATAGATATAGATAGATAGATACAGACAGATATATAGAGAGATAGATAGATAGAGAGATAGATAGATAGGTAGAGATAGAGACAGACAGATACTGATATGCATATACATATACAGAGAGTGAGAGACAGAAGGAAGGAGACAGAGGGAAGGAAAGAGAGAAAGAGAGAGAGAAAGAGAGAGAGAGAGAGAGAGAGAGAGAGAGAGAGAGAGAGAGAGAGATACACTTACTCTTAATGACAGACACACACAGAGATACCCACCTTCTACAGACATAGCGCCAGTAGCCCTGCCACTAGGAGCAGACACTGTGTAGGAAATGTAGTCTTTGTCTCCAGGGTTACGACTCGTGGAGCGACTGCTACGCCGAATGTCCGGCTAAAAGCACACACCATTGTGCCATTAACTAGTGTGGACAAGACAGCTGAGAGATTCAAATGGTATCATTCCTGAACAAATCTGTGCGCAGACAGACGTGTGGAAATTCAGCATGTACATATATAGATTAAAATACAGATATAAAGAATTGATTAAAAAATCAAAAACAAAAAACCAAATCCAATGACAAACAACAATTCCCCTCACCCGCTCTCCTTTCCCCCAAACAGATGACGTAACACATTTCTTTGTGGTGTGACATAGGTGCAGTATGACATGAACTAGTATAATGTGTTATAGTGTGGTACGCATGATGCGTACCATGATCCATTCAAGCATCTTGATGAGTGCTGAAAGTGACCCAACCCTGCACAAGTCAGAATGTCTCAGGCCTGGCTGATGCCAGAAAGGAAATGCACAGTACAGCCCTGTCACGTAAGCTTCAGACCAAAAACGAATTCCTGAAGAATCATCTTCTTTGTCCTTCCCCACTTATCAATCACTTAACCACAACAAGCCCAAAATTCTGTAGTTCTTCTGCTCTTGTGGTGACGATATCAGCCAGTTTTGTATCTTCTTCACATACATGTCCCTGGTGAGTTTGTGTCCAAATCTTCTGTCCTGACCTGTTCACAGGGACCATCTTTGGATGGATGTGATGGCATATCTACCTAGAGAAGGTAATGAAACATAGTACTATACAATACAGTGCAATGCGATGCAACATAATGAAACATAGTACTATACAGTACAGTGCAATGCGATGCAACATAATGAAACATAGTACTATATAGTACAGTGCAATGCAATGCAACATAATGAAACATAGTACTATATAGTACAGTGCAATGCGATGCAACATAATGAAACATAGTACTATATAGTACAGTGCAATGTGATGCAACATAATGAAACATAGTACTATACAGACAGTGCAATGCAATGCAACATAATGAAACATAGTACTATATAGTACAGTGCAATGCAATGCAACATAATGAAACATAGTACTATACAGCACAGTGCAATGCAATGCAACATAATGAAACATAGTACTATACAGCACAGTGCAATGCAATGCAACATAATGAAACATAGTACTATATAGTACAGTGCAATGCAATGCAACATAATGAAACATAGTACTATATAGTACAGTGCAATGCAATGCAACATAATGAAACATAGTACTATACAGCACAGTGCAATGTGATGCAACATAATGAACCATAGTACTATACAGTACAGTTCACCACATTGTAATACAACACAATGCACTGCAATGTATTGCAGTGTGATACAGTATAGTGTAATGCGATGCAACATAATGAAACATAGTACTATACAGTACAGTTCACCGCATTGTAATACAACACAATGTGTTGCAATGTAGTGCAGTGTGATACAGTACCCTGCAATGTGATGCAACATAATGAAACATAGTACTCTACAGTACAGTGCAATCCAATGCAACATAATGAAACATAGTACACTACAGTACAGTGCAATGTGATGCAACATAATGAAACATAGTACTATACAGTACAGTTCACCGCATTGTAATACGACACAATGTCGTGCAGTACCAAACAATAACTGGCAACACAATACAATGCTCTGCACCACATTGCACATCAGTACAGTATAGTACATATAATATAGTAAAGTACAGTGTAGTATTTTACTAAAAATAAAGCATGGACCAGTACAGTACAGTGAAGTACAGTACAACATCACAGTAAAGTTATGAGCAGCACAGAATAGTACAGTACAGCACAGAGCAACACAGGGCATTATGGTACAGAGTAGTACGGTAAAACTATACAGTGTAGTACAGAACAGTGCAATACAGAATAGAACACTATAGTATAGTGCAACAGTACAGTGCAGTACAGTACTACAGTAAAGGACAGTACAGTGCAGAACAGTACGCCATATAGAGTGCAGTGCAGCACAGTAAAACTGTACACTGCAGGAGAGAATAATGTAACACAGAAAAGAACAAAACAGTACAGTACAACAGTATAGAGTAGTACAATACTACAGTACAAGACAGTATAGAAGAGTGCTATAAAGTACAGAACAGTACAGTGCAGTAGAGTACTGAGCTGTACAGTCAAACTTAACTTTAGAGTGTGGTAAGGAACAGTGCAACACAAGACAGTACAGTACAATAGTATTTTGCAGTACAGTATTGCAGGACAAGGCAGTACCAACAGTACAGAACAGTACAGTGCAGTACAGTCAACAGTAAAGTACAGTGAAACACAGAGCATTACAGAACATAACAGTACAATATAGTACTGAACAGTACAGTGCAGTACATATGGTGCAATACAACACAGAACAGTAGAGTGCAGTACAGTGTAACAGTAAAGTACTTTGCAGTACAGAACAGTACACTGCAGTGCAGAACCACAGCACAGTAAAGTACAGTGAAGTACAGAACAGTGCAACACAGAACGGCTCAGTTCAGAACAGAACAGCACAGTATGGTACAGCACAGTACAGTGCAGTGCAGTTTAGATTAGTACAGTGTGACAGAAATAAGTACAGCGCAGTGCAATGCAATACATTACATGACAATGTTAAAAGTGGATTCACATCTCACCAATGGTTTTTTCTGAGGACTTCCTTGCTTGGGAGTGAGGCCCAGGGGTGTGTCCGCCTGCGCACACACACCAGCATCTTCAGTGACAAATTAGAATATGCATAAAACATGGACACCTCCCATGACAAAGTGTTAGTCCCGGAGCTATTATGACAGCCCCACCAACCACAGGGGGCCTTTTCAGGGCTGTCAGTGTAACCAAGTTGGGGAGAAAAGTCTCCCCTCTCTCCATGCAAAAGAAACAAAAACAGACTACAGAGACAAGTTCACATCTCGTCAATAACAAAGTAACTAAACGACTGACATCCTCAAAACTGGATTCATCCTTAAAGTGACAAAATCCTGACTATGCTGGAGGCGCTGGCCATTCCACTTAATTTTTTCCAACCAGGAAGACAAAAATGAGAAAAAAGAAATCAATGGAAAGAATTCAACTGCAACACAAAATAAAGGAAGAATCCAAGCGACGAACAGATAAAATGAACTCGTGTCTACTGTGGACACTATGCAGTCTCCATCACTGCCTAGCCATCACATTACAGCACAAAAGCTGACATGTCATAAACTGTGACCAGAGAAGAGAATGTAAAAGACAAAGGCTGGAGAATCAAGTACAAAACACAAAAAACTCTTGACAACAGTAAGTGAAAAAAAAAAAGTGTTTGTGTGTGTTTACAGGGGGTGGGGTTGAAGGTGGGGCATGAGGGTGGAGGTGGGTGGAGTGCTGAAAAAGAGGCAGAAAAGAGGAAGGTATGAGCACAAAACTTCCAGACTGCACAGGTACAATTCAGACCGATGCAGCTGACCTGCTCATCAAACTGTGTGGACATGTTTTCATTCCGCTCTCTCATCCAGTCTACAATGCAGAATGGAATATGTTCATTATTGATCTTTTCTGACCAGTGAACAAAGGGTGCATTACTTTATGCAGTGCTTTGTGTATGACCTGTGTGATTTGTTTGTTTTTTTCAAATTTGTGAAAATGAGGAATCAAGTATAATGCAGAATTTAGCAACAAGATTTCAATAGCACCTCTGTCTCTGAACACAATGTGCAGATGCGATCAAAAGGAAAATTTTCCAGCTGGACACAGCAAAAGTAAAAGAAGATCAACTCACAGAGAAAAAAATTAAATAGGGCAATACTAGTGAAAAGAAACACATGGCTGTTCAGGAGAAGCTGATGAAATTAACAAAAAACTCAAACTGCTAGCCTCTGCTCTGGAAGATATCCGACAAGTCAGGTTGGACATTGACAAGCTGAACGCAAAGCTAATTGAAAGGATTGACATGCTGGAGGAACAGTAAACAAGTGGGGTATTTTTTGCTCCCGTAAGAAAACCTAACACAGAGTAACTTTTATTCAAGACTGGCACAGCCTTTTAAACTTGAATAAAGTCAGACAAATACATAGACGAACAATCTAATAGTGGGGGAAAAAACAAGTGCAGGCCAACAACTGAACTGTCTTCATCGTAATGACTTGGCAAAGATTTGGACTTAAGGAGGGGGGGGGGAGGGGGGGGGAGTTTGAAGATGGAGAAACTGGGAACATGAAATTAAGAAAATACGTTACAGATATGAAAACTCTTCACTAGCTTCATAAGGGAACCATCGCAATCCCTTTTGAAGGCAGATATATTTGTATTGCCTGCTCCGAGGCCTTTCGTCCGCTGGGTCGGAACTCATCAGGGAGACACGGCTGGTTGTGTCTGCGCTCCTGGCATCAAATAGAGACACACCACAGTCCATAATACTGTGGTGTTCTCACCACCAAGGGTGCAAAAAAGAATTCAATAGCACCCCCAAAAGCAGTCAGCGAAGAGTAGTAAATGAAACCAAACGAAAGTGTGGGGAGGAAAAAAAGTTGCTGAAAAACTAAAGACATTATGCAAATAGTATAAAATGTAGGGGACAATCCTTGAGCCTACGCTTGAGGATCCACCCAAAGATGCAAGGGAGATCAAAAGACAAACACACAGACGGACAGAAACAAATACAAATAACCTCAATTTAATCAAAACAAAATCGGAAATGAAGTAAGGCAGGGAACAGCAAACCATAAACAGTAAACATGTGGGGTATTTTTTGCTCCCATAAGAAAACCTAACACAGAGTAACTTTTATTCAAGACTGGCACAGCCTTTTAAACTTGAATAAAGTCAGACAAATACATAGACGTATGTGTATGTGTATGCATAAGTGCATGTGTTTGTATGCGTGCATGTGTATCCAAGTGCGTTCGTGTGTGTGTGCAGGCGCACGCTTGTGTGTGCGTGTGTGTGTGCGGTGTGTGTGTGTGTGTGTGTGTGTGTGTGTGTGTGTGTGTGTGTGTGTGTGTGTGTGTGTGTGTGTGTGTGCATGCGTGTGTGCGTGCATGCATGCATTCGTGCACGTGTGTGTGAATGTGTGTGTGTGTGAAGATGTGTGTGTGTGTGTGTGTGTGTGTGTGTGTGTGTGTGTGTGTGTGTGTGTGTGTGTTGTGTGTGTGTGCGTGTGCATGTTGTAGAATTACCCCTCTTCCCTGGCACCCCTCTCCTCTCTCCCCTCTCCCCTCGCCATCTTTCTTCCACATTGCCAGAAGGTTTTGTGCATCAGGAAGGATAGAATAATACTGTGTTGATGATCTTTTTTGGATGTACACTTGCAATGCCAAAAAATAATTGTTCATGTATACACACGGGTGTTGCAACTGAGTTTTGGATGTTGCATTTTTAGGGAAGCTCTCTCTCAGGGAGCGGTGCATGGGAGGGGGAGATAGAGGAAAGGCTATGTTTCATTAAAGTTACTGTTTATTGAATGGACAAGACCATTTGTTGGGGAAAGTATTGATTGTATATAAGATGTGTACATATAATATCAAGCTGTTGTCTGCCTGTCCTGGTACGTTGATGTAATAGATACCATTGTTTCCAGATGTCAGACAATCTTTTTTTTAATTATTGATTTTCATGTTCCATGTGTGCATATCATACCACAATTTCTCTCTCTCTCTCTCTCTCTCTCTCTCTCTCTCTCTCTCTCTCTCTCTCTCTCTCTCCCCTTAGCGCATTGAATAATCAAATGCTCATTATCTTTTTGTGCACTGTATATTTCCAGTGTCACATATGATTTTTTCATGTGGATCGGAAATAGTTAAGATAACATATAATGTTGTATTTTAATTGAAATTTTTCGTTTTCTTGTTTAAGATTAGAGCAGAGGGAGATGGGGGAGGACAGTAGAGAGAGAGGACAGCTATGTTACCATGATGAAACCTGTTATATGTAGAGTCGATAAGACCATTCCTTGAGGGAATGATTGATTGTCATATTGAATGTACAATGAAATATTGCAATATCAACATGCTCTCTCTGTCTCTCTATCTCTGTCTCCTGTCCATCTCTCTGTCTGTACCTGTCTGTCTGTCTGTCTGTCTGTCTCTGTGTATCCCCTCCCCCTTCTCTCTCTCTGCTTCCTATTTCATGGAATACTTAGATGCTGAATAATTTTATTGGACATGCTTTTCAATGTTCAAAATGAGGATTTTTCCCTCTGTTTTGAATAGAATTGCAGGTATATCCATGTTTGTTGTGTTTCAATGGAGGCCTTTTACTTCTTAATAAAAAAAAAAGGGTAGGGGTGAACAGATCGAGATGGCAGTTGAGATTACAGATATTGTGTTTTATTGGAAGCTATTCACAGAACGGTAAAGAAAAAAAACCCATCTATGTTACTATTATGAAATGTCTTCTTTGTAGAATTGATTAGACCATGTCCTGAGGGAATTGCTGATTCCTTTATTGAACGTAAACATGAAATATCAGGGTCCCCCCCCCCCCCCCCCTTCTCTCTCTCTCTGTCTGTCTGTCGGTGTCTGTCCCTGTCTGTCTGTCTGTCTATCTGTCTCTCTCTCTCTTTCTCTCTCTGGTCTGCTGATTACCTGCTTGTCTGCCTACCTCTCTTGTCTGTCTGCCTGTTTGTTTGCCTCTCTCTCTCTCTCTCTCTCTCTCTCTCTCTCTCTCTCTTTCAGCTCATGAAATAATCTAATGCTGATTATCCTGTAGATGTACATATGTTTGCAATGCTGAAAATGAATTTTTGTTTATATGACGGGAATTGCAAGTGAGATCATTGACAATGTGTTTTGATGGGAGCTTCAAAAAGGGGAGGGAAAAAAATAGCTGTGTATCAGTGTCATGAAAGATGTTGTTAGTAAACTGGATACCATCATCTTCTGAACGGATTATGGATTTTCCAATTGTGGTATGTGATGTGTGTCACAATGGTGTCCCCCACCCTGTGCCTCTCTCTCTCTCTCTCTCTCTCTCTCTCTCCCTCCTGCCTTTTTTGTCCCAATTTATAAATAACATGAATGGAGAAAAGAAGGCGGAAAAAAAGAAAGGAAAAGAAACGGAATTATCTCATGCAGGTCTGTGCGCGTGTCACACGCCTGTATGCATTCCCCCTCAGCATGTGCCTGGGCGGGTGCATGCAGGAGGGAGCGTGTGCATTGGGAGACATTTGCTCATACACCCTGTGACATGCGCACAGAGTAAAATTAAAATGACATGGTTTCGAAGTACTCACAGTTGTCGGTTTTCCTCTGCCCAAGACCGCATGGCACTCGCCACACAGATTTTGCTGTGAGTGTGTTCAGAACCATTAGTAATGACTACGTAAATCATGGTGGCCATGCTAACCCTGTTTTTTGTTTTGTTTTGTTTTTTAAATCAAGTGTCGCCTCACCTGTTGGATACCCACGTGAGTGCTTGACGCGCACACATGTTTCAATTCACTTATGCGACAGAGGATCTTACATTTTATCTCTGATGCATGCCCCCTTTGTTCGCTTGCAGTGGTCAAGCAAACATCATCTTATTTGTTTTTTGATTTTGTATGATTATGGTAGTAATAATGGATTTTTGCTTTTTCATTTTGATATTGTTTTCCTTTTGTTCATGGTATATGTGTTTGCTTGTTCAAAACTATTATAAATTCTTTCATTTGACCACCACAAGTGAGCAATGGGGGCAATAATGCATTATACAGCAACAAGTACTAGAATAATTAATGCCATTTTATTTTGTTTTGTTTTGTTCTTTTGCTGAGGATATCCTGTGTGGCCCGTATATCCTGCTGAAATATTTCTTATATTTGTACTCAAGAGATAATGCACCATATGACAATAACATATCTTATATTTGTACTCAAGAGATAATGCACCATATGACAATAACATATCTTCACTTGCCGTGACCCAACCCATTTGTCTTCTTGTTTCTTTGCTTGTCTGTTCATCTGTCTGTCTGTCTGTCCATCTGTCTTTCCTATACTATTTGTGTATGCATACTGATTTCTTTTGCATTTTTTTTTTCATCAACTGCATGTATACATCTCTTTTGGGTAGTAGTTTGAGAATAATATGATGTACACAGGTTTATGAATATTTCTGAAAGCATTGTGTTATGTTTGTCAATAAGTAACCATGCTTTTTTACATAAACAATGCTAAACTGAATCTCTCTCTTTTTTTCATAGGTGTACCATTTTTTGGGCTTGTTTTATACCAAACTTCTAGTTGTGATGTTGCTGTTAATCTTTCTTTGTCTGTTTGTGTTTTTTTTTTGTATATATGTTGAACAACAATAAAAGCAAATAAAAATGTTTAAAAAAATTTCAGACTGATAATAGCCCTCATCCCAAAGCTCCCCTAACCATTTCCCTACCCCTAACCCCCACCCTTCTTCTGGCATTCTTGAAAAGTTGTGGTTTTAAGCATACAGTATGATTAAGTGGAAACAAATATGAATGCAATGACTGCTTCAGTAATGAAGCAGGAGGAGCAATGGTATCATCATTTATTTGTCTCGTAACAGTAGGTTATACAGATACCATCTTGGACACTTGGACAGTGAGGGATCTGCAACTCTGCATCTTCAGTACTACTGCACACAAGGGCAGAAGTGTTGTGGCCACTCCTTTACGTACAGACATGATAGCATGACAACAATCAGGACTATAAATGGTTAGGCAGATAAAAATATTTTTAAAAAAAAAAGAAAAGTTGTTGAATTAAAAGCAGACAGACCAAACTTGGATGATCTGGGGTGGGGACACTGGAAAACTTTCAAAGAGGACAGGGAGAATGGGCGGAGGGGTGGGACATACCCCCCAAAGGTTTATAGAACAAACTTCCGTTGGTCATTTATTTGGGGCATATAACAACAAGGTGTTCTTCTATGACAATTCAGGAGTGCACACTTCACTGTCTGAAAGCTTTCCCACTATACTGGACCTTTTTCTTTTTCAGCTCAATTTTTTTTTTTTTTTTTTTTTTTTTTTTGCGAATGATGGAGAATGTGTTTTTTTTTTGTGGCAGATTCTGCCAAACAGCAGAGGATTTCAAGACCTACCAGTAAACAGAGACTGGTTCAGTGAAAACATACAGGGATCATAAGGCCATATGGAGGAACAACAACCTGCGTCTGCTGCAAACAGTAGTAAATGCATGAAATACAAATCTATGGGAGCTAAGATAACTTCAGCAACTTGGTTTTGTCATATAATAGTATTTAAGTCTGTTTCTCTTTTGTAAGTATCCAAGTGCTGCTTGCGTGCAGTCAACCTACAGTTCACCCAGGAAAGAGAATCTGTGACACAGGCTAAAATATAGACCTTGGAGAAAGGGAAAGAAGAAAGAAAAAGACAAACACTTAGCAAAGCAGAAAATCATCATACCGCACAAACCAGTGAACCAAAACCTCCCAATGAAAATGACATTACCATTAAGCATTTTTTAGCTTTTTTTAAAACTCTATTTAAGAAAAGAAAAAAAGGTAACACAACACTGATCAAAAACATCAAAAGAATTCCATTACAGAAGACAAAATACAAACAACAATACAAAGTTTTAAATTTCATGACAAAATAGTAATGTTAGTGGACCTGTGTATCCTGAAATGTCGAAATTTTTCTCATCAAACACTCCTGAATTTCTCACACACGCACACAAAAAAGAAAAAAAGTAAGAGAAACTAGTTTTGACATTAACAACGGATCACAACACACACCACTTTCATTATATGTAATTTTTGGTAGTGTTCAGTAATAATATACTTATTTTTTGGTAGTGTTCAGTAATAATGTACTACTTTTGTACTTTTGGTATCATAGTCATCGTCGTCATCATCATCATCATCATGGCATGCACAATTATAATTACAATAACAATCATCATCATTATCATCATCATTACAAAAGTAATAACAAATGACAATTGACACAATGCCATACAAAGAACAATAACCTAGCACATAGTGTTTAAAATGGAGTGACTGAGGGCGGAGAACGAAGCAAAATTTAGAAAGAGAGGGGGTTAGTTACCGCCAAGGACATTGACAAACAAAGCACAGGACAAGACACAATGCATTTCGACCTCTTGGGTCTTCTTCTCTGGCGGCCATTTCTTCTCAACACATGGACAGTTAAGTCACTCTTCGTTCTTTGTTTGTACTGTCCTAAATGTTAAATGTGATCTGGTTTTTTGCCTGAAGAAGACCCAAGAGGTCGAAATGCATTGTGTCTTGTCCTGTGCTTTGTTTGTCAATGACCTTGGCGGTAACCAACCCCCACTCTTTCTAAATTCTAGCACATAGTGTTCCGCAATCACAGAACAGAAAACAAAGGAAAAAACATCGCTTATATTCTTTTTTTTTTTTTTTTTTTTTAATAATAATTTTCAAAAATCAAAAGACACAACAAGACGCATGTACAGGAAAACAAAAACATAGTTTCAGAAACAGTTACATATAGTTATTAGACACTTAGTAGGTGATGGACAGATGAGGACACGTCTCTATTAATGAAACAGAGGTAATAATAGAAGCTATTACCAAATAGCATAACATAACATTTTTTTTTATACGTGAGCCTATGAATGGACAATTTCATTTTGCAATGGAGAGATTATCCCACCACACCGTCCGTTCTGGCAACATGATGTCTACACACATAAGGCTTAAATTACATAAATAAAGGCATATATTTTTTCCATGTTAGCTCGAATTCATGGGTTTTCCCTACAGTTGCTGATAAATATTTTTCTGTTCTTACCCTTATATTTAAACTATTGATGAAACTAGGCATTGTAGGGTTCAAATTGTGTAACTTGCTTTTATAGATGAAAAATTTGGCAAATAGTAGTATGAAATCTAGAGGCTTGTCTGTTATTACATTTTCTGCACAACCAAACAAGATTAGTTGCTCGTTTAATATTAGTCTTAGAGAATGGGGACATTTATTCCATAAAAACAGATTCGAAGTCATTCCAGAAATTTTGAACAACAATGCAGTTCCAAAACAAGTGCTGAATTGTCTGCGTTTCTGAGTTACAGAAATTACATTGTGGGGAGTCTGTGAGTTTACACATGTGAAGAAACTTTTGTGTGGGGAGGATACGGTGCAGAAGTCTGAACTGGAACCATCTCAGTTGAGTATCTGTAGTAATTTTAAGAGGCTTTAAAAAGATATCTTTCCACTTGAGTCCAGTATACAGACGTTCCCACTTAATCACTGCTGCTGGTGTAATTTTAGAACCAAGTAGGATCGATTTAACTACTTTGTTGTCTTTCTGGGTCAAGGTCCATACTTTATTTTCCTCATCAATAACATGTGCTATGTCTTCTCTGTAATTGAGAATTTCTTGATATTTTCTAATAGCTCTGATGACTCCCTCATATGCTAAAAAATTAGTTTTTGTAACGTTTGAGTATTTTACCTTAAAATCATTAAAGGACAGAAAATTTCCATTTGCATCCATTACATGGTTAATTTTTGTTACGCCTGCTTCTATCCATTCTTTCATGTAGTTCACCTTATTGTCCCTTGTTATGTTTACATTGTAATGAATATATTCTGACAGAAATTCTTTTATATTTAAAGGTTTACACTTTGAGCAGAATTTTTTATAGTGTCTAACAACATCAAGCCAGAATGGATTATCGAGTCGTTGGAGTAACACGTTAGCATACTCACCTCCGAGCGTTTTCATTTGTTTCATGGCTGGATACAAGATATATATGAAACTACTAAATTCTGATTCTGGAATATTTAACCGTCTTAACCAGCTAATCTTCAGAGTCTCAAGTAGTATAAATATGTTACTCATTTTCAGTCCTCCATTTTCATATTCTTGATAATTATACCGATTTCTTTATCTTATTGTGTTTCCCATTCCATAAGAACTGGAACATTTCAGTTTCTATTTCCTTCAAAAGTCGGCTTGGGGGGTCCGGAAGATTAAGAAACAGATAGGTAAACTGAGAAAGAATGAACATTTTTAATATTGCGATTTTCCCAAAAGGAGTGAGATTTCTTCTTTTCCATTGTTTTAAGATCTTCTGCACAGCTGAAAGCTTTTGATTGTAATTTAAATCAACAATTTGGTCTGTATTAGTAGAAAATTTTATGCCAAGAACCTTAAAGATACCAGGATTCCATTGGAAGTTCCTGTCCCTGAAGTATCGAATTTGACTATTTTTTCTACTTCCAATCCACACTAGTTGGGTTTTATCACTATTCATTTTCAAGCCTGACATCTGTGCATATTCATCAAGGATATCTACAGTTGCCTTCAGAGACTGTTCAGAACCATCAAGTAGCAGAGAAGTATTGTCTGCAAACTGTGACAGGAGAAATTCTGTGTTTTTTATGCTAATGCCTTTAACATCTTTACTTTTTCGAATCATCAGTGATAAAATCTCTGCGCATATTAAATATAAGTAGGGAGAAAGCGGGTCCCCCTGTCTGCATCCTCTTTCAAGTTTAAAGCGGGTAGAATACTGACCATTTACCAGAACACATGATGTGGTATTCATATACAATGTTCGAAACCAATGAACAATACTAGGTCCAAAATTAAAGAAATTCAAACATTTTTCAATAAAGACCCAAGAGACACTGTCAAATGCTTTCTCAAAATCAATCAGCATTAAGAGACCAGGAATGCGTGTTTTTTCAGTGTAAAGCAGAATATCGTATAGCAGTCTTATATTTTCTCCAATGTAACGACCTTTGATAAAGCCCTTCTGACAGACATTTATAATGCTTGGCAAGACTGTTTGTAATCTTGCAGATATGCAAGCAGAAGCTATTTTATAGGAGACATTTAACATCGCTTATATTCATACGCATGAACAAACGAACAGTTTAAACAAAAGCAATTTGACAAAATGACATACATCTGTCCAGCCATTCACTTTCATCAACAGCACTAACAACGATCAGCAGACAACACAAAATAGTCACTTACAGCATAGCTGACAGATGCATGGTGTAAAGTCGCCGCTTGACGCTGAAGAGTTTGGCGAAAGGGTAGCTCTCATCCTTCAAGGCATGCATGCTGCTCACACACAGAAACATAAACATATGCACTTGCACTCTCACACACACACACACACACACACACACACACACACACACACACACACACACACACACGCACACACACAGTATTACTTTAAAATGAAAACAAAAAAAGTGATCTCACATGCATTTACATTCTCACAAAAACAAACACTCACACAAAGCGAGCAATGCATGCTCTATCACTTTCAGTGAAAAGACAATCGAAAATGCATGCATGCACACACACAGACTCACAGACATGCACACACACACAGACACACACGCCGGTACAGAACCTTGAGAGTGAAAACAAGAGCTCAAAAAACTTTTATTCCCCGTCAGTCCATCTTTTAAATCAGTAACCTTTATCAAGCAAAACTTGTTTTTGACCTATGAATTCTGAATTTGTATTAAGTGAGAGTGCGCATGTGCTTGTTTGTGTGCGCATGCATGTGCACATGTGAGTGTATGTTTGTGTTTGTGTTTATATGCATGTGTGTGTGTGTGTATTGTATGTGCATGTGTGCACGCACGCGAGGGCGTGCACGTGTGTGTGGTGTGCAGGGATGGATGGATACCTGTTTGTGAGTGTGGGGATGTTTGTGCAAACTTGTGTATATGCATGGGTGTATTTGTGGGGCTGTAAATGTGTCATATAATATCATTTATACACAAATTTGTTTGATTTAATCATTAAATTAATCTCTTTACATTTATAAACATTTTTATTGTGAATTTTTCTTGATAATATACAATGTAAATGATGTGATTATGTATGAATGTGCAATATAAATGATATTATGTATAATATAATGTGCAATGAGTTTATGAAATGATTGTGTTCTGTGATGTTGATAATTTTTATGTTTTTGTGTTTGGTCAGTTTCTAGTGCTGTTTTTTTTTGTGTGAAATGCACCTGGACCAAATTTCTCATGATGAGATAATAAATGTTTCTTATCTTATCTTATCTTACTTACACACACACACATACACACACACACATTTGTATACGCACACATGCATTCATACTCCATCTTCCCTTTCACACACACACACACACACACACACACACACACACACACACACACACACACACGCACACGCGCGCACGCGCACGGGCACACACACACACACACACACACACACACACACACACAAATGTACACACACCTACACACACACACACACACACACACACACATGTAATCCTTAAATCAAAACATGGATCCCCAAAAGAAAAAGAAGGTGCAACATGATGATACCTTGCTTGCAGGATAGAGAATTTCTTCTCCCAGGTCCGATGGATTCGCTCAATCTCCTCTTTCAGTCTGCAATACAGCACATGTGCCTTCAGGATACAGTTCAGAAAATGCATGCATTCTATAATGCAATATATGTGTGACTGATATCTATAATCAGCGGATGAAAAAATCATTACAGGGACTTAATTTTCTGTTTTAAAACACTTGTAGAGTAATGACAGTCTCACTGGAATGATGGATTAGATTTTCAGAGTTTGAGCTTAAAGCAACACAATTTTACATATGTCTATATGTCTCTGTCCCTCTTCGTCTCTAAATTCTCCCTCTCCACCTCCCTCTCTTTCTCTTTCTTTCTCTTTCTCTCTCTGTCTCACAATTTTGCTTGCCTACATTAACTTCCTTTTTTATTAGTCTCAACAATGGAGAAAGATCAGTTCAGTAAAATGCAGGAACACTATCAATGCTATTAGCATTACAAGAGAAGAAACTTGAATGCATATACAGACATGCCTACCTCAGAATCTTTCAATCTCAAACTAATGATGAAAAAATCAGGAACAAACTGAAAATTTCAAGAAGTTTCACAAACTCACTATATTCTTTTGGTTATGAGTGCAGATGAATTTGTATGGACATTGGCACACTCATATCATCATGTCCCCCATGTTCAAAATGCGAGGTTTAAGTAATAAAAGTACACAGAAGACGGTGAAGATGTGACCACAAGTGCACTATTTTAAGATGCTGGACTCACTTCTTAATTTCATTCTTGAGACGAGAATCTGACATCTTCAGTGACTCATTCTCAGCATCTCCTTTGGCACTCTTCTCTGATGCTTTGGATCGCTCCTGTGACACACATACATCGGAACAACATGTGAAAAAAAGAACTCATTCAGCCAACTGAAGATCACCCTGCCATTCACTTTAACAATCTGATGCACACAAAAAAAAAAAAAATAATGCACCTCTATCAGGAGAGAGAAAAAGACAGAAAAACAGAGGGCAGGGATAGAGAGAGAATCAAGATGGACGACAGACGGGAGGTGGGATTAGAGTGAGCGGTGAGGAGGGGGGGGGGGGGGGGAATTTGGGTGAAGGTAAAACGGAAAACCTGTAACCATTGGGAAGGGATGAGAGGGGCAGGGAGGGAAAATGGGTGTGAAAAGGAGGTTGGGATGCGGGTGTTGGGGGGGGGGGGGGGGGACATTACTATCTTGGCATATAAAGGGGAAGGAGGGTTGTAGGGGTGAGGGAGGAGTCATTACTATCCTGACACAATAAATGAGTGAGAGACTACCAGCAATATCCTACCTTTTTCTTTTAGGGAGTTGCCCTTAGATACTCCCTTTTTTTTTTCTTTTTCTTTTTTTTTTTGAATGGGATCAGCAGCTTGGAGAGAATGAAGAGAGGGCTGTAGAGGTAGGATGGTTTCCATGCTCCTATCTGTTCTACCACCTCCCCCTCACCCCCACCCCTATTCTCTTCCACCCGGCCCATCCCCTGGTCCACCCCAAACTTACCAATGCCAGCTGTTTCTCCAGCTCCTTCTTCTGGTCCATCAGGTCCTTCATCTTGTCCTGGTCCTGAGCCTGCAGCCGTGCGGCCTCTGCCTTGGCCGCATTCACCGCCTGTGTCCATCAGAACAGTCATGTCATGTGTGGACCTCCTGGACATTCTCTGAGGAGCTAGGCCAGAAGAATGCTTATGGAGCGTCAGGGTTTCCATGTTTTTGGTCTTGCCATGTGCATATTCTCCATTACCATTTGTTAACTGACAGATGTGTCATAGCCTCCTTACTGTACAACTGTCGGGTAAGAGATAAACAAACCACACTTGTATCTGCCATCTACTTTTTTTTTTTTTTTTTTTAATTGGTGCCAGTTATTTGATGAAAGGTGTTACGTCGAGGTTTGCTGTTTGAAGTGTTTTATGGCGTAAAGTTTGATTTCTTTCTCTTGTTTTAAACTGGTCATTTATTTTTCATTTTGATAATTGTTTGTATTTACTATAAAACTTGTGGTGTTCAATTACTAACAAAACATATGAATTAGTTTTACTGAAATCATACTGCATCTTTGCAAACCATTGTGTGCACACAGACACATACACAATCTCACTCTCTCTCTCTTCCTCTCTCTTTCTCTCATGTGTACACACATGCACACTCATTCACGCTTTTACACACACACACATACACATATCCACACACATACACACACACACACACACACACACACACACACACACACACACACACATACATGCACTCACATTGCATATACACACGCAAGCATGCTTGCTCATGTGCATGCACACACGAACACACACACACACACACACACACCACACACAAAACACACACCACACCAACACCAGCAAGCCCATGCATGCATGCACGCGCACACGCACGCACACACACATGCATGCATGCTCACACCACAGACTTTCATAAGATTGGAATGGTGTCCAAAACACAGTCTAGGTTCTTGATCCAATTTCTCAATCAAATGAAGAACAAATGAGTCAATCAACTAGTCCCTCTATCAGACACTCCTATGATCCATCTATCCATTCAAAATTAGAGCAGACTTAAACATGGATCATCACCGATTCCATCTGGCTTGCTATTCAACACCATTACAGTCTCTGTTCACAACATGATGTAAAAGAAACAAGGACAGTAACTTTTGCTCCCATGGTGAAACAAAGGCACACAATCCAAATGCTGGCATTCCCCATTCACCTAGCACCTAGCAGACACAGTGCAACTGGAATGAACATGGAACCTCCCTATTCATGTACTCAGTGTATCTAACCTTTTCATTTCCACTGCTAACCCCCCCCCCCCCCCACACACACTTATCTTACCACTCCCCCCCCCCCCCCCCTTTCACCTCATCCTACATATCTGACCTCAGTCTATCTCTCTGTCTCTCTTTGTCTCTGCCCTTCCCTCTCTTCTGTCCATAGACTCCAAACAGATTTGAAATTTTTGCAAAATAATTTTGACATCAATCATATTGATATCAATAGTCGAATGATGTCCATATGAGGTGAAACTTTTTGCTCCTTTCTTTTTTCCATAAAGCTTCATTATTTGTTTCCAAAGAAAGGAAGTCCCAGCAACAACACAAAAACAAAAACAACAGTTTATATAAACACAAATTATTGTGGATTCAAGACTGCCTTTAAACTTTTTGACCTCCAACACCCGCCCTGGCTTAAGGCTGTGTCAGGCCAATTGACATTGTCTAGAACACCAAGGCTACATCAAAATGTTGTTATGCTCTGCATAGTCACACGGGGATTATCTTCAGTTGTGACAAGCTCCTAGCATAAGATTATCAGTCTCCAAAATCCCCCGAAGTCAGAGTGTGGCTGCCAACATGGCGGGGAAATCCAAAACAGTCACACACGTAATGTTCTCATCCCCAGCTGATGCATTTGTACCATTGAGTTCAAGTATTGCAGCTGTTTGGATGATCCCTGGAGTCTTTTAGCCAGGGTGCGACAACAACAAGAATAACAACAACGACCTCCAACACTGACACAAAATACAACGGATAAACATTCATAAATATAGGTAACATGGTGGGGGTCATTTCAAAGGCAATTCTGCGCAAGGCAGGCAGAAGTAAACAATGTTTCATGGTTTATCATCCACATTTTTCTCCCACCTCACTTATGATTTTCTCTCCAATCCACGAACAGCATGCTCAATGAGCACCGGCAAAGCATGATATTTTCAAACTACATTCTCCCCTGCATACTACAGAAATGCCAAGCTTCTTCACACACGAGAACGAAACAAGCTGTGCTTTGGACAGAGAGGCAATGAAGCATCACACAGTCTCTCTCCCTAGCGACCTAAAATCTGCTGCGCAAATGAAGGCAGAAAGCCTCTGTTGCTATGTCTAAGGCTGGTGTCTTATTCAAGAGTCTACTTGGCCTTCAAGAACAAGCACGATGACAGCAGATTCTAATTTCTGACTCTAAATTAGCGTTTCTCAAGCTAAGAAAGAAAGATGTGTGATGGAAAAATGTGCAACAGAGAGAAAGCGAAGATAGAAGAGGGGAGAGAGAGAGGAGGGGGGGGGGGGGGGGAGAGAGAGAGAGAGAGAGAATGGAAAGAAATGGATAAAGGTGCACCCATGCTTTAGTTTTGAAAGGCAAACAAAGATGAAACTTATAACAAACTCATACAATAGGAACATTATCTGACTGAAGAAACTGCAACAAAAAGATTTTTGTTAAATGATTTAAAAACAAACAAACAAACAAAAAAAAAAACAACCAAATAAACAAAAGAGCATAGAAATTCATGTTTATCTGAAAACCACAGTCAGAACAAGCACTGCAAAGTTAAGAAATCACTGGATGTCAGTAGCCATCACTGAAGTCATCATATTTAATTTAATCTAAACAACACAAGTGAAAAATCATAATGAGAGGCGGGTCAAAGAGGGGAGTAGAGAGGAAAGGTGAGTGGAGAGAAGTGAGGGGTGAAGGGGAGTAGGGAGGGAAAGGAAAGGAGGGGGGGTAGGGGAGCTAGGTCAAACTGACTCTATTGAACTGGCCAATCTTCTAGTTCACATTGTTGTAAACAAGTACTATTTGAACAGTGAATACTGATTCTATACCTGAAGGCTTTCTTGTTCTGTTTACACTATGCTCTACAAATCACTCCAGCCTGACATGAACTGAGTTGCTCCATCATGCCATATACGCTTAAAACCTTGCTTGCCAAAAATGACAGGTATAGACAATGACAATAGTCCAAACCATAAATCCTGATCTCCAAACCTAAATCCTGATCTAGTACTCTTCAAAGGGAGACAATAACACATTTCCTATCACAAATACACATCGCACTGCACACGCAAACATGCCAAATTAGCTGATAGGTCTCACAGTGCACAATGAACAAGCAGGGATAACATTTGTGACATATGTACCTCTTCCTTGGCCTGTCGTAACTGCTCGCTGCTTAACTGTTCCAACTCTAACTTTTGCTTCATCAGCTGAAAAAACAGTATCTCATCAGTTCAACAGTTCCAGGCAAATTCACTTAATTTCTGTTGTGTTCAGTTCAGCATATGATCATTACCATAATTATAAACACCATCACTGTCATCATCTTCCTATTTGCCTTTTTCGTAACTAACCACTGCCGAAAATGCATGTATATCAATGTATAATTAATAATGATTCTGTGGTAATTGTGAAGGAAATCAATGGTAAAAACTGATTCAAAATGCCTGCACACACATACACACACACACACATGCATACATGCATGCACACACACACACACACACACACACACACACACACACACACACACATTCACATGCACACACGCACACTCATATACACACCACACAAACACATACACAAACACACACACACACACACACACACACACACACACACACACACACATACTTACATTTCTCCGAAAGAAAGCATTTTAAAATCTTACAATAACTAGAATTCTGATTCTTTCTACTTATGGTGGACTCAATTTCCTTTTTGCTGATATACAAGAGAATAATGGACAATGCATGGGACAGAATGGAACAAAGTAGACACCATATGACAGACAAAAAGGCAGCACAGAGACAGACAGACAGACAGACAGACAGACAGAATGACAGACAGGGGAAGGAGAGAGAGCAGTACAGAGACAGAGACACAGAGAGAGGAGAGAGGGAGAGAGAAAGACAAATGAGAGAGAGAAACAGAATGAGAGAGAAAAGGGGGGGGGGGGGAGCGCAATACAGACAGACAGACAGAGAGAGACAAAATGAGGGAGAGAGGGGAAGAGAGAGAGTAGTACAGAGACAAAGAGAGAGAGAGAGAAAGTGCATTACAGAAACAGAATGAGAGAGAGAGACAGAGAATGCAGTACAGAGACAGAGACAGACAGACAGACAGATACAGAGACACAGACAGATAGACAGAGAGAGCAGCCAAGCAAAACAAAAGCAAAGGAAAGCATTGTCAGCTGAAGGCAAAGGAATCTGCATTATGAAATCAGACAATACATCCTACAACAAACCTATCACAAATCATAGATTGTAATACAGTGGCAGTGAGACACACACCTGCAGTGAGACACACACCTCTGGACAGAAATGCCCTCAGATAACATCCAAGACATGTGATACAGAAGAAAGTGATGAAACCTTGTGGTTCTTTATTTAAACAAGGGTCAATATATCCTAGCTCAAACGTGAACACCTTTTGTTGGGGAATTTATGTACCCTACCCCTCTACTAAGTTCTCTTCTCTTTTCCTCCTATCCTAGTTCCCTGTTGCTTCCTCCCTCTTCCATCTCTGCCTTCTTTCTTCCATTCTCATACACTATGGAGGTTTCCATAGTTATGCACATGTACACACGCACACACACACACACACACACACACACACACAAACACACGCATGCACACACACACACAAGCACACACACACACACACACACACACACACACACACACACACACACACACACACACACACACATATATAGACAGATAGATAGATACAGAGAGAGAGATACACAGAGAGAGAGAGAGATACAGAGAGAGAGAGAGAGTGTGTGTGTGCAGGATTTGTTGGGCTCTGAACAGCTCCTATATGGAGCTGAGAGTCCTACATGGTTCAGTTAAGAGGACTGAAACTGCACAGTGGAAGCTCATCCACTTTACTGATGCATCCCTGAGAGTGTTGCTCAAATTTTCTGACCACCACTGCAAGTGGCTGTATCTCCTGGGCCTGGTTGACACTGGGGTGTAACTGTGAAAGGAAGCTTAGAATACAGCCTGCCATGTAGCTTCTGACAAGAAAGGAACTCATCTTCGTTTTACTCATGCTTATTGATCATCATTCAAAACCAACTTAGCCCTTCATGCCCTGCTGCCATGATAGGGCACATGAAGATGAAACGACAGACAAAAGGTCTCCTGGCCCATTATTCTTACTCCCTTATCACCCAACATAATCCAAATCTTCCAAGATGCAGATTAGGACAGAGCAGATACAGACTAACATGTAGATATGAATAAAACAGGATGGCAGGCATACAGATATAGCTTTACAGACAGGTAGTGATCCAGACTAACACAAAGACAGAACGTAAGGCTAATACACACACAAATGAATAAACTCTTAACTCTTAACCCTTTGTTTTCATACAAACAAATAAAAAGAAATAATTCAAAACTCAACAATCCAAGGAACAGCAAACTAACAAAACTACATGTAACGCTTTATGTGAACCACAGACACATGCAAATAACACCAGGCACTTAAAAATATTAATGTTTGAATACATAAATTGTTAGAGGTAAAAATCAAACATGTCCATAAATGTAATACCCAGTGTAAGAGTTACAAGAGGGAAGTCCACTAACTGTTGTTCCTTTAAACAACAACCCACTAACATGAAATATATGAACAAGTAGTCTGTTAATCCAGTTAGAGCCTCACAGGTACACAGGACTTAAGCCTGCCACATACACATTATATTCAAAAGTAGAAAAAGTTATTTATTGATCATTTGGAAATGCATTTAATAAAATGATGTAGAATGAAATCAAACAAAACTTGAGAACTTCTTTTTTTAATAATAAAAGAAGGAAAGATGGGGAATCAAAAGAAGTGAAAAAAAAAAAGAGAAATTTAATTAAATGTACCAAAAACAGTTTGCAAAATGCTGAAGCATAAACATCAGTCCCAATGTTTGAAGACAATTTCAAACATATTAAAATGTATTTGACTGACAGGTAATTTACTGGTGCAGTGAAATTAGATGAGCAAATGATAAGATAGTGGTGGAAATGAATAATTTCAAACTTGCATGGGACTGGAATTTGGTCCTCAACCCTAGTAAGGATTATCACAATCATAAATATATTAGTAACACTGATGCACTAGAAGAAGTTACTGAAATTATGCCAAGATTAGAGATGGTTAATATATGGAGAGAGCTGAACAAGATACGAAGTGCTATACTTGGAGATGACCAAAACCATTTCAATAAAGCAGGCAAGAATTCTTCTGGAGACAATGAGGAGATTTTGTAGTCCGTTCTCTAAATGAGGGATGCAGTAATGGAGGAATGTCTAAAACACAAAAAGAAGGAATCATAATTGGTCTTCTAAAAGGAGAGAAACCACGAGAAAACTTGAAGAACTGGAGACCTATCTCACTTCTAAATGTAACCTATAAAATTGCTTCAGCCTGCATTGCAAACGGAATGAAAATTGTTTTACATAAACTCATAAATAAGGACCAGATGAGATTCATTCCTGGTAGATACATAGGTGATAGTTTATGAACAACAAAAAATTTTATTCATTATGTACAAATGAATCGCTTACGAGGGTTACTTTTTTCTGTCCATTTGGAGAAAGCTTTTAATTCAGTTTACAGGTCATATATAAGTAAAATTCTGGGGTCATTCATATTTTTAAAAAAAAAAGGAATACAATGATGGATATCATCTTTTCATGATAAAAATTAATAACGTCTTATGTAACGGTGAACGGGAAAGTGTCTTCAAGTTTTTCAACTGGAAGAGGTTGCCATCAAGGGGACCCCATATCTCCGCATCTATTTGTTTTGTGTGTTGAAGTACAGCGACAAAAATAAGCCAAGACCACGATCTCAAAGGCATAAAGATAGAAGACACAGAATTTAGGATAACTCAGTTTACAGCTGACACTATTTTGTTGTTTGATGGAGATAAGAAATCATATGAAAAGTTGTTTACAAACCTTAACTAATTTGAGCAAATATACAGACTCAAATTAAACTATGAAAAAACATTTTATGTTTGGTTAGATATAGTGAAAAATTTCATGAAAACATATTTACCCTGTTATAAAATGGAATGGAACCCATCAAGATTCAAAATTCTAGGGCTGTGGTTTACGAGTAGTCTATCAGATATGACAGAAATTAATATGAAAGATAAATTCTCAGAAGTTCAAAACCTGTTCAAAATATGGTCAAAAAGAGTAATAACACCATTAGGTAGAATAGCTGCGCTTAAATCATTAGTGATATCAAAACTGGTGTACTTATGGATCCTTTTACTAAATCATCCTGATTCCCAGATTCCTTCACTACAAAATATGTTTCAAATTTGTTTGGAACAACAAAAATGATAAAAATTAAAAGAAAATATTCAATACATAATATACTGAAAGGAGGGATAGGTATACCCGACCTGAAAATATATATCAGCTTCTTAAAAATCGCCTGGATAAGGAAGGCGTACATACACAATCATAAGTGGAAAATATTTCATTATATCCCGAAACAATTAAGTAACCTTAGTGCATATGGACCTGACAGGTTTGTTGGAAGCAACATACTAAACAAATCTTGGAAAGGGGTTTTTCAAACGTGTGAAAGGTTCTGCAAACATGTAAGTTATATGAAAGTACAGATCTAGCCTGTTTTTAACGAACCTACTTCTTGTAATGAGAAATTTTAAGTGGGGAAAAAAGCATTCTTTTACAAGAAATGAATGCAGAACAATGTATTTTTAATGAAACATTAATTTACTCGATGACAATGGCAATTTTGAAAGCTGCCATGAACTGTCAGAGAAGCTGGGATTTCATGTCAATTTTCTAAATTATATAAGTTGTGTGCTATCAATCAAAGCCTACGCAAAAAAAAAGAAGATTGAAATTAGATAGTAACATTGGTAATGATAAAACTTTAGCACTTAAAAAATTTTGTAGTATGATGTTACTAAAGGAACACATACTTCTTATGAAATTATGGTGGAAGTCAATGAAGTTTTTAACATAAGTGCCTTTGTCAAGTGGGAACAACATCTTAATGTACCTATTGATTGGACAGAGGTACTGAAAATGATTAAGAAAATTAGAGAAACAAAACTGAAATAGTTCCAAATCAAAAATGCCACAGAATTCTTGTAACAAATAGTATTTTGAAAAGTATGCAAACTATTGATAGCAACAAATATAATTTCTGTAACAGAGAGAAAGACTCAACTGATCATTACCTGTGGGGATGTGAGTTTACCCATACTTTCTGTATTTTCTTTGAAAGAGTTCTGAAAGTTAACTGTTCACACTGTGAAAGATTATCCCTTAGTGTGGACATTATATTATTTGGTACTGATGAGAAAACAAGAACTGATGATATGCTAGACCTGATAATTCTGATGGGAAAATATTTCATTTACAAATGTAGAATTGAAAAAAAACAAAACCTAATCTAAATATATTTTTGAAGGAGCTGGACTATAGATATAAAATGTAGAACTACATATCCTTGATGGAGATGAATTATGCATGCTACCAAGCAAAATGGTCACCACAAATAAAGTTAATAGGAGGCTAATGTTTGTATTATGCACTATATGTATGTTTACATATGTGTGTTATATATATATATGTATATTTATATGTGTGTGTGTGTGTGTGTGTGTGTGTGTGTGTGTGTGTGTGTGTGTGTGTGTGTGTGTATGCATATGTATATGTATGTATTTGTACATATGTGTGCGCGCGCGTGTTGTGTGTTGTGTGTGTGTGTGTGTGTGTGGTGTGTGTGTGTGTGTGTGTGTGTGTGAATCAATATTTTGTACTTTATTTTCTCTTTGTTTTCCATTTAATGTTGTATGCGACCCCCCCCCCCCCCCCCTTTTTTTTTTTTTTTTTGCTGACCCATCTTTTGTGCCAACTCTGTGGCAGTGCACCCACGCCACTCTTTCTGACACCCCGAACACAGCCACAGCCCTGCCTGGCCTGCCGCAGCCCTGGCACCGGCAATCCACAAGGAACAGTCAATGTCAAGTCGTCAAGAGGCCCCCACCAGAGGAGACACTGCACTGCTGCTGAGTCACTTTGGTGGAGTTAAGTGGTGCCTGTTCTGATCCAACATATGCAGGACACCACCTACTAAGCCCCCTACTGGTCATCCATGACTTGGAGTCTTGATAGAACAATGGTATACTGAAATATATCTGTATAATTTACTTCCTTCACATATCATGATTCAATGGATTTGAGATGAGAATGTATGTAACGCATTTTGTAACCTTGTATGATATTTGTGTACATGATTAATACCAGTTATTAGAATTTGTTTGTTATGAGTGTCCATTAAAAAGTTATTGAAAAAAAAACCAAAGAAATTTCAAAACTGTTAGGTTAATGGACTAAAACTGATATTGATGTGTAAGCGAAGGACATTTAGTTTTGAACACAGGATTTTCGTAACAAATGTATATTACTGCACATTAATCACTTTGGTAGAAGTCATGATGATACAGTTATCAGATGGTATTCTGCTGTGTGTGGGTGTGTGTGTGTGTGTGTGTGTGTGTGTGTGTGTTTGTGTGTGTGTGTGTGTGTTTGTGTGTGTCATGTGTGCTGTGTGTGTGTGTGTGTGTGTGTGTGTGTGTGTGTGTGTGTGTGTGTGTGTGTGTGTGTGTGTGTCCATGTGTGTGTTTGTGTTTACATGTGTGTGTGTGTGTGTGTGTGTGTGTGTGTGTGTGTGTGTGTGGGCGCGCGTGCACGCGTACGTGTGCATGCGTGTGTGTTTGCGATATAGTGTACTGGGCTAAAGTGTTGAGAGGGTTTACCAACTGGTCAAAAACCCAGAAGTGAGATCTGTTTTCATAAATCCATTTTTATCAAACACAATTTTTGTGTGTGAGTGTGTGTATGAAATATTTCTATAGGGTTCAAAACAATGACTGAGGGCGAAAATGAAGCAAAATTTGAAAAGAGAGGGGTTAGTTACCGCCAAGGACACAGACAAACAAGAGTTGTCTAGTCCTGTACTCTTGTTTGTCTGTGTCCTTGGCGGTAACTAACCCCTCTTTTTCAAATTTCTGTAAGGGTTTAAACTTTCTAAATTCTTGATGTAAAGGAGAAAAAAAATTTTTTATGAGTATCTAAAAAAAAATTGACTGTTTAAAATGTTGAGGGAAAAAGTTAAATAAAAAGTCAACAAAGAACACTCAGTTTTGCCTAAATAAGGGCTTCAGTGTCAAAATGCATGTGTAAGCGTTGCATTCTTTCCATAAATCATAACTTTCTTAAAAACGCTTTTGAAAATTTGATAAACCTAGTTTGTTGGTTGCGCACATATACACAGTGTACAAGCATGCATTGTTTGTTGTGCACATATACACAGTGTACAAGCATGCATTGTTGGTTGTGCACATATACAATGTGCAAGCATGCGGGCATGCATGTGCTAATATGTCCTTCTTCCATTTAAGAAGTGTTCACTGAGAGTAATATCAGACAAGAAGACAGTGGAATGTGTGTGGTAGGGCATAAGCATGCAAGAATGTGTGCATAAAATGTGTGTGCAATAATGTGGGCGTATACATGTGCTTGAATATGTAAGCGTGTTTGTGTGCACAAATGTGAGTATGTACGTATGCGTGGTGGTCAGAAATACACGTTGGAAAGCAAAATATAAGAGTAACTAACCAAACAATATAACACCAAATGTACATGGAAGACAGCTATACAATTCTGACTCTAAACCCAATGCATAAACTGACATTTGTATGAAAATGTTAACAAGACCGTGAACGTATAACTGGTGTGATATATAATGTATTATGTTTGTTGTGTATGGCGTCATCAGCAAGAGCAAAGCATCAAGTGTTACCAACAGTGCGGCATGCATATTATACTCAGTGATTGAAACATTAGTTAATACCAATGTCTAGCAACAATGAACAGTATGTTCTGAGCTGGAAGTCCAAAGCTGGAAGTGCAAAAAAGCATCAACGGCTGGTGCTGACGAGCAAACGGCAGAGGCTACAGATCGTCAGACAGAGTTAGAACATGATGTCAACGACATGGATTACTACTGAGGCAGTGATTACAAACAATATTGAATCTGACACAGTTTATCATGACAAATTTATATGACACAGTTTACCGTGATATTGCACATGAACTGGGGTTAATAAAGTGCCCAAAACCCAGTGCATACTAAAGAGGTTAGTGTAATGATTCCGTAGCTTTTTTTTTGTTTGTTTATAGTAGTTACCATCTCATCCACCTGAAATGAGGATCCACAAGTATTAAAAAGCAAAAAATTTTAATCATGACAGAAGCTAAAATAATTCATCAGCATTATGGATAGCACCAGAATATGTTGTGTGTGTGTGTGTGCGTGTGTGTGTGTGTGTGTGTGTGTGTGTGTGTGTGTATGTGTGTGTGTGTGTGTGTGTGTGTGTGTGTGTGTGTATGTGTGTGTGTGTGTGTGTGTGTAGGAGCGAGAATGAGAGAGACAGACAGACAGACAGACAGACAGAGAGAGACAGAGAGATAGCAATGCATAATAAAACTTCACAGATTTCAAAACATCTTTTCCCTCCTGCTCATCTCCCCCCACCCTTCTCACTAACCAGGGGTGAAAAACATGTACATGTATACCTTTGTTATAT
>CM065716.1:39760748-39768248 GCA_033310375.1 Conus canariensis | reverse complement strand
CTAGCTTGACATAAAAGTGTGCATCCCCACATTTTGTAAGAATTCCATTAAACTCAGTTCAAACAATTTAACTCTGGAGAGAACAACCACAAGAAGTTCAGTCACAGCATAACTGCTTCAGCATATTGCTGGTGTATGTCTACTTTACAAATACAATCAGAGCCAGAGGTAAACAGACAATGAAAAAATGCAAGCAAGATGAACCTGTTAAACTTACTCAGATTTCTATTCTAGCATTGATGGACACACAAAACAAAACTGTGAAAGGAGTCAAGGGATAAAGCATTTGTCTGAAAGAGTCTCTGAAGACCTGCTGTTAAGCATTCCCAAGAGTTTCTAATTTGGTGCTGATGGATACACAAAACCAATCCTGTAAGGTCTACATCATACATCAGTTGTGGAACAAGGTTTTATGCTGAAATAAGTTTCAAAGCTATTTTGCATGTGCTGTCATTTCTTGCAATCCTCAAGTCTGGTGAAATACCATGGGTTTCGCCTCATGAACCACTGAATGGCTCTGCCAGTAGACTTCTGACAATGCCCCACTTGAAAATCAAATCAGCAGACAAATGGATAGGCCTACTTCATTTTTTCATCCCTGTTGAAGCTTAATGTTTTGGACTGCTTAAGAAAACAGGCACCAAAAGTCTGACAGCTGGATCTCTCTGACAATGCATGTTTTTTTTTCTTAACCAATGAGACAGTTTTCTTAACCAATCAGATGGTGCAATGCAAATGCTCAAATCTGTGATATTTTGCAAGTTCCTTGCAAAACTTGCAAAACAGCTTTGAAATACTCTTTGCTCTAAATTGTTTTTTGTATTTCTGGGATTTATGGCTCTCCTATAGGCAATCAATGTTGTGTGACATATGCCTTAATCTGCTGTTCTATAATTACCATTCTATGATCACAAATACAAGACTCTACCTATGAAAAAATATTTTGTAGATTAATTAGTGAGTAAACATGATGCATATGATACATACTAACTGCTGCTGGTTTATCATTATACATAGTTGTTTTGGATGTTCTGTCGTTGCCTTGATTAGAGTTTTCATATTTGCTTACCATGACCACAGTATCATTAAAAGAATGCAAAATGATCAAATGTAAGCAAACAATATACCAGACCAGCACTACATTCAAAACACCTGTCCCTCACTTACACACAAACAACAACTGCAAAAGTACATCAGCCCCAGCACCAGTATTTATGCTCACATACAAGTTATTGAACACACTACACATGCATGCACACATATGCACACACATGCACGCACGCACACATGCATGCACGCACCACATGCACGCACCACACCATGCACGCCGCACGCAGCGCCACACACACACACGCACCACCACCCACACCACACACACACACACACACACACACACACTGACACACAACCTGAACAAAGCTGGGAAGTTCAGAGATGAAGAGGGAAGGGAGGACTGGAGAGGTTTGACATAGAAAGAGGCTGAAATCGGCTGTGGAAAGGAATGAAATGGGGTGGGAGTAGAGTAGAAGAAATAACCTAAATGAAGCAACACCTCGGTAATGCTAAGCTGAGAAATTATTATTGTAATGCAGTGCCGAGAAGAGTGTAGAAGGGGCGGTGTTTATACTGAGAGGGAAGGGGAAAGGAGAGAGACAGAAGGGGGATGATGGAGATAAGGTGGCACAGAAAAATGTCCAGAGGTCTATAATCATTCTGAGAATAATAGTAGTTTTGTTGATCATACAATCAATACATCGCATCCAGTCTTGAGAAAAGAAAATTGCACAAGACCAACTTGGGTCCGGAGGATCATATTAAGTTGGTTGAATGAAGATAAGAGGCATGCATTCACAAAACTTTGCTTATAGCTGAAAACGTTGAGTATATGATAAAACAGCATCATACCTGTCTCACATATGTGATCAAAGAGGCAAACAATTTTGTAAACAAATGGTCAATTATGAAGATGGGGTGATAGATAAACATACACTGGCAATCTGTGTGCAGGTGCAGTCACTCAAGATACATTTTTTTTAAATACAATCACAGCAACATAGTACACATAGTACATATACAGCATTCAACTACCAAGAGGCAAAGCCCTCTAGGCTCACATGTGATAAATTGCATGGAGGCAGACCACTTTGTTTAGGAGAGGAGCTCCAGTTTTAGATGTCTATGGTGGCCAAGACATTTCTCAGACGAGATGATTTTGCATCATATACAATGTACAGGAAGATCTATATCCCGTTTATTAATAATAATTCCCTTTACTGTATGGGTGTGATATTCATATTGTACAGACCAGTTTCATATTTTCAGTAGAAAGATTCACTTTGTGTCTAAGTTACAGAGTTGAAGAGATCACGTTGAAAATACTCATACTTGATAAGAAAACAGTAGTTATTTAACACTTTTTTTTTTCCCAAGAAACTTTCAACCCTCTTCTGGCCTTTCTTACTGTGCATCAGCATAGTAATGGGTATATCAGGAGAAGTTGTATTAAGATCTAGAACCTTAATGAAGTTTGATTTTCATACATCTTGTATGTCCAGAGAAAATGGCAAGTAAAAGTTTACCACACACACACACACACACACACACACCACACACACACACTCACACACACACACACTCACACACACACACACACACACAAGCACACACATACAGAGACAACAGAAAGAGAATGATTACATGCTCTCACTTTGTTTTCACACATAAGCCATAAAAGTGCTCAATTCATTTGCCCACATTCCAATAATATGCACACAAAAGCCTCAGGAAATGCACACATTTTCCTTCAAACCAACCCAATAACATATAAGATGGCAGCAAAGGTGCCAGTCTGAAACGCACACAATGCAAGTGTAGATTACTGGCACACAATAATTACCGCCATCACTGGTGACTCAGTTGCTCTTGTTGATTTACTCTTTGTTGACTGGTTATAGAAATAAATCACAGCTGGATGAATTTGCTTTGAAAGGGCTGTTTTCCCCACTAATCCATGAACATTTCAGTTCTTTTTCATATCTGGACTAAAAATAATCATACC
The DNA here is from genome assembly GCA_033310375.1 of Conus canariensis. Classification (NCBI taxonomy): domain Eukaryota; kingdom Metazoa; phylum Mollusca; class Gastropoda; order Neogastropoda; family Conidae; genus Conus; species Conus canariensis. The sequence continues at coordinate 39,765,190 of CM065716.1, read as the reverse complement.
AATTTATGGTATCCTACAATACTCCTCATATACAGCACTTCACATTTTCCTATTCGTGACTTGATATTGTGGTGGTAACACCAAGGTTGGTAATTGTGCGCATATGTGTGTGTGTGGGGGTGGGGGGTGGGGAGGGTGGGGGGGGGGTGGTGAGAGACAGAGAGAGAGAGAGAGAGAGAGAGAGTGTATATGTATGCGTGTGTGGTTGTGTGAGTGTGCGTGCATGCGTACGTGCATGCGTGTGTGCGTGTGTGAGTGTGTGTGTGTGTGTGTGTGTGTGTGTGTGTGTGTGTGTGTGTGTGTGAGTGTGAGTGTGTGTGTGTGTGTGTGGAGAGAGAGAGAGGGGGGGGAGAGAGAAAGTGTTAGTGTGTGTGTGTGTGTGTGTGTGTGGAGAGAGAGAGAGAGAGAGAGAGAGAGGGGGGAGAGAGAGAGAATGTGTTAGTGTGTGTGTGCATGTGCGCGCGTGTGTGTGTGTGTGCACGTGTGTGGCCTATGTGTGTCTGTGGATCATAAGCTCTGTTGTGTTTTCTGGATAAGAGCATGGTTAAGCAAAAATATCTTCAAATGATGATGGTAAATGCATTTGATAGAAAATAGCTACTAAATCTGGCCACTATCATGTAAGACAATACACTGTTCTTATGCATCACACGCACGCGCACGCAACACACACACACACACACACACACACACACACACACACACACACACACACAGGCTCTGAAAGCAAACTGCTCACATTTTTAGAACCACTAGCACTGAAGCTCCTAGCCAAACAATCCTACTCAGAACTGACAAAAAAAAAATGGTCTGGGTTTTTCACCAAACCGGCTCAGACACAATCCAAATCATAATGGTTGAGAGTGTCCATGAAATGTATGCCCCGAGTGCAACATCAAACAATTCAGTATGCAATATATGTCTTCCTTTTGCTTATTAAATGGGGGTTAGAGCTTGCAGGTTTATTTCATTTTCAATAATATTCAATGATATTCCTCAAACTATTTTCAAAGGAAATAGAGGTTGTTGTAAAAGGACTGTCATCATATGCAATAGTATGATTTTAATCATAATTAGTATCTGTTGCCATGGAAATGATTCTAATTTGGGTGACACACAGGAATCATAACTTAAAAGCCTAGAACTCCAGTATTAATCAACAGTCTGGTGTTTTAAAACAGCAGCTCTCTGGTAGATGTGTTCTGGATTATGATTTATGTAAATAATACCAAACATCTAATTATTTTTTCCTTTCTTTTAGAGTTGCTCATCATCTGCTAGAAAACACAATATGGCTTTAAATCACCAGGAAAATAAATCAGTAAGTTGATTTGTTACAGGTGCAACTACCACTTACAAGCTGCTCATCTAGATTTTTGTTTGTTTGTGTGTTTGTTTTTACATCCACCACATCTATTGTATTTTTGCTAAATGTGTATATAGAAATTATATTGAAAAACAAATCTGAAATATTCTTCACAGTAAAAGAGAAAATAAGTCACTGAAACAGTATGTTGATAAAAAATAAATTCAACGTGTTCTTCCTTAAATTGCACTCAGAGCCCTGCTATGTTGCACTGAATAACTATGTTACATATGTGTATTTACACTCTTTGGCATCTCGAATTATGGTTACAATTATCGCAAGACATCTGGTGCAGTTTCAATACATTATCCTAGGTTCAAAGTCAACAACTGTATTCATGGTTTCCCTGGTTCAAAAACAGAGTTGAACTCATTTCAGAGAAACAAAGGCATCAGCTTAGATTTAGGTATTTTGGTCAAGTATTTTACTTTCCCATCATTACTGAAAAACACAAAAGGGATTGGGCCTATTACATGCTTTGGGCAATTACAAGAAGGTATGCTTCGGGAATGGACCACCGTTCTTATGACACTGACTTCTTTTGTTTGTTGCCATCTAATGAAGGCATGAGAGAATAAGCCTTTGAACGTGAATGAAATGAAATATCGTTACAGCAAAAGGGAAAACAATCGTGTTGTTCTTTGCATGAGAATGCAAAAGACAGGGGATTTACCATCATGAATCTGGATTCTTTGTTCCAAAGGCCTAATTCCTTTTGTTCCCCTGTAATTTCTTTCATTTTTTTTTTCATTTTCTTTTGTTTTTCTACTAATTAGTTTATTCATATTTTTCCCTTTTTTTGCTTCTCTCTGTCATGAACTGTTCCTAATTCTTTTTCAAAGTGTCTCTTGATTGCCTTGACATCAATTCCTGCATAAACTCAAGGAAGGTAAGAAAGCAAAGAAGACAATACTTAGTTTCTCCTCACAATTCTTTTCCCCTTTTCATACTTCCATTTCTTTGTTTTGTACAGATTTCTTTTCTTTGGTATGGTCATTACCTATCTGAAATATTTTGTTATTTCTTTTTACTCACCGAAGAATCATCCATGAAAAACTGTCTCTCATGATGCTCAGTCTGCTGTTGCTGTTGCTGCTGCTGTAGCTGCAGCTGCAGCATTTGAATGATGGACTCGTTGCGCGCAATAGTCGCTTTCATCTCCTGAATGCGGGCATCCTGACCTTTCAGGTCACTCTGCTGTCTGGTGCGCTCACGGATCATGTTGGTCTCCATGTTTTTCTTCGTGAGAACATTCAGTGCAGCAAGGTTAGAGTGAGGAGCATATCTCTTCATACAAATGACTGTGGTGGGTCTGATGGGGAGAGGAGTATTAAGCAGATCCCCTCTCCCATCTCCCCCACGAAACCTTTGTGGAAAGTATAACATGCACAGGTAGTATTAGTAGGTACAAAGGTTGATAACATTGCAGGTACGCAAGACAAGGAATGAAGGGTGTGTCTGAAACAAAAAAAAATCTTTATACATGCTGACAGATTACAGGTATATAAACGTGCAATATAAACCAGGTGGAAATGTTCATGCATGCATAAAGTGAACATTTTGTGAGCACACATTGCATCATTCTATTAAAAACTAAACATTTTTGACTAAGCATTATTTCATAATAACACGGTGCATTGGAAATTGGACCAGATATTTGACCTGATACACTGATGAATCAGTCGCTGCTAACTTGTATCTGAATTGCGAGTCACAAAATCAATACTTTACACATACATGGAAAAAGAAATTTTGTACATAAAAGACACATCCAAATCCAAAATTTTGACTTTACTATGTGGTTTGGGTTTTCTCCCCTTTTTCTGCAGAAAAGACTAATGTTGTGCCCGTTTTTACTCTGTTACTGACTATGTCAAAATGTGTTCAATTGAAAGGCAGCTATTTTTGTGCATTTCCTGTATTCTTTAAACAGTTGTTTGCATATTCATAATGATGACCCATAAACATAAGATTGTTAACCTTTGCTCCTTGACAACTTCAACCAAAAATGTTGCATCACAATGTTATAATCAGCCACACATCTCCTTGACACAACAAGTTAACATTGATGTCTGTCTAACTGTGAAGATGAAGTAGCTGACAGTGTAGAGGTACAATGAGTTTGACCCAAGAGTGAAAGACTGGACAGCAAAAGTGAAAGAAGCATGCACCTTGTACATCACTGAAAGACGGGACACCGCATCTGCCAGCTGCTGTCGGAACGCCTTTCTCAAAGAGCTGACCCGCTGAAACATCAATCATCAAAATCCATGGAATAAGCCTGCTCCCAGTTCATTCTCTTGTGAAAGTGGCTTAAAGCCATGCACGAAAGCATGCCAAACTAATCTCATGTTGATACTGTATTTATCTAAAAAGAAAACCTGCAATATTACAATTCATGTAAACAAAACTATTGCATAAACACTTGCTCTCTAAGTAAAGTTGTTTAACCTGTAAGGCATTACATTCTGTTAATGGAACAGAAGAGCTGCATTTTTACTGACAAAAAGAACATGTCAGCTGTATTTCACCATCTTCAAGAATTTGTCTTGTGGAACAGCATACAAATCAGTATTGTGAACATGAAAAGGTAGTTCAAAGAAAGAAAGAAACCCCACCTTCAAACACACATAGACACAACCATACATACATTGTTCTTTTTTCCTTTTAATGTTTGTCAGGTACAGCATTTATTGACCTTTTTACTCTTTAATTCTTTTTTTTTTCTTTATATGAGAGCAGGATGAAAATAAAGCTTTAAAATTTACTCTTTTAAACCTCAATAACGGATAATTTTACCTGAACTTGATTTGGCATACAAAAACTACACAAATTAATATCAAACATAACACTTGAACACACCACTGTATCTATTCAAAATAATGAATGTAAAACAAAACATAATGACCTAAAAATATGTGTGTGTGTGTGTGTGTGTGTGTGTGTGGTGTGTGTGTGTGTGTCCAATGTATCTGAATTTTTTTTCTTCTGCCGTTATTGGTAGAAAGACACTAATTAACCCCTTGAGTGCCAGCGTCTGTGTAAATGAGTGCATTCCCCTTGCCAAGGGTTTTTG
>CM065716.1:39753248-39755748 GCA_033310375.1 Conus canariensis | reverse complement strand
CTTAGAACTGTTTGGTATGGGTGCGTTCACAACTGTGCTGTCTAATGAGGCCCAGGAATTAACAACTATCTGAGAGAGGAGGCTTGTTTTGCTGTATTCACCGCATTTTGTTAAACTTGGAATTACGTCCTGTAGTGGCATAAATAAATATCGTTCATTCAAAATGGGCCTTTTACTATTAATATTATTATTGTTGTTGCTGTTGTTGTTGTTATGATCATTACTATTATTGTCATTATTGTTATTAATTATCATAATTATATTCTGCCTATCCTCGGTTAGAGACCAAGCTTCACAATCTACATTCGTTTACACAACGGGCTGCCTACCTGGGTAGTACCGACTGAAGAGCTGCACGCTTTATTCAGTCGTTTCCTGTGTCATCCAGTCAATATCATTCAATATGGTTCACTCAGTTTCCTTACTTCCTTCATTCTTTTCATTTCTCACGCAGGATGCATGCTATGTGTAAGTGTCATCCATACCAACGACCAAATTGGCCTTCTCTTCCGAAAGTTGGTGACAGGATTTCACGTGTGTGCAAGATGTTATGCGTGCGTTCGCACACGGAACCTCGGTTTACAGTCTCATTAGAAGGACTGTATATGTACAGTATGTGTTGTGGAAACCATGGTAAATGTGTAAACTTCAATAAGGTCGCTAAGAATACATGTCTAACGCACATTCAGGCAGCTTCATGGCTATGAGCCGATGTTCATAATTCAGATGTCCGAGACCTGGTGTAGGCTAGCCTGCATCTTGTCAACTGCTCTCCTCAGCAACGCCTCAATGGCTCGTCTCCACTGTGTAGCCTACGGATTTATGGGTGGCTTAAAAGGCAGCAACAAATTTAAGTCGATGATAATGATATTGCTTCTGCGTCTAGGAATTTGTAACAGCGACAATGAAGGCCCAGGCTTCCTATTTTGGCTTGAATTTCAGCCTGCCTGACTGAAGAATGTCAAATGTTAGAAACGAAGTCACAGTCAATCCGCCAGACAACAGGGACAAAGAAATTACAAGACAAAGCGCACGCACGGCAACAGAATTTTCCTATTTCATTCTCGGGTCCTCAGCATGTGCCGCCACTAGTATACTCAAATTTCACTCTGTGTGTGTGTGTGTGTGTTGTGTGTGTGTGTGTGCGTGCGTGCGTGCGTGCGTGCGTGCGTGCATGTGTGCGTGCGTGCGCACGCGCGCGCGTATGTGTGTGTGTGTGTGTGCGTGCATGTGCACACGCTTGCTTAAATGAACAAATAAGTAAATGAATGAATAAATGAATTAATTAACAAACAAATAAATAAAACAAATAAATAGATAAATAAATGAATGAATAACTAAATAAATGAATGAATGAATAAATAAATAACAAAAAAAACAAGGACAGAACAGAGCCGTGTAAACCTTTTTTATTTAAAAAAAAAAAAAAAGTTTGGGGATATATGCGATGAGAAAAGATTCTGTTCTACGCCACGGGTGCATCGCGCATGTCTTGAGTTTCATTTACCCTGCCAGTTAAAACATTTATTTTCCTTACATTGTTTAGTGATTTTCCTTTTCCTTTGCGGTTGTGCAGTTCCTTGGGAGGGCGAGGACCAGTTCAAAGAAAAGCAGAAGTTTATGTTTGCTTATCTATCCTCAGAAATAAAGAATTTGCATCTTGTCTTTTCTGTTTATCTCGTTCCCCTCTCTCTCTCTCTCTCTCTCTCTCTCTCTCCTCTCTCTCTCTCTCTCTCTCTCTCCTCTCTCTCAGTGGTGCATGCGTGCGCGTGCCCGCCGCGCGCGCGCGCGGTGTATGTGTGTGTGTGTGTGTCTGTGTGTGTGTGTGTGTGTGTGTGTGTGTGTGTGTGTGTGTGTGTGTGTGTGTGTGTGTGTGTGTGAAGACTGCAAGGAGGACGGTGTATGAGGAGAAATAGGATTTCACACATTTCTTATTTTCTCTTTGGAAGGGTGTTTAAATGTCTAGACTGAACAAAAAAGGGAAGAGGGTGGGCAGTGACAGGGTGTGGGTGGTGAATTTTGTCCTCTGTGCTATTATTGGTCTTGTCGATAGGTAGCATGAATTAAAAAAAAAAAAAATCCCTAAATCCGTAGGCGAGAGTAAAACCAAGCGTGTTAAATATTGATGAGAACTGCCACCTAGTTGTGGAAGATTGGTAACTTCATTCCACGCTGGAGACGCTTCAACGCCTGGCTGGCAGTGACTGCAGACTTCTTAGTATTTAACGCGACGCGGGGAGAGAGAGAGAGAGAGAGAGAGAGAGAGAGAGAGAGAGAGAGAGAGAGAGAGAGAGAAGACAGACAGACAGACAGACAGACAGACAGACAGACAGACAGAGACAGACAGACAGACAGACGGACGGACGGACCGACCGACAGACAGACAGAGACAAATAGGCAGACACAGAGACAGAAAGACAAAGAAACAAGACAAGACAGACAGACAGACAAGACAAGACAGACAGACAGGCAAGACAAGACAGATAGACAGACAAGACAG
>CM065716.1:39748248-39750748 GCA_033310375.1 Conus canariensis | reverse complement strand
TTGCAGTCAGTTCATATGTGGATTATGGTTACCATATAATTATAATCAAAAGGTGTTGAACTAAAGCCTAGCTTACTTCAGATGGTCGAGGAGTGCTTGGCAATGTTCCAGGATCCAGACGTAGAGCGAGCAGTGGCGTAAGTGTAGAAGGGCCCTCGGGAAGAGCGCAGACCCCTGTCGAGGAGGAACGGATCCTGGATCCACCCTTTGATCCAGATTCGCACTGACATTTTCCGTCCATCTTTCCATTAAAATATCGGTAAAATCGATTCGGTAGTTTATTTGTTTTCGCAGTCAAGCTGACAGGACAGACAAAGTAACGGACAAGACTGAATACGGAATCTTCTAATCGGAGGTAATCAAGGGGTGACTGTAGTGTTGGTGGCTGATGTAATAATCACGCGATCACTTCCAGCCCGCCGTTTGTTCACTGAGTTGGATATTGTAGATGAATAGTTCCCCTGAGTGCCCACCTTCCCGTATCATCCCCATCTCATCCTCCCTGTACCCCCCCCCCCCCCCCCCCACACACACACACATCCTTCTTCCTTCCAAACCTCATCCAGTTTATGGCACTATTGAAAAGTCCGTGTATGCTACATTTGTTTTCTTATCCAGCTCAGGCCATCGATGATTGAGCCATTCAGATCAGCCTTTAACTCTTTCAGTGCTCCAGCTCGTAAATTTTCCGATGCATTGTGTACACATATAACCTGGAAATTTTCCCGGGGGGGGGGGGGGGGGGGGTGATGACACGATGGACACAAGACAGTTTCGTTTGTCGAGACTGAAGGGAAATAAGTCCAAAATTAGCAGGAAATATTCTCCTTTCAGTGTGTTGAATGCATTTTTCGGCCTGGCAATTTTCCGGGCTGGGGTAGTGAAGGAATTTCGAACTCCTGGAAAAAAAAAAAAAAAAATCTTGACCTTTACCAACGCTTCCAATTATTTGAAATAAGTCATTCCTGTTTCAGACATCTCTGCCTCTCCTCCTCTTCACATTCCTTAAAAATCTTAAACCTTCACCACTCCTCGTACTATATAGGGTACTAATCCGTCCTGTTTTAGACGTCTACATCCCCCTCCCTCCCCCCCCTTCCCCATAACTCCTCCTAACTACCGGCCCCTTTCCCTCCACTTTCCTCCCCTCCCGTGCCCAGTCAGTGGTTCTTTCGTATTCCGCCCCCCCCCCTCCCCCTCCCAAACTCGGAACGCGCAAAAGACGTATTCCTTCGCAGTACCAGGAGTTTATCTTGGCAGCCTTAATTCCCCCACCTTACTGAAGTGGTCACTTGAGACGGTATCAGTTCGCCGATATGCTGATGTGCATTCTGCCTAGACGGAGATTTTTCGGGGATTGGTGCATGGTCTGTTTCGTTTCGGGAAACCGGCTTGAAAAGCCGTATTGACTGCAACTGGGAGTGCTGAAATGTCTCAGTGGTAGACTAAACATCCAGTTGAGGGTCAAGCGTTGTGCGTTTGAATCCCGTCGGCACCTGACAAAAAAAAAGCCTTTTTCTTCTCTGCTCATCTAAACGTGTTGTCGTTCTGGTGGTTTAGGTGGAGTGCAGAATAAGTCCCAGCCTGCTGTTTATCTGGCGTGATTATTCCTGCCTGCTGTATCATGTTTAGTGGATGTGAACGTTAAAGCTGAATGTTGACAAGCACATTGAGAGAGAGAGAGAGAGAGAGAGAGAGAGAGAGAGAGAGAGAGAGAGAGAGAGAGAGAGAGAGGGAATTTGTAAAAGCAGGGTATATGTATGTGCTCTGACCGAATGTAAAAACAGAATTACTGCGTCACGAAGCGAATGAACGAACAAATTGCAAAACAAACACAACGCGTTTTGACCTATTGGGCCTGCCTGAGGCAAGACAAATAACATTTCAAAAGAATGAAAACGAAGGACGGACAGTCAGTAAAGTTTCATCTCTTGGAACTGACTGCAAAATTTGTCCAAGGGTGAACGACCAACACCACGGAATGGAAACGAGACCGAAGGGGAGACAACACGGGTCAAAACAAAATAACAATGATAATAAAATGCAAATGATAATAGTAATGATAATGATAACAACACTAAAATCAGATAATAATGATACTAGCAATCAAAATAATAGTGATTGCAGTAATGATGATAACGATACTAAGAGAAGACGAGGGAGTGGAACTAGAGGTCACTTACAATAATATGGTCATGGTAGCAATGATCATATTAATGATGATTACGTCTGTTTTAGTGTGTGTGTGTGTGTGTGTGTGTGTGTGTGTGTGTGTGTGTGTGTGTGTGTGTGTGTGTGTGTTTCCTCTTTAGTGGAGGAGGAGGCTGTGGATAGTTTTATATTTGCCTTTTGAAGTCTTGTGTGATTTGGATATGATATGGTTCACGTTTTTAATTGAAAATATTTATTCAGTGATAACGCCACATGCTTCCCGTTTTGTATTGGTTCCTTTGGGTTGATATTAATGAATGGTTCGTGTTGCTGCCAGGTTTTGAAGGGA
>CM065716.1:39723248-39743248 GCA_033310375.1 Conus canariensis | reverse complement strand
TTACAAGGAAAAAAAAAGATCTCCAGTAGGTCTTGACGGAGAGGTTCCACTGAATGGGAAACAAACCAACCACAGATGTAAGACTGTGTCTGAGCAGGAAGAAACTCTGGGCAGAGCTGGAAAGGTCTCCATGGGGTAATAACTCTCCCTCATACAAGTGTTTCACTCCTTGCACTCTCAGGAGGCCAGGTCGGATCAAGAATGGGACTCCTGGATGCCCTTCAGCCCCCCACTCCACCACCATCCCACACCCAACTCATCCCCACCCTTTTCTTTTTTTCTTTATCTTATTTTATTTCATTTTTTATTTTCATTTTTTACCCGCCACCGGATTCGATCCTGCACCACCAGCATAGCCCGGCACCTCATGACCCATATTTTAACCACCTTGTACCTGTCACCTGCTGCCAGCTGGGAAATCTAGGTCTTCAGGAAACTGTACTGAAGTCCGCAACGAGAAAATAACTTCCTAAGATTGAACAGAAATTAAACAGGACGTGGACATCGTGTACAACGCCGTCAAACATTATATTGAGAAGAGACGAATGGACATTGTATTCAGAAATAAAGAATGAGCCTTCATCACCTCCCTACACCCCAAAACCTGCACCCTTTTAAAAAGTCAAATTTATACCTTGCTACATGATCTGAATGGCGCTGTTCGTGGATGACAGTTCGCTGTAGGAATGGTGATATGATCGTCTCCCGCTCAGTATCTTGGCCGGCGGCACATGCACTCCCAGTTATCCCGCTGTTGAGGTCTTACAATAAAGGAACAATCATAGACATTATCTTTATAATCTTGACGTCAGTTGATGTATGTATTTTCAAATAATCTGACGCATTTTTGTCAATGATAAGCCACAACGCCAACAAAAGTTTGTCCGTGGCTAAAGGAAGAAAATGAAAGAAAAAAAAAAGAAGAAAGCACGGTGCACAAACTGTGCGACTTTAGCCGATATAAATCACCATATTGAAGGTCAAGTTCAGAGCTTTGGAACAATCGTGGCATGGGGAAAAAGTGTCTCTAATGAAGAAACACTCAATAAAGACCATAGTCTTTGACATCTTGGGACCTACAGAGACAATGTCCACTCAATAACGACCAAACTCTTTGACATCTTGGGTCTTACAGAGACAATGTCCACTCAATAACGACCAAACTCTTTGACATCTTGGGTCTTACAGAGACAATGTCCACTCAGTAACGACCAAACTCTTTGACATCTTGGGTCTTACAGAGACAATGTCCACTCAGTAACGACCAAACTCTTTGACATCTTGGGTCTTACAGAGACAATGTCAAGGCCGGCCAGAGCGTGGCACATAACTGACAGCTGGAGGAGGCTGATGAACAGTTCTTCACTGTAGCGCCTCAATGAGTCTTCACGGTGTGAAGGGAGAAGACAAAGAAATTCTTTGCTCGGGTATAAAGTTTGCAAAGACAAAGACAAGAAATGTTCAAGAAAAAAGTCTTTGAAGACACGTTTTCGTTTGTGTCTCTGGGTAAATAGAAGAACCCCCATTGGTAACATACAGTGTTATAAACAAGCCAGGTTCTGAGAAACGTGGGCCAGCGTTAGGTTTCGCACAGTTTGTGATTGGCGTTAATACAAATTGCCTATCTGGAGGAGAATGTACAATACACCCTGCTCATCTTGATGAGTATGTCTGAAGCGTGCACCGCGGACATTTCATGGTGAAACTCATTACAGTGGTCGTCCCTGCCAGTTGTTTTTTTTTCTCCGTTTAATCTAAACAAATGTGAGAGTGTGTTCTGAAGCTAAGAGTTGTAACCACCAACAGTCTTATTGTCCAGCTGAGTAATTAACGCAGCCAGTGTCTATAGCGCAGAGAAAAGAATTGCCAAGATATAGATACATGTATAGAAAGACCATAAGAACAGCAAAAGGGCATCTGTGAGTCATGATCTGGATCCGGCCTCTCCCGCTTGGAGTGCTTGGAGTGTTAGGAGTTCAGGACCGAAACACTTGTCTGAAGCAGGGCGGGGAGGGGCGGGGGGGGGGGGGGAGGAGGAGGGAGTGAGAATCTCTTGCTGTCAAGCTGTTCCGAAGAGTTTCAAGAGTTTCTTCCTTTTCGACACACAATGACCCACTTCCAATTATGTACAACTGGTTCTTTCTTTCTCTTAAAAGGGTATTTGAACACGTGAAAATGCGACTTTTCACAAGCTCGATAATTACTTCATTCACTTTAAAACAGAGAAGAGTTGTATCTGAAAGTTATGATAGGTTCAGTCTGTGCAAAAAAGGTTTGTAAAGAAATAAGAAAAAAAAATCAAAGAAATAACATGCTATACACTAGAAAGTCAGCTATATGGAAACAGCGTTTCATCTGTCCCGGGCATGGGAAATGAAGCTCTGAACAGATCATGGATGTACACGTGGGAGAAAAATAACCTGTCGTGTCTGTACGAAATACCACTTCTCACAAGTATGTGACTCAGTTTGTTACAGACTAGTGAGTTCCAAGAAGCAGTTGCTCCAACCTGCTTGCTTCGGCAGTTGAAGACAGTACTTCTCTGGGTCACACTGGCACCTTCGAGCGCATCTTTCTCTTCTTCGTAGTTTGTATAGACCAGAGAATTCTGAGGAGCATTCATCCAATTATTTCCAAAAAAATGGCAATGACCTTATTTCGAACCACCGATTAACCACCGACATTTGTTTCAAAACTGCTTCACAAAGAAGTCACGCTCCAGCTGTATTGTAGGAATAAATGTTTAAATGCATCAAAGCAATGCTCATGTGCGACACTGTCTGTGACATAGCTCTGAAGGTTGCAGCAGTGCGGTGTCTCCTACGGCCGGTTGTCTTATAATGATAGTGATTGATCCCTGTGGACAGCCGTTGCTGGTGCTTCGAAGGACAAGCTGGGTGTGGCTGTGTATGAGGAGGCGGGAATGAGCGGCGTGGGAGCAATGTTACCAGGGCATTGGGTGGGTTTTGCAGGGGAAGGGAAGGGAGGGGGAGAAAGAGAGGGGAAGAGGAGAAACGGAGACGGGAGAAGAGGGGAGTAACGGGAGATAAAACAGTTTTAAGGGGAAAAAAGCTCTGAAGGCTGCCAACGCCGTAGCCCTCACCGCTGAGGGAGGACTCACACATCATAGTCGATGCTCATGTGGAAAGTCCGAGGCGTGTCCTTGAGACTGGTCTTGGCTCTGGCCCCACTCCCCACAGCCCCCCCAGCCTGACCCCCTACGCCCCCGCCACCGGCCCCTCCCGAGGAACCGCCCACCAGAGTGGACACGGGCGCATCAGGATCGGAAATGTGCACGGCAGGGGGCAGGTCGGAAATGCTGACGTGCAGCGGCCGGGGCGTGGAAGCTCCGGAAGGGACTGGGGCCGCGGGTTCGGACTGAATGGATTGGTGCGCGCTGTGAAGCTGCATCAGTCGGCTTCGACGGCTGTGATGGGGTCGGGGTCTCTCCAAGGAGTGGGTCCGCCTCTCCAGGGAGTTGCTCCGTCCGCAGGTGCCCAGGGAATGCGTCCGGTGGGCGCGCTGATGATGGTGGACCTGTCTAGGCGACGGGGTGGCCGCCCCTCCGGCCCCTAGCCCTTGGAAAGCGTGGTTCTTGTTGCCGTTGCAGATCCGGTCAGGGTAGGCGTGGAGGTGGCCAGAGAGGGGCGGAGGAGGGTAGTGGTGGTAGCAGTGTCGACCCGCGTCCAAAGGATAGTTGTCGCAGCTGTCCGAGAAGACGTCGTCGTCCTGGTCGTGACACTGCGTAGTGGTGTCGCTGTGGTCGTCATGGTACCGTGAGGAGGTCATGGAGTCGTACTTGGACGACTCGGAGGCGGAGGGCCTGGGCCGGCGGGCGATGGACGGGCAGCGGGAGAGGAGGACGATGAGGACGATGATGGAGAGGGCCAGGAGGGCGCCGATGCTGCTGCCGATGGAGACGGGGATGTGCCAGGAGGTGGTGGAGGCGTCCATGCAGTTGCGGTCCGGGGAGGAGGTGTCGTTGCGGTACATCACCACGCACACCTGCCACAGACCACACAGGGGAATGAAAGGGATGGTCCGTCAGTCAGGGCGTTGGTAGCCTACATAGAGAGCTAGTGTTTGTAAGTCTTGACAAAGAATCCTTGCAGGTCGTGTAGGCATTCAAGTGGTCTGTCTGTCTGTCTATCTGTCTGTCTGCCTGTCTGTCTCCCTTCTCCCCCCCTTTCTCTCTCTCTCTCTCTCTCTCTCTCTCTCTCTCTCTCCCTCTCTCTCTCTCTCTCTCTCTCTCTCTCTCTCCCTTCTTACTGGAATGCCATGTTGTTAATGATCCAGCAAACCACGGAAGCCAAATCAAGTCTGAAAATAATGTGAAATGAGTAATTTCGACAAATTAATTATTTTCTCCCTCGCAGCCCGTTCTGGCTTTTCCACTCATAGCCACAACTAGGATCGTCTGTTTTGCAATTAATAATAACTTCGGTAGCATTCACTGACGCCCGTTGTGTACTAGCATGCCAAGGACACCACTCGCCTGATGACAATGATTTATTAGTATCAGAACCTGCGCGCGCTCTGTGTGTGTGTGTGTGTGTGTGTGTGTGTGTGTGTGTGTGTGTGTGTGTGTGTGTGTGTGTGTGTGTGTGTGTGTGTGTGTGTGTGTGTGTGTGTGTGTGTTCTCCTCTGCAAGGCACCACCACACACATCCAACGACTGATCTCATGAACAACACTTAGTTACATATAGGTTTGAGATCGACAACTATCAAAGTTATCAAGGCAGACGGGCCTGTTTACTCTCTCAGTATATTTACAAGCTTAAGCTTTGGGCTTTGAAGTTTTGAGGGCGTCCAGAGGACCCTTTAGATACCGCGAGAGGGGGAAGGTGATATCCAAACACTGTCTGGACTCTCGCAGAAAGGTAAAAGACACAGAGAAGAAGAAGAAGAAGAAAAAGAAGAAGAAGAAGAAGAAGAAGAAGAAGAAGAAGAAGAAGAAGAAGAAGAGAAAATGATGATGATGATGATGATGATGATGATGATGATGATGATGATGATGACGACGACGACGACGACGACGATGATGATGAAGATGATGATGATGATTGTTATTTGATCGTGATAATGGTAATTATGATCGTTTGAAGCCAGTAACCTGACACACCATTGCCCACACCTGATCCTCCAAAGCTCTTTTCATCAGAAAACGCGCCCTGAACACATGGTCAAGAAAGGTGCAGTGAACGAACAAAAAGAAGAGAAAGATCTGAACGTTTCATATCAAGAGAGTCCACAACGAATTTTCGCGGCAAGCATTTCACCTATCTTGACCATCTGATACCTTCAGTATCTAGATCAGAAGAGCGTTGAGATGGTCCATGAAGTCGTCGAGAGGCGTGTTTCTACAGCCATCAGAATTCGCGAGTTGCAGCCTGTTCTCTCGGCGAGGTTAGCGAGAGACGAGAAGAGCCCGGGCGTAAGACAAATTCAAATTTACAACATGGATTCTCCTTCATGCTCTTCCAGATGTTGGAGGGGCAGCATTCTGATCGTTCTAAGCACCAATCACAGGACATCACCACTTTTCGGGCTCCAATCAGAGGACATAATAGTTGTACCCTTTTTCTCTCGCATGCAAGAGAGTCCAAAAATACGCTAGTTACCTCTCAGCAAAGTCTTGCCCTGTTCGCCTCTAGAGTGTGCTATGAAACGCTGCCACTCGCCAAGTTTGCAAGAATTCCTAGCGTGTAGCGTATGTGAAACGCCTAAGAATTTCGGGCTGCATACGGCATTTCTTTTTCTTCGTTTTTGCGCTGACCTTTCCTGACGCTTGAAGATGGAGGAGGAAATGTCCCACCACCTGCGCTCCTCTGTCACCCCCGAGCATAAAGTTTGGTCTTCTTCTTCTACCAATCAGAGAACGTTACTATTTCTGGTGGATGGAAAGAAAAAATTATGGCTTAACGTTAGAAGAAAAAATTTCTTATCGGCCTTCTTGCTTAAAGACAGCATTTATCTCGTTTGTATGGGACATGAAGTAGATTTGAAACGAAAAGAAACGGGATCAGTGACTACACTGTTAAAATTTTGTTTTTGATCTCTGTCTCATCTGTTCATATACATTCATACATATGCTGGACTACCCGATTTGCCAGATTTAGTCAACTCCGTTGCGATTGGAGGTTGATAAAACCGTGATTCACATGATGCTCCCTCTCGAGGTAGATACCTTGGCAATTTTTTCACCAGACCTTTCGGGGGCAAAGGGATGAGGACAGGGGATGGGGGATGGGAGAGTGGAAGTTTTTTTTAAACTCCTCCGCGGGTCCGATAAACCTTTTGCCCCCCTAAAGCAAACAGTCATCAAGATGAAGCAGGATGAACTGAGCAGTGGATGGTCTGGTTGATAACGTGATCCTGGAAGCCACACGATACCAGCGAGGGGATGGACGGATCCATGTTGTACTGATAGCGAATTTAGGGTCTGACAACTTCGCATGAAAAGATAAGACGCATTCCCTATCCAGGATTTTTTTCCCTCCTGAGCTGTCCGGCTCTAAATCCGCTAATGGCTCAACATAAATCTTCGCCCAGGGTCCGTAGGTTAGCTCGCTGTGATAGCATCTGACAAATAGGAGGCAAGTCTCCGAGGTCTCTATGTCGGAGGGTTTACTGAGCGAGCGACCTTGACCGGTATACGCAGTGGCTGAATCTGATGAAACACGTGTTGTGGCAGGGAAAAAGCAAACAGTTTATAATACACAATAAAGGCAACTTTTGCTTCCATGTGTGAAACAATGACAAGCAAACAAATGCTGCTCGTGACACGCCTTCACCTAGCACAGATGCAAACAAAAGCCACATTGACCAGCAAATGGAAACTTCATGAAATGGGAAAGATCCAAACTTGCCCATACCACGAGTTGACACATCCATACAGCAACAACAGCAAAAGACATGTAAAAACAGAGATGAACATTGATTTCATTCCAGACTAACGAAGCTTCATCTTGAACATCGGCACCCACAGGACACATGGAAGAATGGGAACAAACCCCGGGTAACTCCGAAGAAGTTGATATGATATGATATGATATATATATATATATATATATATATATATATATATAAAATGCTGAACAATTAAGTAGTTGAATGAATAATATATATATATATATATAATATATATAATTATACAATCACGTGACGCTTAAACAGCAAATGGTTAGCAAGCTAAATAACTTGAAACATGGACTAAACTTCGATCACAACTTTTTTGACTTGATGACTGAGAATTGTTACTATTTCCTAGCAACAAACAGACATAATTTGTACTCAGATTAGAATCTTATGAGCGGTATAGCAAGCAATGTTAGTGTGTTGCAATAAAGGTAGAATTAATTTTAGCTGTCCAAATCAAGCAATGTTTTCTTCTTCTTCTTCTTCTTCTTCTTCTTCTTCTTAGAAAAGTGTCCTTATTTGTTCTCTGTGCCTCGTATCTGTATGTGCGCTAGGCATATGGTATCACAAAATCAAGAGTTTGGGTATTATGGGCATATCATATCCCCATGGGAGCAAACAATTTCATCCTTTTTTATCAAGTGTTGAAGACATCCTTCCTCAAATTTCCTTTAATAGCATATGAACAAAAGGAAATATTGATGTCTCTTCTTCTTCTTCTTCTTCTTCTTCTTCTTCTTCTTCTTCTTCTTCTTCTCTTCTTCTCTTCTCCTCCTCCTCCTCCTTCTCCTCCTCCTCCTCTTCCCCACTCCTCCATCTTCCTCTTCTTCTTCCTACACCTGTTCTCATTTTTCTATTGACCGAATCCTGCAATCTAAGAGGTATTCATTGATCGTCAATGTCCCCGGCATCCGGTGCGTGCAGGTTAAAAATGTGTCGATTTTGAGCGCAGGACGTTGTAGAACGATCTCCCCAAACCGTGCAGCTCCACTGGATGACTTGTGTGGCCCTGTCTTCAGCGGTGCATAGTTGATCCAATGTTCTATCAGTCACCTCCTGCATGGCCAAGTCGGCCATTTCCTGTAGCCCTCTCCTCCCCGTCAGCATCGATCCCCACCCCTTACACTTTCACCCCAACTCTCTGACATAAACGTACGCAGGCACACCGGTCCATTCCTTTGTTTTTCCTCGTTCTGTCTTATCAATAAGTATCGTCCGATGTTTGCACATTCCTAGACCCATTTATCTACAGGTTAAAATCGCCACCATTGATAAACGGGCTGTACATTTTTGAGTCAACTAATCAGCAAGCCGTTTGTTGTTGAAGAAAGAAAAGGAAAACATTAATGCCTGAAGCAATTTGCTTGGTTTGGAAATAAAATTTCGTTCACAATGTTTGCTCATTTCCAATGGACATTTTAACTTCTATACCCTGTAATAAATGTCGATTTGCAGTCAGCGACTTAAATATAAAATAGAAGAATGATAGAAAGCGGAGAGGCAAAATCAAATTTGACGGACATTTTGCACAAAGAATCACGATACCATGTCAACAAAAACAAACAAACAAAAACAACTCCAACAACAAAAAGGAAGAATATTGTTCACCCACACAGCGTGCTCGTGCGCATACACACAGATACAAACACACAATACGCTCATATGCACACACACACACACACACACACACAGATAGACAACAATGTGCGGCTTCGTATACAGTCTCTCTCTCTCTCTCTCTCTCTCTCTCTCTCTCTAGCACGCACAAAAAATGTGTCTCTGACCCGTCCAACAATGGCGGTGGTGTTTTTTTTTAATTTGGGCTCTGGTCTATTTTGAGACCTCGATAGCTGTGGCGGTGAGAAAATGTAATCTTGTTGCAAAGGGCCAGTTGTGTTTAGTCATGAGAGGGAATTACACACCCCGATAATCCCGCCCCCTTTCTCTCTCTCTCTCTCTCTCTCTCTCTCTCTCTCTCTCTCTCTCTTCTCTCTCTCTCTCTCTCTCTCTCTCTCTCTCCTCTCATACTTCCATTTTTACCGTTGGCATCTGTGGGCGCATATCTCTCCAATCTTTCTATAATCTCTCCTCTCGACCCTCATTCAGCGCCCCCCCCCCCCCCCCCCTCTCCTCTCTCTCTCTCTCTCAACTCTCTCCCTCTGTCTGTCTATCTGTCTGTCTGTCTCTGTTTCTCTCTCTCTCAACTCTCTTCCCTCTGTCTGTCTCTGTCTGTCTGTCTCTGTTCTCTGTCTCTCTCTCTTTTCTTTTTTCTCTCTCTCTCTCTCTCTCTCTCTCTCTCTCTCTCTCTCTCCTCTCTGTCCGTCCGTTCCTGCCTGTCTGTCAGTGTCTCTGTCTCTCTGTATCTGTCTCTCTGTCTCTGTTTCTCTGTCTCTGTCTCTGTCTCTCTCTGTCTCTGTCTGTCTGTCTGTCTCTCTCTCTCTCTCTTTCTCTCTCTCTCTCTCTCTCTCTCTCTCCTCTCTCTCTCCGCGCGCGCGCGCGCGTGCGCGCGCGTTATATGCTTATCTTTAGGTATGCTGTTTACTCATCTCCTCGTTCATATCTTTGAATACCCCCTCCTTTTCTGTTCCTGGATGCTCATCTTTTCACTTGTCAGATGCCTCCTACACGGTTCATGACTCCATCTCTCTCTGTCGCAGGTTCTCTCATATCTTTGTATATTGCTGTCCTCCTGTGTGCCTATCGCTTTAATGGTATATGTCCATTCCTTCTAGTCTACATTTATTTCCCCCCCCCCCCCCCCATGTCTCGTTCTCTGTCTGTCTCTGTCTGTCTCTGTCCCTGTCCGTCTGTCTATCTGTCTCTGTTTCATTCTCTCTGTTTTACTCTGTCTCTGTCTTTGTCTCTGTCTCTGTCTCTCTCTCTCTCTCTCTCTCTCTCTCTCTCTCTCTCTCTCTCTCTCAGTCTCTCGTTCATTTTGTCTTTTTTTTTCCTTTAGGTAAAAATAAACGAAACTGAAAGAGGAACACATCATCTTTAAGAGTGTTGTGGCTTTATCAGTTGTCTGTCTTTGATTTGGATTAAAAAACAACATTAGCACTCCTGGCCCTCCCCCCCCCCCCCCACCCCCACCCACCACACACACACATAAGAAATCCATCTACGTGGAATACTCTTCTTTCTTGGATGTAATTAGATGCTGACTCGGCCTGTTTCTCTTTAAGTTGAATCAGAGAAAAGGTAACCGTAAAAGTTCTCTTTTGAGGAAAAGGTTAAAGGTTTCTGATGAACATGGAAGGGAATGTGGGTGGAGAATGGGGAGGAAAGGGAGTTGGTAGGAGATAGGAGAAAGAAGACGGGGGGGGGGGGGGGGGGGGACTAAAGTGATAAAACGAAGCGAAGTCGCTTGTTCCTGAAACTGCGAATGTGTCCACAAATACAAAATATTTCCTTGATAGCAATCCCCACCCCCATCCCTACCACCTCCTTCCGCATCACCATCCTCCCCTTTTGAAAATAAACTCCAGTGCAAATTAATTGTTCTTTAGCAAATTCATTATCTTTTTGACGGAGGAATGTTAGCGTGCACTTAATCCCCCAATCCAACTCCTTACTGCTTAGCATAGTATTGTTTGGTCAATAAGTGAGAGATTGCATCTCCTAGGAGATCCACGTACAGACTATTTATACACAATTTTCAACTGCTGTCAACACTGATGTGACTGACAATGTTTGAATGATTAAACAGAAGAGCTGACCAACTGACTGTTGCTTTCATATAACCTCCGAGGTATTCTTCTTAGCTCGACCCCCGAGCACAGGCTCAAAAATGTTCCACCTATGTTTTATCATTCTTTATTCATTAATGTTATCTGTATGCAAAACATTTCCTGACGACGTTTTTTCCTCAACTTTCTTACACTTTCCTGGCTACTTGCAGATGTCAATAAATTCTTTGGGTTTTTTTTCTTCCCTTGGTGATGAGACTACAACAAAATCATAGGTGGCATGATTTTATTTTACGCCAAGGAAAGGCCAGAACAATCAGTTGTATTCAATTAATGAGTTCGAAACAGTGGACGAAAATCGATTCCAGACATGCAGTGATATTTCAGTGCTTTGTGTGTTTCATTTTCAGTCGTGGTAACGACTGTTGTGCCCGCTGGGGGGTGGGGGGTGAGTCGGGGGGGAGAGGGAAAGCGATCTGGCAACCACTGATGTAAGCTGAACAGTTCATTGCTGTTATCCACGTGACCTCCATCGCCAACTCGAACAGAACTTGAAAAAATTGTGCAGTTTAATACTATACGACTTCAACTTCCAGACTGATCCAGTCTTGTGTGCATTTCATGTTGGAGAACGTCACAAAGAAGCATGCTACACGTACTCTACACATCTTTCATTATCTTTTTTCATTGTGTGTCCGTATCCTGCAGCCTTGGCAAACAAAAATTGAGCATGCAACCATAAATAAAATCAACTCGACTATAATTATGCTTTCAGTTTTCCCATTCGACCCCATCAGCATACCCAGGTCTGCTTAGGGACCAGGTGGGAGAGAAAACGATCCCACAAGTTAATGCTTCCAATGAGAGGCCAGCCTACGACCATCCAGACTTTACAACATCACACAACGGCGACTTCTTTGTTGGACTTCTTTCTCTTGGCCATTCCTTGCCAAAGAACGAAACAAAGGAACAAAAGAGACACCAGTCATTATTTGGGCCATTTTTCATGCCAGGAAAGGGGAACACAAAGTGACGGCTCATATACCTCTGCTGTTTTTGTTGTTTTAGTTGTCTGTTGATATTGTTGTTGTTGTTGTTTTTGGCTTCTCCGCGTGCTTCAGTCTGATTTGATTGCATCTCTGTCCTTCTTTCGGTCTGTCTGTCTCTCGTTCACTTTTTTCTCGGTCAGCATCACTCACTGTCTGTCTGTTTGTCTTTCTCTGTCAGCGTTGCTCGCTATCTGTTTATCTTTGTGGTTGTGTCTGTCTGTCTGTTGGTCGGTCGGTCTGTCTGCCTGTCTCTGCCTGTCTGTCTCTTTTTGCCCACATTGCAGAGCAAAATAAAACATATATTCACACAATTCTCGTTGGAAAACTGCTTACTATACAAAAAACTGTTCCTACTGTTGTAATGTCTGATGACAAAACTGCTATCAAATCAGTGACAAAGTTTAGTTCACACACGCGCGCGCACACACACACACACACACACACACACACAAGATAAATAGTAAAATAATAACAGATATAAATGCGATGAATGTCAAATTTAGCACTTTTAGAATAAAAAGCAACATTAAATAATTGACTAGGTGGTCGAGAGAGCTTGTGTAATATTTTCTTTTCCTTTTTTTTTTTTCGTTAACGTTGTTGTAGTTGTTTAACCTTTTATTGATTTCATATGCATTCTTCTTCTTGTAATGCCAAAAATATGGATTTGTTGCTATCCCCCTTTTAAACGACCGCTCTAGATAATGACATTGAAATGTCAAAGTATCAGTGTGTCAGATCTCTCTCTCTCTCTCTCTCTCTCTCTCTCTCTCTCTCTCTCTCTCTCTCTCTCTCTCTAGCACATCCACGTTCCATAATGAAAGCTTCGAATACCGCTCTGGTATGATTAGTGAGATGTTCTCTTGAAAGCATCCATCCGTTCATGAACTTATGACTTACAAAATACGACTGTAATAATCAACGTCTTGATTTGGTGCAAGAGCCATGCAATGGATTATATATCTTCATGTTATAATTTGTGATCTTATCTTATTCATCAATCAGCATCAGTCTGCACTTTGGCGAGTCATTATTTTCAAAAATGCAAGGAAAAACAGGAGAGAGAGAGAGAGAGAGAGAGAGAGAGAGAGAGAGAGAGAGAAACAGACAGACAGACAGAAAGACAAGCAGACAGACAGACAGGGGGCAAGTGGGGGCGCGAGGGGTAAATACGTATGTCTCTTATGTCCACACACACACACACACACGCGCGCGCGCGCGCGTGCGCGCACACACACACTGACTAACCAACTAACTAACTAACCAACCAACTAACCAACTGACTGAGAGACAAACTAACCAACTAACCTACTAACCAAGTGACTAAGCTTTCAACTTATTCCCTTTCATTTATGTGGATTTAGAACGTGGAGGGGTCGGGGTGAGGGTGGGGGGCAGCCACCTCTCTGTCTCTGTCTCTCTCACACACACACACACACACACACACACACACACACGCACGCGCACACACACACACACAGAGTATAAAAATTCCCTACGAGATAGTAAGCTTTTCTCATTTGATCACGCACCTCACACCGTGCAGACAGTGTTCAGAAAAGATCGTTTTCGTTTCACTGCCTGTCGTCAGCTATTTATGTGTCTGTCTGTCTGTCTGTCTGTTTGTCAGGATACCCCCGCGATGATTCGTCCTTGGACTAGAGAGTTTATGGGTCTGTTGCTCGCCCTTCTAGCTGTAATCCTTCTAAGCCATCTTTTTTTTTAACCTCTGTCAAGGTCGTTGTGTTTTCATCAGCGTTTGTTGGTTGGACTGTCAGCAAAATTAGGCAAAAGCTATCACACTGATTTGAACCAAACTGGATGTAACACTGGAATGTAGGACAAGGACAAGCCCATTCAATGTTGGTTGGTGTGGATTTGCGGCTAGAGGATGACATTTCCAGTTTTCGGTATTCTTGACAAAAAAAGAGAAGAAGACAAAAAGAAAATAACGAAACCAACAAGCAAACAAACATAACAAACAAGAAACAAAAACAAAACAAAACAATACAAAGAAAACAAAAAAGAAAGAAAGAAAGAAGAAAATTGCATGGGAGGTAACTTCTTGAGTCCGTTCATGCTATTATTTTCCCCGGTGGGGTTGTCTTTTCACTCATGAATCGACTTTTTTGCTCACAGAGGTTAAGAAATTGGTGGGAAAAGCTGGCCTACCGACCGTCTATATTTCTCTTGTGTCTCATGTTACAAACACACCGTTATTTCTTTGTTTCTTGTTTGTTTGTCTGTTCAGTTGTTTGGTTGACTGGGTTTTTGTTTGTTTCTTCGTTTCTTTCGTTTGTTTTTGTTTTGGGGTTTGTTTATTTGTTGTTGTTTTGTTTTGTTTTGTTTTTGGCACCAGGATATCTTCGACCTTGGCTGAGTTCTGTGCTCCCCTGAATGCACTTCTCGTGCATTTGTTCACTTATTTACCTTTTGTGTCCCTCCCCCCCCCCCCCCCCTACACACACACTCTCACACTCTGTCTCTTTTCTCTCTCTCTCTCTCTCTCTCTCTCCTCTCTCTCTCTCTCTCTCTCTCTCTAAAAAGCAGTCGTAATATTCTGTCGCTGTCTCTTTATCTATCTATGTCTCTCTGTCTGTCTCTCTGTCTGTCTGTCTCTCTCTCTCTCTCTCTCTCTCTCTCTCTCTCTCTCTCTCTCTCTCTCTGACTTTGTCTGCCTGTCTGTCTGTCTGTCTGTCTGTCTCTCTCTCTCTCTCTCTCTCTCTCTCTCTCTCTCTCTTATATTCATCCTCGAACAGAGTATACACACATGCTCGCGCGCGCGCGCGCGCGCCACACACACACCACACACACACACACATACACACACATAATAATATATATATATATTATATATATATATATGTATATACACGCGCGCGCGAGCACGCACGCACGCTCGCAAGCACACACACACACACGCGCGCGCGCTATTGTCTCTCTCAGCTTGCTGAAGCTAGCAGCAGTGCCGGAATGGCCAATGCGTAGTGTGCGGCTTAGCTGTTTTGTCACCGACGAAAATGAAATTTTCTGCCAAAGGGCGATTGGGCGATTGTGTCTGAGACAGGAGACTTAAACAGCTTGGTAATATCCCGTCTCTGTTTGTCTCACTCTTTCCCTCTGTTTGTTCTTCTCATACTACTCCCCTACCCCCACCCCACCCTCTATCGCCTCCAACCCCCTGTTTTTGCCATGTTTTCTTAATAAAGGATTGTTTAAAAAAAATTGAAAGAGAATAGAAAAAAAAAAAAGAAGG
The DNA here is from genome assembly GCA_033310375.1 of Conus canariensis. Taxonomy (NCBI): domain Eukaryota; kingdom Metazoa; phylum Mollusca; class Gastropoda; order Neogastropoda; family Conidae; genus Conus; species Conus canariensis. The sequence continues at coordinate 39,728,338 of CM065716.1, read as the reverse complement.
AAAAGGAGAAGGAAACTCTGCATTCATCTTAACACCTTCTCTGTCTTTCATTTCGTTCTCATCTATATAGATTTGATTGTCTGTATTAGACTCGAGTGATACAAAAATGGGTAGCAACAACACGGAAACGATACTTACTCTGTGTGTGTGTGTGTGTGTGTGTGTGTGTGTGTGTGTGTGTGTGTGTGTGTGTGTACGCGTGCGTGCGCGGTGTGTGTGTCGTAGCGTGTGTGTGTGTGTGGTGTGGTGTGTGTGTGTGTGTGTGAGTGTGTGTGTGTGTGTGCGTGCGTGCGTGCGTGCGTGCGTGTGTGTGTGTGTGTGTGTGTGTGTGTGTGTGTGTGTGTGTGTGTGTGTGTGTGTGCGGGCGCGCGCGCGCGCGCGCGTGCTTAATTCCTGAAAATGGAGTGTTAAAAAAAGAACAATCAACAAAATATATGACCAATCTACACGCCGTAATATTGTCTGTGAACACTAGAAATGTATGACTTGTTTTCCTGTCTTAGGAGAAACAAAACATGTGACAATCATATCTAACGCTGCTGGGGAAATAGGACCAAAGATCAGTCTCAGAACGAAACCGGAACCTCAGAAGTTTGAGGTAGCTGCTAAAAATAAATGATATTTGAAATTTACCGTTATTATGTCAGTGTCTTGTTACTGAGCATGCGCTTGATGCGCCTGAATACAGATCAACATTAAAAGAACTGCGAAATATAAATAGAAACACCCGCCTTTTTGGGAAAAGTGGTCTTCTGTAAATACGAAGTTGGACGTGAAAACAGATGAACTGGTATCTATCCAGAAACTGTTTATCGGTTTATATTAACACTGACTCCAGTCTAGACTTTTCGTCACACATCAAGCCCAGATCTTGTGTTGGACGAGAAAGTAAATGGCATGTATTGTAAGTCTAATACTGCTTAGCTTCACATTGATGTTACGTGCGAAAGACACAGTGCTACGTGTTATGTGATGTTGAATACCATTCGCTAACGATACAACATCTATTAAGGTGTATCATTATCGGTAGATATATCACTGTGAAGCGCGATTGTACATGTTCGATAGAACTGTCCCCCTCAGAATATGGTAGAAAATGGTCATGGGCGAACAAGCGCCATGTTGTTTCAAACGTGATGCTGCAATTTGATTGTACGACAACACTAACGAAGGTAAAAAAAAAATGTATTTGCTTCGTCTTTATATGTCTAGATTTCATTTCGTTAGAGTAATCAAGCGAGTTTGCTCTTGCGATTAAAACTACTGCTCCTAGTTCTGCTTCTTGTATGTTTTGAAGGATAGTTTCATCGTCCGTCTTTCAGATCTCTGGGACGTTAATTATAGGCCTACCCTTTGGATAAATGTGTAGAGGTGTAAGAAATAAACTAACTGCTACTGTATTTTGGATCACTGAAACTAATGGGCGCTGAATTTTTTTTTTAAATGACCATTTTGACATCCTTACACAGCTGTGTTAGGATACCATAGCCTACAAATCCTAATTACCATCTGGTCAAGAGCCATCCCTATGGCTCAGTTTTGATAAACGCGTGGCTAAATTTCCATTTCAAAGCAACATAATTATATGAAAATGGATCACTCACAACGAAGAGTATAAAATATAAGAAATCTACGGCGTTGACTCATAGACTCGATCGGCTTGAATCCAGCAAACTGGAACAGAAAGGAGCCACCCCATCATCTAAGTCTAGAAAATGGCTCAATTTTGATAAACGCGAGGCTGAATTTCCATTTCAAAGCAACATTTATGAAAATGCGATCACTCAAAAAGAAGAGTATATAAAGTGTAGGAAATCTACGGCGTTGACTCATAGACTCGATCGACCTGAATGCAGCAAACTGGAATAGAAAGGGTTAAGAATTAAACCAGCCTACTGGGTTTGTAGTATTGTAATTCACGTTAAACTGTTACAAGTAAAATGTTGACGTTATGAAATCCAAAACTGAATCAGTTGAGGGTTCATGCTGATGCTTCCTGATGCCTGAAAATTGTTCAGTTTGGCAGAACTATGAACAACGCGGCGCGACACGTAACCGTCGACAAGACCTCAAGAATTCAAAAGAGCACACGAGTCGGCGCAAAAAAAGAAGAAAAAACCCACCTTTTCAGCATTAAAATGTGAGATACAGAGAAATGTTCAGTTTTAAAAAGCAACGTTCAGAAATACCAGAGATGCAAGCCTGGACGTGGATACATTGTAAGACAGGCAAATGCGTTGCTTCCCGCCCTCCCCCCCCCCCCCCCCCTCGCCATCCCCCCAACCCGCGCGCGGCATGCGTCTCCTCTCTCTCCTCTCTCTCTCTCTCTCTCTCTCCTCTCTCTCTCCCCTTGCTGTAGAGTTTTCATATTACCAACCGTGATATGTTTCTGGAATGTAGGTAATTGAAAATGTCAGGATTTGGAATGATACGTGTCATTTAATTCAAGTAGGTATGTTTGACATTCCTTGACAAGATTTCTGTGTGGTTTATCTGATGTAGCTACCCACAGTTTACGATAAAAACAAACAAACAGACAAGAAAAAAAAAATACAAACAAACCTTTGTGAAATGCTCACCATCTTCACGAAAGACGTCATGCAAGAATTGGTGAAAAAAACATTCACTTGATTGAAATATCCTGAACTGATACCGCCCTGTTCCAACACTTTAGTTTCTGTCCAAATTTCAGGAGATTTTTTTGTATTAAGCAAACGTTTGCACATCTCTCTCCACCTCTTCTGTCAATCTTAATCCGCTTACTGCCCAAGACACACTTCTCACATGGGAGATTTCTTCTCTAAGTTAATAAAGTAAATGTTTCAATTCACACTTTGCTTAATTAACATCACGTCTGCTTTAGATTCAGACGACCATTAAATTGTTTCGCAAAGACCACACGATCTCTTTGTGTGTTTTGATAGCTCTGTATCTTTCTTGTTATTCATCAATATCTCATGTGCATGAATCGTATTGTTGTGTTTAATGATTTTTCGTCGTGTTCAGTAAGGTGATCCATAATGTTCTGTCTTTGGTCATACTCTATTCCTTTGCGTACAAATCACTTTCATTTCTAGGAGCATTCCAGTTCCAGTCAGTTCTGTTGCAGGTAATTGTCAGTTTTAGGACTGATGCTACCAAGGCCAAGCCTACAGCAAGATCCACGATCTGGAACCATGTCTCTTGGATGTCAGGAGATAGATGGAATCAGAACTGAAGCTAACTGAAGCAAAAAACAAAGAAATTAATAGTTTGTAATCATGTAAACAAAATCTCATTTTCAGACGCCTTTCCATCCTCCATGAGGGAAGGTGAACCACGTTTGAGTTCTTCAGGTGAAAAAGAATCCCATGGCTTACTGATACCTGATGACACGTCCCTGGTTAAATACGTTATCAGTCACTGTCGTTCTGCACTTGCTGAACTCCGTCGGTCTAGCTCTATGTGTAAATATGTGATACGTACTGTCTAGACTGGACTATTGTCATTCTCTCCTTACTGGTTGTCCTAGTTCTTTGTAATAGATTTCAAAGGCCACACAACTCCGCTGCCGGGGTTTGTAAAGTGAAAAAGGCGAGGATACCTCATTCCTTCAGCCTTTGTACCGGCCACTGTACCCGGATCGCAGTAAGTCACTGTTTCGTTTCTGTTATCTAGCTTCAGTCGATCTTCGCAGTTACGCTGAACCAGGGAACAAAATTATCACCAATTTTCTTTCTCTGTTAAATAAACGAAGTGGCTTTTTCTTTTATCAGTGAAGTAACTTTTTCGATTTTTGTCAAACAAAATGCCTTTTCCTATGCTTGGCTTCTTCTTCTTCCTTTCTTTTTGTGTCTGGTAGGTTAATGTTCAGATTGTTCTATTATCAATACATGAATTATCATTCTGCAATTTTTGGGAAGCGAGGTAGCTTGTGTGTGTATATGTGTGCGTGCGTGTGTGTGTGCGTGTGTGTGTGTGTGTGTGTGTGTGTGTGTGTGTGTGTGTGTGTGTGTGTGTGTGTGTGTGTGTGTGTGTGTGAGTGTGGTGTGTGTGTGTGTGTGTGTGTGTGTGTGTGTGTGTGTGTGTGTGTGTGTGTGTGTGTGTGTGTGTGTTTGGTGAGTAATGTGACTTTTTTCCTTTTTTTCAGAATGTGAAGTAGCTGAGATCGTTTCCGTGCGTCCCCGAGTTCCATTGGTCACAGTTTCGATCAGTCCAAAAGCAGGGTTAGGGTTAGAAAGAGAACTAGAATTGGAAATCGGGTCAGGGTTGAAAAAGCAGAGATAGAAGTAGAATAGTGTCACAGGCAGTGATAGAAGTAGTTGTAGAGTCAGAGTTAGAAGCAGAGTTATGAGCAGGGGGGTGGGGGGGGGGGGGGCAGGGGGGAGGGGAGGGTTCAGTATGTTCAACGAACAATACGCCACATACCAGGGTCAGGATTAGAAGTAGAAGTAAGACTAGAAACAGAACTGTCATTAGAAGTAAGTTTAGGGTTTGAAGTAGGATTAGAAATAGAATCAGGGCCTGGATTAGGGTGGGGCATGTTGAAACTTGGGCATTTCGGACCTGGAACGTGTTGTGACGTACAAGCTGCTCCCGCTGGTTTGTACTTTGGGGAAATGAACTAGGCTGTTCCTATTTTTATGCTGTGTGAAGTAGCTTCGTCCTAGCTTCTTCCTTTTTGAAGAGAATTACATTATTCACTTTTCAATAGCAGAAAAGTTCTTGAGCCTAATAGAAAAATGTTATCTTGTGTGTTCATTTCACCCATTGTCGACGTGCTTGTAGGCCAGAATTCGATTCCATCTCCCTGGGGCACCTAAGTGGTTATGCGTCTGCCTGTCTTTTAAGACGCTGTTCCATTCGGCGTCCTTGGACGATACGACATGTTTCATTAGCCGAACATTTTCAGTTCTGTCTAGTTGTCTTTTCTTTCCTTACTTGTCTGCCCTTTCTTTCTTTCTTTTTTTTCCCCTTTTTTTCTTTCTCAGCTTCTATCTTTCACCCTTTCTCTCCCATAATATTCCCTATTTTCTTTTTTGTTATTTTTCTTTCTGTCTTTTCTTCTTTCTTTCTTCAAATTGTTTCTTTTCTTTTCTTTCTGTCTTTCC
>CM065716.1:39710748-39715748 GCA_033310375.1 Conus canariensis | reverse complement strand
GGTGTGTTAATCTTGTTTCCGCAAAACCAAATAAATGGAAACAATTACCATGATTATACAAAACACGAGACACGTCGCATAACTTATTAATCAAACTGTTAATATTCAGAAATCCAACCTTAAGGCCATCTGCAGATGGCCAGACTTCTTTCGTTCGCAACATCTTGACGCAATAGCAAAGCAGGAATATAAATTGCAAGAAAAAAGTAACACCAAATACCAACAAGGGATTTTGTAATACCAAACAATTTAGTAACAAGTCAACAATGAGTCAAAAAATCAACAGACACGTAATCAAAAATACAAAAGAAAATGGAACGTATATTATGTGCGAAGTTATTTAAATTAAAAGATCAATGAAGGCTAATAGCTGTCTACAGTTAAGTAAGCAACAGAAACACACACACACACACACACACACACACACACACACACACACACACACACACACACACACACACACACACACACACAGAGAGAGAGAGAGAGAGAGAGAGAGAGAGAGAGAGAGAGAGAGAGAGAGAGAGAGAAATCCCGAAAGCAGTCAAAAAACAAACAAACAAACAAACAAAAACAAAACAAAAACAAACAAAAAACAACAACTGACAACTGTCGTATCAGCAGGAGCAATCGTACGAATTACAATGACGAAGCCAAGAACAGTCATCTTGGTCCGGCAAGTCTGTGGGTGCTCCATTCAATTCATGCTCATTCTAACATCGATTACGGACCTAATCCCTCACCAACCCCCATCCCTTAACAAATATACACACTCGCGCGTGGCCACTTATTAAAGTACGCTTACCCATTATACTTAGGGACAAGAATATGCACACAATTCGTCACATCACAATCATCAGGGAAATAAAAAGAAAACATTCAACGACAAATATACAGTTCATGACACATTTTTAAGTCATCATTACAGCAAAAGTTATGAGAAAACATGATGACATTGAAATAATGTACTTTACAGATTAATTAGGATAAGAAGAGAAAGAGTGCTGTTGAGACAAAAGATGCGATGCCATTTTCAATAATTGTTCAGCATAAGGGTGAACAGGGTTTGGAGTGCTGAAATTGGTCATTCCAGGCGATCTGTTTGGTTGGGAGAGTGGATGATTACGTGCAGGGTTTTGATGACAGAAAGAATGTGAAGGAATGTTGTGAACATTATCTGCAGGGAGGGGGTTACTATGGACAGCTTGCATTGGGAGAGGGTTGCGGACATCATGGGCTGGTCGGGGGTCATGGGTAGAAAGTGTTGGGAAGGGTTGATAGTGGATATGATTGGGTGGTAAGGGGTCACTTTGAAATCCCTTGGAAACTGATCGTTGAGGTAAAGGGGGGAAATGTTGAAGGGAAGAGGCTGGCGGAAAATCTTCAGAGGCTAAATGATAGTTGGTGCGTTCCTGACTGCTTGGGACATTTGAAAAATTAGAGTGATCGAATGACGATGAGTTGGAGAGTGACAATGGGGTATAATTTAATTGCCTTCGTTGTGAAGTTCTTGCAGAGGCTTTTGGATGACTGACCTGATCAGGAGGAAAATGTTCAGCATGATGTCCATTTCGCCACAGGCTTTTCAAGTTGTTTGCAAGCCTTCCAGTACCTCGAATGTTGGGGTGAATTGTATCAGTATACAAAGTTTTATCAGCTGCAAAAGCAGGGAAATTATCAATAAAAGTAACTTCATGCTGGTCACACGCTTCTTTTAGATTACGATTTGACGGTAAAATGGTGTTGTTGAAGGAATGTTTGCCTCTGGCTGGTAGGATGGAGCTAAGACTCACACGTGCAGAAGGAAACTTGTGTTTGCATAAGATAATGATGTTAGACCATGCACTGACAGATACTGGACCTGATGGACATGAATTAATGCCAACATGTAATATAACATTTTTCACATTTGGACAAACAGACAGGGAAGACAGCCATGAATGAATATCTTCAATGGACGCTCCAGGAACACAAATCTTGAATGGTCTTTCATAACTAGGAAATAAACGTTTGGGATTAATGAAACGTATTATAGAGTCACCAACGAGCAGTACAGTCGTTTCATTAGAAATGGACATACGACAAAGCGTGTCGATAGGAGACGACTTGGAGACAGCATCTGGCTGGTTCACATGAACGTATTCTTCTTTTTTTGACGATGGGGATTTGGGATTTACAGAATCTGTGTTATCTGTGTCTGACAAAAGAGTGAAGGGATTACTAGTCTGGACAGCGTATTGCACGGATTCTGTCTTGTTGTTGTTGGGTGGATGAGGAGGGAGACAAGTGGAAATGTTTGCCTCGCCATGTCGATTAGAAAGGCTATCAGAAGCCTGTAACTCAACATCTGATGTCATCTCGGAAGATGTGATGGGCACTGCGTTGGTTTTAGTTACGGTGTTTTCTAGGACGCTGACCTCAGCAACAGCATTGTAATTAGGTTGTAAGAGTGGTAACGCTTCAGTTTGCATTCCAACAGTGTGGACAGAGGTGTGTTGGGGTTGTGAGAAAGATTTTGATTCTGTTTGTATTCCAACATTGTGGAAAGAGGTATCAACGTTTGACAAACTTGAACTTGTTTGTGTTTCGGTCGTAACAAACTCTCTCTGGTATGATTTCACTTTTTTCATTTGAGACTGCAGTGACCCTAGGTGGGTTTTGATACAATTATTTTCTTTCAGCAGTTGTTTGTTGGTTGTTTCTAAATTTATTATTTTATTCTTAAGATCATCTAATTTGTCACAGATAGAATTAAACTTGTCACATATGAGAGAGAGAGAGAGAGAGAGAGAGAGAGAGAGATAATCTGGCTAAACCTTTCGAAATCGTACTAGGTGCATTACGTAAATGCCCTAATCATATATATATATGAACCCTTGGTGGTGAGAACACCACAGTATTATGGACTGTGGTGTGTCTCTATTTGACACCAAGAGCACAGACACAATCAGCCGTGTCTCCCTGATGAGTCCGATCCAGCGGACGAAAGGCCTAGGAGCAGGCAATACAAATAGATGTGCCTTCGAGAGAGATTACGATGGTTCCCTCAGGCAGCTAGTGAAGGGTTTCTCACATTTAGGATATATTCCCCCCATTTTCTTCATCTTCAATTTTTTTTTTTTTTTCCCTAAAAGTTCAAATCTTTGCCAAGTCATTACTATCATGACCGAAGAATTGTTAGCCTGCACTTGTTTTCCCCCACTACTTAATTGTTCAGCATTATATATATATATATATATATATATATATATATATATAGATATATAGATATATAGATATAGATATATATAGATATAGATATAAACATACTACGGTATTGCTCACCAGCCTTTTTCTGGGATAGTATTCTTCTTAAAAGCGGAAAGGCAGAGGAGTCAAGTTACCACTTTCCGCGGTCACTGAGGAGAAACAGTCAGGTTTCGAAATACCGGTATCTGACCAGGAGTTATATGTTAGTGAGTTTCCTTCCCATTGGAGATTGTCTCCCCCTTGGAGACTATAAACTTGCTGAAGGCTCATTTTGAGAAGCATTTATTATTCCCCATTCACCCTTTTAAGCACATACTATTAGTTAGGCAGAATTATCTACCACTGCAGATATGAATGCTTATCTCCCCCTATTTCTTCAATCTAAGACATAAGAGCAAGCTTTGTTTATAATTGAATATATATATATACAAATATATACATAATTATATATACGTATATAGTAGATGTAAAACCAGCATTCCATGCGTTTCTAAGTGGACTGATAGATCCATCATGATCTGCATATCAGGTTAAAGGACAGGGAGATGCTTGCAGCCCTGTTCTCTTCTCCCAGTGTGGAATGAAACGGCAGTGACGTAGATCAGTGATGGAAGGAAGGGTCGGTACCAGGTTTTCACGAGATGAGTTTGAATCATTTAATCTAACGTCGGCTGATGATGCTCTTCTGACGTCAGAACGATTCAAAAGCTTGCATACATAATTGATCGATCAGCCCCTACAGCGTGTTGCTATCTTTCATCAGCTTTACTGAGATACTGCAGGAGAACAACGGCAATGTTATGGTACTTCTGAAAGGAAGAAAAGGTGAAAGAAATATGGCAACTTAATGGGTGTCACAATGCCTGTAGCTAGAGCTCGTTGATTTCATCAATATTTACGAATAGTGTTATTTACGTCATCACGCTTTTCTGCTGCGTACAAGAAAGTTGCAATTAAAGCTGAGATCTACCCTTTGAAAAGGATTTAGCCTATTAGTTATTCATAAGTTAAGTAATTTTCAGATGCAACAATGTCACATCATTCTGGATTAAGGGGGCTGGATTGACGTTGTCTATTAAAGAATAGTTTCATTTATTGTCTTTATAGAAATTGCTATGTTCCGATGTGCATTTTATGTATGTTGTATTTCTTCATCCAGCCATATATTTACACACCCCTTCATGATAGGCAAAGGTCTATATACGAACAAACTATCATGAGTAGCTCGCTCTCTGTCTCTCTGTCTCTGTCTCTGTCTGTCTGTCTTCTGTCTGTCTGTCTCTCTCTCCTCTCTCTCTCTCTCTCTCTCTCTCTCTCTCTCTCTCTCCCTCGCCATTGGGACCACTCCCTCCACCACCACCATCTCTTCTCTCTGTCTTCCATTGTGTATACCTGTATATCTATTCTCTCTCTCTCTGTCTCTCTCTGTCTCTCTCTTCTGTCTGTCTGTCTGTCTGTCTTCTCTCTCTCTCTCTCTCTCTCTCTCTCTCTCTCTCTCGCTCGCTCGCTCGCTCGCTTTTAGCAGCAGCAAAGAATGCTTAATCGCAATATAAAATAATGCATGAGAATGCTCGTAGAGTGGGCTCTATCTTTTAATGTGCAGGTATGAGGAAGGAATGCGATAAACAACCGTCTTTGTGTAAACATTGTGCAGTGCTGGTTAGAGGAGAGGGAGGAGGTGATGAGAGTAGGGAAGGCGGAGGGGCGGTGATAAGTGAGGAGGAAGGAGGGGGAGGGGGCATATTTCCATC
>CM065716.1:39695748-39698248 GCA_033310375.1 Conus canariensis | reverse complement strand
CCTTTCACGTTGTCAAAGAGCTGGTACACATTCTCTCAGGAAAATGGAACATAACCGCTTTTTCCCCTGGTGTGGCTGAGCATGCGCAGAAGGAGGAAGGGAGGCTACTGTGGGTCTACAAAAGAATGACTCTCCACCGATGACACTAGAATCCGTGACCTGAAGAATACATAATAAATAAAAGTAAAGGGGGGAGGGGTAGTTACTCTGGCCCTGCGCGTAAGTTAATCCCTACATGTCTGACTCCATGAGAAGATGTTCTGGTGCCAAGAAATGATTGTAAATAACTCCCTGGACTTACTCCAGAGCAATAGTAGACCCACTCCTCCCCAGCTTCCAACCCACACGACGATTGAGAGTAGATCTGGCACAGGCCTAGAATAACTGACGGAAGTTATTTCGGGGCATGTCTTGCACCAAAAGTACTCCAGGGAATTTGATAAGGGAAAGACGGGAGGGAGGGAGGGAGGGAGGGAGGAGTATGTTTGGGACAGGATCAGAATCCCGCCACCTCAACTGGAAGAAAGATAAAGAAAGGAGGAGGAGGTGTGGCCATTCTTGGCCTGCCCCAGATTAACTCCGTTGGAGTAGGGAGATCCAGGCCTGCAGTCTGAAGCAGGAACAGACTGACTCCCGGGGGTCAAACTGGAAGAGGGGGGTCTTTCGACATGTTACACCCTATATGTCACAGAGCTCAACAGTGGCCTACTGTGATCAATGTCAGGTATTGACCGGGTCCTTTTGATGGTGGGTCTGCCACTAGTCGTGTATGTCAGGCGATGGAAAGACCGTGTACACCCTGATTGACTTCCTTCTTGGTGGGCAGTACCAGCAGGAAAAGGGGGCCATTATTTCACAACGAGTGCAAATGGCATTATCAGGGGAGGTTACTCTTACAAGTTTCACAAACAGCAGGAAGGTTTTTTTTTGTGAGATTTTGTAAGGGAAAGAGTTACAGTTAAAGTTAGGGATAGGATTGGGGCCGTGTTAGGGTTAGCATTATCGTTAGGTACAGGCGCAGAAGTATTTCTGAAAACGTTCCTTGACTGTCATTGAGATTTTTTTTGTCCCTTTTTCACTCTGTGTAAAATAGCACAAATCTCTACCGGTGTCTTTTGTCTTTTGCTTACCCCGATGAAAAGGTAGTATACCGACACAATATACAGTTGGATAGCAGTAAGCTGATAAAATGGAACTCAGTCGGTATGGAATGAAATGGGCCCGGAATTGAACGGAAAGGATAAAACGGAAGGAGATTCAATGGGGTGCCAAGAAACGGGATCCAGTGTTGGTGGAATAGGTCTGGTGGAATGGCATGAGACAAGCTGCAGTAGAATAGGACAGGCTATGATGGAGCACAGCTGACTGTGATGGAATAAGGATACCACGGAATGGGTCCGGGTGAACTGAAGTGAACTGGGATGCTATGAAATGGAAATGGATGCAACTTTATGGGTTGGGCTGCAGTGACATACTTCGCGGCGCAACACTATGGGACAAGATGCGACGAACTGGTTGGGGGTGACACAGAATAGGAATGGGTGTAATACAATAGTAATGGATGCAGTGGAATTGGCCTTGATTCAGTGGAATCGGTCAAAATGCAACAGAGTGGACGGAGGCAATAAGGCGGAATAGAATGTGACTTGGTGGGTTTCAAAGACCCGAATCTTCTGTTTTTGCAACACGAAAGTTACTGAGCGTGATCAGCGTCATGTATCGACCGGGTCCTTTTGATGGCGGGTCTGCCGCCAGTTTTGCGACGTGAATGTCATGTACACACTCACTGACTTCCTCCTTCGTGGCATTTTACAGCAGCCGGTGTCATTGGTCATTTCCTTACCCCCCCCCCCCCTCCCCCGCCCGCCCTGGAAAAAAGGACTCTTTATCTAGATCATCAATGGGTTGGGATGGAACGGATTGGATAGAGCTGCAGTTGAAATGGATCGGGATGCAGTGAAATATGACATCATAACGTGAAATGGACGAGAACACTCGGATGGGTCGGATGAAACGAAATAGATCAGAATGGAATTACCTGGACTGGGAGGCGATCAATGGAACAGGCTGCAGTAGAATGGATCGGAATACAGTGGAATGAGTCATGAGGCAATGGAACGGCTCAGGTTGATATGGGGCCAGTCGAATGCAGTGAACTGGATTGGAATGCGATAGGGTGGATTAGATTCTGTCTCCCTCTGTGTGTTTTGTGCTTCCCATTCTACCACAGAATATCGTTATCTTTCTCTTATTGGTAATGATACCCACAATCATTATTATTCGCTTTAGTCAGACGCGTAATCTAATACGTCCAGTGCGTTGAGATTCGAAAGAAGACAGAGACCACTTTATACATTCTCACCTGCGTTTCAGATACACCGGGAAGAGTCCATACCACATAAGTACTTTTAAAGATGCATACCTTTTCAGATTAATATCGTCGGTATTAACAAATAACTGCTAATTTGTACAAAACATTCAAAAGACAACGTGCGCATGA
>CM065716.1:39685748-39690748 GCA_033310375.1 Conus canariensis | reverse complement strand
ACAATGTGCCTTAGTCTGGAGAAATAATGTCTTGAATTTGGCATCATGCGGCAATAAACGGCGCGACTGATAGACACGTGACTGCCTAGCTTGATGATCCGATAGCAGGCGAGAACTGGACAATCTCAATTCATATTCTTAACGTGATACAAACAAAGGTTTCGATCCATTATTCTGTTCTTGTCTAACCTCCTGGGCGTTATGTTGAAGACTGCAAGCAATTGGACCCCCAAACCGAGCAAATGGCTCTTACTGATAATGGCAGTTGTGCACCGGTCGATCACTCTGCAGTACAATGGACCTGCCCACTGGTGTGGGGTTTGCCGAGGGCATTTTATCGAGTGGCATGCTATGAAAGAAACACCTTCTACACCGTCATAGCTCTAAACTGTGAGCATGTCTTTGGGAATGTGGGTTTCGACTGAACGCCTACTCGTATACCATAGGCCCTCCTCCGTAGCCCCCGGGGGAAATACGAATAAGTAATCATAGGCTTGAAATAGGAAAAAAGGACGAAGATGTGACCTATAGAGAGAGGAAAGAATATAGAGAGACTGCAACATGAATGAAATAGGTGATGAATACATTTTGTATTTGTCGACAATATGACTGTAGCCCTACGTCAACCGTTTCTTCCAAAATGATATCCGGAAGTAAGCTCACTTATCAAATCTTCTTCACTTGTTAAGTAACACTTCAAAACAATGACAGTTGAGTTTTTCAAAATTAAAAAAGAATTAATTAAACTATTTTTAATAGCCACACTGGTAGAAAAGATACCTTTTTTTATAGGTATGGGCATATTGTTCAACTTTTCAGCAACCTAATTTGTGTGAATATTCATTTCAATTCCTTTTGTGTAGCCTACATATTCAAGATCGTTCGCCCATTGCTATTAAACTCCATACCCCGAATATAGGGGAACAGAAAATAAGCTTTGTTCATAGCGCAATACACAATCACACAAACTCTCTCTCTCTGTCTCTCTGTCTCTGTCTCTGTCTCTCTCTCTCTCTCTCTCTCTCTCTCTTTCTCTCTCTCTCTCTCTCTCTCCGCCCTCGTCCTCCGATACGCATAAATACGAACGCGCACACACACACACACACACACACACACACACACACACACACACATGCACACACACATGCACGCACGCACGCACGCACACGAGCTCACAGTTCAAAATATGTAATTCTTTAATTCCCTTTAAGGCATATAAGGTAGCAAATTTCTGTAAGAAAATGTTAACCCAATGTAAGCAGCGGATGAAATTTAAAAAAAAAAACACGGACATGAGTCCGACATTTTTCGCTGTACTGATACATTTATCAACGGAACAAGCTGATTTGTGTGGACAAGATTAGACGATGGAAGCGTTGATATCACTAGGAGGGAAGAGGCTTTTTTATTTTCAGGGAAAGAACGGATATTCAAAATAAAATATAACCCACCACACTGTGCATTAATATTATCAAACTGCATAATCGATCTCCCCTTAACACTCTACCACGTTCCTGTCCAATCACGTGATTTTTTTGTCAGAGTGAATCACACTATTACAAACGTTTACAAGACGTTGTGTGAAAATTTGGGCGGTTCCTATCAAGAAACAAACCCATTGTCAGTGAGCCGCTGTATGCGGACGATTCCATGGTGTGTATTCTGGGTAAGGGTTCTCAGCGAATCGTTCCCGACTATGTACAGTTCCGTGGAATAGTTCGGTGTACTATGGTTCGTGTAACAACCACTGGCCTAAACACTAAACTCGCGCAATCACGGCTCTTTCCAACTGCTATTGATTCTCTTCGTGACTGACAGATCAAGGGAAAATCTTACACTCGTTGTGTTCTTGACTCAGGGAGAGGAGAAACTAAATTGAAGCAAGAAAACACTGGCACATGGTTCTAGAAACGAACCTTGACTAGGGCGTTGCGAGGCGGCCCGAATATTTCACATAAGTATCCCCTACTGACTGGCTCACATTAAAACCGACAGTCGTATGAAGTTCATTCTCATCAAAACGTATATACTAGAAACTTGATTTAGAACTGTTTATGAACACCATATCCTATGTCTTCATACCTCTAAGTCGCACCACTACACCGCATCGTAAATGTTCAACGTAGTTCTATTGATCAGGGACAATTTTGATTTTCAGCTGTCTGTAACAATGAAAGCAACGTGCCTTCTCTAAAGTTCAGTTAATATGAACGTGCGTTATAAAAATCGATTCCTAAATGTACAAATGTGTTCAGAGCGGTGCAAGCGCACTCTCTGTGCATACCTTCCCACCCCACCCCTTTTCTTCTTCTACCTCTCCCCCCCCCCCCCCCCCAGTAACGCTCTTTCTCTCTCTCTCTCTTCTCTGTCTCTCTCTCTCTCTCTGTGTCTCTCCTCTGTCTCTCTCTGTCTCTCTCTCTCTCTCTCTCTCTCTCTCTCTCTCTCTCTCTCTCAGGTCAGAGTTGTGTAAAGACCTAATGTGAAAAAACTCAAAACGTGGCACTACAAATCGCAACTACTCTTGCTGCTGCTACAACTACTGTAACAACAGCATCTACCACTACCACTGCTGCTGCTGCTGCTACTACTACCACTACTGCTGCTGCTACTACTACTACCACTACTGCTGCTGCTGCCGCTACAACTTCTTTTACTACTACTGCGACTACTACTTCTACGGTTACTTCTGCTGTTGTTGCGAATTCGACGACTACTACTATTCTAACTGCTGCTACTACTAATACGACTACTACTACTGCCATTGGTACTGCTGCTACTACTACTCCCACTACTACTATCGTCACTACAATAACAACTACTTCTACTACAAATACTACTGCTGCTGCCACTGCTGCTGCTGTTATTACCACTACTACTACTACAACTATTACTGCTACTACTACTACTACTACCACTACTACTACTACTACTACTCCTGCTGCTGCTGCTGCTGCTGCTCTCACTACAACAACTATTACTACTACTGCTGTTGCTGCTGTTGCTGCTGGTACTGTAGCTGCTGCTGCTGCTACTACTACTACAACTACTACCGTTACTACTACTACTTACACACTAACCAAAGGATCACTCATCGCGTGGAGTAGGCTGACCCAGCGACTAAGGAGGAAGCCAAACACAGGAGAGATGAGCCAGTATGCAGGTAAACACCGATGATTGCACTGCCATTTATCTCAGAGCCACGGCGTAACCAGATGCCCAGAACAGACATGGCGGTGTCAGTGAGGGCCAGTGATGTGCAATGTCTATAACCGGCAATCGCAGATATTAAGGCAAAGAGAGCATGAGGTATTGTTGTGCTGCACCGTGTTACATTGAAGCAATGCGTTTTAGCATGCTGTTTCACACACACACACACACACACACACACACACACACCACACACACACACACACCACACACACACACACACAATTCGCGCGCACGCACGCACACACACACACACACACACTCACGTACACGCACGCACACACACACACACACACACACACACACACACACACACACACACACAGAGATAGATACAGAGAGAGAGAGAGAGATGGATGGATGGATGGATGGATGGATGGATGGATGGATGGATAGATGGATAGATTGATAGATATAGATATCACATAAAACATGTAATGCTGTGATATATTGTGTCATATTACATTATAATGTACATACCACATAAAATTATATTATGTATATCATATCATAATTATATCATAACATCATATCATATTGTATGATATAATTATCATGTCATATCAAATTACATCAGATGATACTGATCAGGTTCATCATATTACACTGTATGTATTCCATCGCATTACAGATTACATCGCATTTATGTCTTGTCAGATCAAATCTTGTACATTGTACTGCTCGAGCCTACGGGGGGGGGGGGGGGGGGGGGGGATGGTTTGATCCAATACCCTAGCATCCAGTTCATCTCTTGAGATCTGGCGGGAGTGGTGGAGCTCGCCCAGATCGAAGACAAGACCAAGTCTCCGAGGTCTTCTTGCTATCTAGACCGCGCATGATAGCTACAGTGCCATCACTTTTATTATCCATCATCCGTCATAAACGTTTTAAGAGTGTAGGCTGTTTTGCGCCAGGACAGATACTCGCACTCATGTGCTACAAGATGGAGATGTTATCTTCAGTTTTGATGATTAACACCGCACTCATGTGCTACAAGATGGAGATGTTATCTCCAGTCTTAGCACTCATGTGCTACAAGATGGAGATGTTATCTTCAGTTTTGATGATTAACACCGCACTCATGTGCTACAAGATGGAGATGTTATCTCCAGTCTTAGCACTCATGTGCTACAAGATGGAGATGTTATCTTCAGTTTTGATGATTAACACCGCACTCATGTGCTACAAGATGGAGATGTTATCTCCAGTCTTAATTATTAACACCGCACTCATGTGCTACAAGATGGAGATGTTATCTCCAGTTTCAATTATTAACACCGCACTCTTCTTTTTGAATTGTCGGACGTTAAGGTCTTGCTCATCCCTAGCTGATGCATTTGTACCATAGTGTTCAAATACTTCGGCTGTTCGGATGATCCCTGGAGTCTTTTAGCCAGGGTACGACAACAACAACAACAACAACAACAACAATAACAACAAGGTCATGTCTGTTACTTGTGGTCTCCCCTGTTTTGTTCGTTCAAATGTCGTCTGTTTTGTTTTGTCAATTAATTGTGGTGCATTTTCCCTTGTCCAGTGACTGTGTTCCACTTTGTTGTATCTGTTATTGTAGTCTGCTTTGAATTATATCGGCTCCCTGTGAATTACAGTCTCTTTTGTTTTGTTCATTATTTCAGCCTGTTTTTGTGTCTTTAATTCATCGGGGTATGTTTTGTTTTGCCTACTAACTTTGGTCTTTTTTTATCTATTAATTGTGGTCTGTTCCGCTCCCTCCCCGGCTCCCCCCAAAAAAAAAAAAAAAAAAAAAAAATTGTCCATTAATTGTTGCATGT
>CM065716.1:39675748-39678248 GCA_033310375.1 Conus canariensis | reverse complement strand
CTGCGTTTCCTTAATCAATCCAATCTAGCAGTTGAAAGGATTCAGATCAGGTGGTTCTATTTGAACGATAAGTTTCTGTGGATCCCGTACATTGCAAATAAAGGGATTGATATTCATGGTTTATTTTCCTGATTTTTTTTTCTCAACGTACAGAAGAAGCACTACTGGACACCAGCAAAGTGGCTCGGCAGCAGTGCAGTGTTTTCTTCGGCAAAGTGCCTAACAGCGATCTGACATCCGATTGCATACCAGGGACCGTCGAGTGCGGGAGGACGAGAGAGGTGAGACCGCCGTATGGTTGAGAGTGGGATTGCCGGAATACGTGGGAATAATGTCACTGAAAACGAAGTTAGAAGACAATGTAAATGTACGCGAGGAGTGAGAATGTGGTAATGTGTTCTTCCCACTAACGTTACAGCAATTCTTTCTTACTTTTATAATCTGAGTTTTGTTTTTCAATCAACAGGAAGCCGTTTCTTTCCTTGCGAACGTGTTTCTTTAATATCAGCAATTTATTTTTAGTTGTTATTCTTTTACTCTTTTTCTCTCTCTGTCTGTCTCTCTTTTTCTCACTCACACACAAACGCGTGCGCGCGTACACACACACACACACACACACACACACACACACACACACACACACACACACACACGTGCGTATGCAAGTTAAGTAGTGTGCTACTGCACAGTATTAGAGAGATAGATGTGATGCTAACACATGCAGTGGCGAGCAGACAAATTATTGCTGCTGTTAAAACGAGTAAAATGCAACACAAACAATAGCAGCAGCAATAACCACAACGACCGCAACAACAACAACACTGGATGAATTATGCATTATGGGGTCTGACATTAACTCGGTTTAGCAGAGAGGTTAATTACATCCCCTGACGAGAAAGTGTCACTAACCGCGCGCGCGCGTGTGTGTGTGATGTTATTGTGTGGTGCACATGTATGTCTGTCTGGCAGTCTGGGGATGAGAAAGAATTACAGAGACAGACAGACAGATAGAGGCACAGAAAGACACAATTATACAGAAAGAGAGAAAGTGAGAGAGAGAGAGAGAGACAGACAGACAGACATACAGAGAGAGAGAGAGAGAGAGAGAGAGAGAGAGAGAGAGAGAGAGAGAGAGAGAGATTATTGTTGTTGAAGGCCAAGATCGCTTACAAGTGGATAGTTATATTACATAAGCACTGGGTCTTTAAAACGACTTTTACACGTAAACAACTAAGATTTGACAGTGTTTTCGTCTTTTGATGACCACTGTATAAGACATCCGAGTAGGCATGGACTTTGGAAACACTTGCGTGGAATGAATTGCTTCCTCGTGTCTTTGATTCCCGGACAAAATGATCTTTGTCTTTAGCTGATTCCTGACACACTAGACAATAAAAAAAAATGTGAGCATGCGTCTGTCTATGGTGATGAACATAGATATCTCTTGTGCTGAATTCAAATCTTGTTGTTAAGCTCCTCAGATACCCATTGATATGCATAGAGTTGTATTGAGAGAGAGAGAGAGAGAGAGAGAGAGAGAGAGAGAGAGAGAGAGAGACAGACAGACAGACAGACAGACAGACAGACACAAGACTCAAGAATTGTCTTCAGTCTTAAAGAGAGAGAGAGAGAGAGAGAGAGAGAGAGAGGGGGGGGGGAGGGAGGGGGATGTTCGGCTTGAAGGCATTTGCAGTTTCCACAGTTGATGACGCTGATTATTTTTTTTTTCTGTTCACTTATTTTATTATCTTTCTGTCGTTCGTTCTTTCTTTCTTCCTCCCTGTTTTTTGTCTATTTTTCTTTCCTTCTTTTATCTGTCTTCTTCTTCTTATGTCTGCATTCTGACCTGGCGTCGAAGAAAATATTGAATCAATCAACTGTAACAAGTGTGATTAGTGAATAATTCATGTTATTCTTAATTAACATTACGATGATTTTGATTTTGTTCAAAACTCTTTTCTTTTCTTCTTCTTCTTCTTCTTCTTCTTCTTCTTCTTCTTCTTCTTCTTCTTCTTCTTCTTCTTCTTCTTTTTTAGTGGTTTAGTTACTTAATTCTTGTAACTTCTAGCTTCCTCTTCTTTTCCTTTTTCGGCAGGGATTAGGAGAAGCCGTATAAGAATGGGGGGAAGGAAGAGGGAGGGCGGAGTGAGTATCTTCTAAAACGCTGTGTGTGTGTGACAGAGAGAGAGAGAGAGTGTGTGTGTGTGGTGTGTGAGTGTATGTGTGTGCGTGCGTGCGTGTGAGGGTGTGTGTGTGTGTGTGTGTGTGTGTGTGTGTGTGTGTGTGTGTGTGTGTGTGTGTGTGTGTGTGCGTGCGTGCGTGCCTAGTGCACTAGTTTTATTGTAGAAGGAGCCGGTGTTGATACGCGTGTACTCCTGGCTCACGTGCGTCTTTGTGATTAAAAGTACTCCGTTTTCATCCACCCGTAAATCCATCGAGGACAACAATGTGTTTTCCTTATTTGCCCTCACATCAGCGATGTCCTTGGAGAGAGAGAGAG
>CM065716.1:39663248-39665748 GCA_033310375.1 Conus canariensis | reverse complement strand
GTGAGGATGAGCATAATGAAGACAATAATGCCTGTAAGTTCCGTTCTGGTGTAAGAAAGGGCTGTGTTAGGCATTTCTTTTTATGATATGTCCGGGCGTCACCCAGGCCCGAAAGATACAGACACATGCAGTGTCGATCACGAAATTTGAGCAACACTCACAGTGACGCGTATATATCAAGAGATGATTTAAGGGATGAATTCAGGCTGTAATGTTCCATTCTTCCCATCATAGGTTATTACAGCTTATATCAAGAGATGATTTAAAGGATGAATTCAGGCTGTAATGTTCCATTCTTCCAATCATAGGTTATTATAGCTCCCTTAGCCTTAGTAGGTAGGAACCGGTTGGGGCAGAAAAAGAATTTTTTTTAAATTAAACTTCTTCAAAGAGCTCTCTCTACCATAATGTTGTTAATACACCCGAGTGTTCAAAATCTGCGGTGGAATGAAGCAGAACTATCTCTCTGCTCCTTGTCAGTTTGGGTGTGCCCCCCCCCCCCCCCCACACACACACACACCTCATGTCCTCTCCTTTCTTTTTAAGCAGGCGTCTTCCACTGAAAGTATCAATGTGGATAAACAAAATCAATGAAGACGTTAATAACAAAAGGAAAATTGCCTTTGACACGTTGATACCAAGGGTTGATCAAGATTCCCACCCAGAAATATTGGAAAACATGAGGAGCAGAGATAGATCAACAAGGAAGAGGATGACAGCAGTAGAGAGAAGCAGAGAGAGAGAGAGGAGAGAGAGAGAGAGAGAGAGAGAGAGAGAGAGAGAGAGAGAGAGAGAGAGAGAGAGAGAGAGAGAGAGAGGATTTGCACCATTTCAGTTTTCAATACAAAGGGGGGGGGGGGGGGGGCAGTCAAACCTACTTGCCCACTAAAATACCATAATCGACAATAATCATCATCTCCATTTTCATGGTTGTTCTCAGACAGGAAAAACCGGGGCTAACTGCGTCAGCAACGTGTGCATATCACCGGCATCGTAGACCGTGCACGAAAGACAATCTCCAAAGAGACAGGATGACACCCAATATAACCAAAACGACCACGTCGAGTTCAAGGCTGTCAATAGTGGGTGCAGCCTTTGATTGAAAGGTTTTCATTAAGCCTGTCAGACTCTGGCATGAGCCGATAGCACCGACTGTGTTGGAAATAGCCTGGCATAATCAGACAGGGAGGAAATGAATACTTGTTGGAACCATCACTGTGACTGTTTCTACACGGAGGCATTAGCTGACCATTGTATCCATGACTGGGGACATGGAAGGGTCGTGGTGCTGTGTCAGCTGCTGCCTGACTCCAGGTGCTGGTGGTGGACAATCAGTCACAAAGCCAAACGCAGCAGAATTCTTGATGCTAGAGATACGGCTAAATGACTCTGTGTATCATCGGAACAACTATGCACAAATGCGTGATGAATGTGAGTGAATGCACAAAGAAATCATGCACAGATCCACACATACATAACTTTATACCATAGCATGTGCAGACGAGCAGATACACACAAATACAAGCACAGAGATAGAGGGAGAGAGAGAGAGGGAGACAGTCAGACAGATGGATAGATGGACAGATAGACACACAGACAGACGGAAAAATAGGCAGATGGATGGATGGACAGAAAGAGAGACAAAGATAGACAGAAAGAGATGGATATAGAGATAGAGCAAGTGGGAAGGACCCGCAGTTTTTTTCAAAAAATGCAAAAGCACTTCTTCTTCTTCTTCTTCTTTTCTCTTCTCTCTCTCTCTCTCTCTCTCTCTCTCTCTCTCTCTCTCTCTCTCTCTCTCTCTCTCTCTCTCTCTCTCTCGTGCATGAAAAAATATATATTTAGTTAAAGGGAATGTACTAATATTGTTTTAAGACAGGACACAACTGTACAAACATACATCAGCAAGAAGTACACCATCGCTGGTTGTAACGAATATCATGACACATTGCTATATCATTGCCCCACTTTCAGATCAGTACCTACAGAGGACAAGCCAGAGCCAGACATCACAATCGCGTGCACGTCACCAGCCTCCCAGACCGCGCACGCAAGACAATGTCCCAAGAGACAGAACGACACTGTGATGACCCCACTGACTGTGAAGAGTTCAAGGCTGCCCGTACTGCGTGCAGCGTTTGATTGAAAGCTTTTCATTATGCTCATCAGACCCTGACATGAGCAGATGGACCGTGTTGGAAATAGCCTGGCATGATAAGAAAGGGAGGGAATGAATGCTTGTTGGAACCATCACTGTGACTGTTTCTACACGGAGACATTAGCTGACCATTGTATCCATGACAGGGGACATGGAAGGGTCGTGGTGCTGTGTCAGCTGCTGCCTGACTCCAGAGGCTGGTGGCGGACAGTCAGACACAAAGCCAAATGAAGGAGTGTGAATGACGCTAAAGGCACGGCTAATTTGCTCTACACGTTATGGGAACAAACATGTGCAAGTGCGTTTAGAAAGTAAGTGAGCGCACTAACGAATCATGTACAT
>CM065716.1:39658248-39660748 GCA_033310375.1 Conus canariensis | reverse complement strand
TTGTCTAACGTTCTCTCCATTCTCTTTCTTTCATTCGTTTACCCTTTTGGAAGGGTCTCTGAAGGGGTGAGTGGGTGAGGGAAATAAAATCGCTTTCATGGCGTACAATTCTCTTTCTTTCTCTCTCTCTTTCTTTCTGTCTTTCTGTCTTTCTTTCTTTCTTTTCTTTCTTTTTCTCAAGCAGTGGCACTGCATCCTGTACATAAACAGTACTTTCTGCCATTTAGGGCCTCGGATTTACTTCTCTCTCTCTGTCTGTCTGTCTGTCTGTCTGTCTGTCTGTCTGTCTGTCTCTCTCCTCTCTCTCTCTCTCTCTCTCTCTCTCTCTCTCTCTCTCTCTCTCTCTTCCTCTCCCGAGAGATGGCTTTCTGAAACACAATTCTTTACGAATGGGTTCGTAAGATGGTCAAGTGAAGTTTCAGCTTTATTTTGGGGGGTGATTGATTAGTTGCCAGGGTTTTTTTTTTTTTTTTTTGTCTGTTACTTTTTTTTTTCATTCTTTCTGTGTGTCCTTCAATCTGTCTTTCTTCGATAGTGAAAGTACTCTCTAAAATTTACAGTTTTCTGTCTCTCTTTCCTGTTGTACTCTTTCTTTTTCTCATGTGGCGAGGCTGATTTCTGAGATATACTCTCCTCCCGCTTTTCTTTTTTTTTTTTTTTGTCTTTTTCTTTCAGACAGTGTGATTGCTTCTTTCCTTCCTTCCTTCCTTCCTTCCTTCCTTCCTTCCTTCCTTTTTTTTCTTTCTGGTTTTCTTTCTTCCCTTCTTGTTTGTCTTTCTTTTGTGTCTTTCCAGACAAGTGAGATTAGTGTCTGTCTCATTTTTTTTTCTTTCACGCGCAGTGAAATGACTTTCTAAAACTGTACACCTTTTGTATCTTGTTCTTTCGGCAAGTGACATTGTTTTCTTAAACTTCCATTTCTTTTTCTTTCCTTTGTTGTTGTTGTTGTTGTTCGTTTTGCTTTGTTGTTTACATCACCCGTCAGATTGCTTTCCAAGTGTTTTCAATCTCGTTCCTTAATCAGTCAACGTTTGGCCTGTCCTTCTTCTGTTCAGGTTGTTCTTTGGTAGGCTCTCTCTCTCTCTCTCTCTCTCTCTCTCTCTCTCTCTCTCTCTCTCTCTCTCTCTCTCTGAGTGTGTGCGTGCGTGCGTGCGTACGTGCGTGCGCGTGGTCGTGTGTGTGTGTGTGTGTGTGTGTGTGTGTGTGTGTGTGTGTGTGTGTGTGTGTGTGTGTGTGTGTGCGTGCGTGTATGTGTGTGTGTTTGTGTGTGTGTATATGTGTGTGTTTGTGTGTGTGTGCGCGCGCGCGCCGCGTGTGTGTGTGTGCGTGTGTGTGTGTGTGTGTGTGTGTGTGTGTGTGTGTGTGTGTGTGTGTGTGTGTGTAAATATGTAAATATGTAAATATCTGTGTGTAGAAGGGTGACTTTAGTGCTCATGCACTTACATGTAAATACATTTCTTCATTTTATAGTTGATGTATTTACTGTTTCATGCCCTAAGAATTCAGACTGTCCTTTGTACAGCCCCATCCAGTCTTGTGCCGTAGCATTCCCAATACCAGCAATTAATAGGGAGCTATACAGTGTGAGATCGTCTGTTGTTGCCCTATCTGGCGGAACTGGACAGCAATTAATAGGGAGCTATACAGTGTGAGATCGTCTGTTGTTGCCCTATCTGGCGGAACTGGACAGCAATTAATAGGGAGCTATACAGTGTGAGATCGTCTGTTGTTGCCCTCTCTGGCGGAACTGGACAGCAATTAATAGGGAGCTATACAGTGTGAGATCGTCTGTTGTTGCCCTATCTGGCGGAACTGGACAGGAAGAAATCAAAGCAGTAGCTAATCCCTAACGACCTCTGCCGATTATCTCCCTTTTTGTTTGTTTGTCTTTCTCTTTGTTTGTTTGTTTGTTTGTTTGTTTGCATTTGCCACGTGCACGTAGCAAATAATGTTCATGATCTTGAACGTAGATTGAAACTTCGCCAAGATTTCCGAGCTCAGCAGAAGAAAACTGATAAGCTGGATGAAAATCATAGGGATCAGGTTTTGTCAGAGTTGGTAAAGCGTGCGCGCTCCTGATATTTTGAATAAAAAAATACTGGCATTTTCTTCGTTTCATTAAAAAAATCACACGTTGGGCATAAAATCAGGTGCAAATAACTTTTTTAAAAATACCCTGAAACCAGTTCAACATTGATTTAGTGCCTGATTCCAGTGAAATCTGGCTGAGTCAGGTATCGCCACCACAACCGCGCCAGACAGTTCAACAGAAGAGACACCGCACAGCTGCAAGGTCACTTCGGTGGTGTGTGGTGGTGCTTTTTCAGATCCAGCATACGACTGAGCCACCTAGTGAAGCATAACTGCTTAGTTGCAGAGTCTGCTTAAAGTGAACATCTCCTCCAGAGAGCGCTCCCCTGTCTTTCCAACGACAGTATATCCCCCTTGAACTTGCGCAAACAGCAAAGACCTATCCAAATTCTTCCCAGACAGGCGTGTA
>CM065716.1:39648248-39653248 GCA_033310375.1 Conus canariensis | reverse complement strand
TCCATGAAAACTTTGTTCAGAGATGTCCCACCTGATGTGATCTTTGAATTTCTGAAA
This sequence comes from Conus canariensis, assembly GCA_033310375.1. NCBI lineage: Eukaryota > Metazoa > Mollusca > Gastropoda > Neogastropoda > Conidae > Conus > Conus canariensis. The sequence goes on along the minus strand of CM065716.1, from coordinate 39,653,191 downwards.
GAGATCAACATTTTTCATCTAAGATGTTACGGAAGAAAGATTTTTAACGAAATTTTCGGTGTGGTTTTAGAAGGTGTATGTTAAAGGGTTGTGTGCCGTTATTACTTGTTAACGAATTACTCCAATCATTTCGTTGTACTGAATCGAAGATACCTTTTTTTTTTAGTTACTTTCTTGTTCATAAATGTGATTTGATGTACAAACAACCGTGATTAATTGTTAATGAATTAAGTCTAATCGTTTCGTTGTACTTAATCGAATATGCATTTGTATTTGTGTTCATTATCTCTGATTTATATTCTCTGAGTGTTTATAAAAGCTATTTAAAAAGAGATAAGATTAAAGAAAGCCTTTAAAAAAAAAAAAAAGGGGGGGGGGGTATGTGCGTGCGGGTTTTTTTTTTAATCACTTGTGAGTTGATTTCGACGCGGTGACAGCCCTGATATGGCTCTTTGCGGTCGGCTGGGCTATAAGCAACATCACCTTACCATTCCCTTCACACTAGTCTCCTTTGTCGCATGAACTGAACGCGCTCCTAATCATACAAACTGAAACGTACATTGCCATACAAGCTTATCGGCTTCTCCCCATAGAAATTGCACCGAACCCTTCCCACAGAAATTGAACCCACCCCTTTACACATGAAGTGAACCGCTCCTAGTCAAACAAGTTGATCGTCTCTCTGTCAGATGAACTAGTTAACTCCTCGTCACATGAATTAAACAGCTGGTTGCCGCACAAACTGAACCGTTCCTTGCCAAACACGTTGATCGGCTCCTTGCCACAGACATAGATCCCACTCCTTTCCACACAAGTTGAATGACTGTTTACATAAGAAATTCATCTCACCCCATCCCGCCACAATTTCAACGGCTCTTTGCCACAGAAATTGACTCCCCCCCCCCCCCCTCCCTACCCATTCTACCTATACATGTTGAACGGCTCTTTGCAACAGAAATTGACTTCCCCCCCCCCCCCCTCCCTACCCATTCTACCTATACATGTTGAACGGCTCTTTGCAACAGAAATTGACTCTCCCCCCCCCCCCTCCCTACGCATTCTACCTACACAAGTTGAATGGCTCTTTGCAACAAAAATTGACTCTGCCCCCCTCCCCCTCCCCTCCCTACCCATTTTACCTACACAAGTTGAATGGCTCTTTGCAACAGAAATTGACTCCCCCCCCCCTACGCATTCTACCTACACAAGTTGAACGGCTCTTTGCAACACAAATTGACTCTTCCTCCCCCCCCCCCTCCCTCTTCCCATTCTTCCTACACAAGTTGAACGGCTCTTTACCTTTGACACTAATCTCACTCATTTACACACAAATTGATTCCACGTCTTCCCAGACAAGCTGAATGGCTCTTTACTTCAAAAATTGATCCAACTCTTTCCCGCACACGTTGAACGGCTGCTTGCCACAGAAAAGAATCCCATTACTTCCCAAATAAATTGATTTCACTCCTTCCCACACAGGTAGAATGGCTGCTTGCAACAGAAATGAATCCTATTCCTTCCCAAAGAAGTTGATCTCACTCTTTTCTATACAAGTTGAACGCTTCTTGCAACAGAAACTGATCCCTCTCCCTCCCACACACGTTGTACGGCTGCCCACCACAGAAATCAATCCCACTTCTTTCCAAGCAAGTTCCACCGTACCTTGCCACAGAAATCAATCCCACTTCTTTCCAAACAAGTTTCACCGTACCTTGCCACACAGGTTGAACAGCTCCTAACCAATAGAACTGAACAACTCCTTGACAGACAAAGTGACCGTTCTTTACCCGAGACACACTGACCCGCGATTTGCATCACAAATTGAATCGTTTTTAACCACACAGATCAAGCTGCGTCTTGCCTCTCCAACTGAACAAACCGAACCACTCCGGTCTTTACCGCACAAACTAAACCACTCTAGAGCCACACAAATTCAACTGCTTGCCGCACGAACTACCCTTTAATACACAAATGAAGGCGCTTTTTTAAGTTATCTTTCTTTTTAAGAATATACTTTGAACAATAATTACACATTTATTTCATTTTCAAGTTTCTATACATACAATTTCAACATTTCACAAATACAAAAAGACAGGGGAAAATATAAGTAAACTTTGGACAGAAGAAAGCAAAAATCAGTAAAACAAAAGAGCAATAAAAACAAACAAAAAAAACATATGCACACAAAAAAGAATATTAATAGCTGCCAGCCATTCCTACAAACACGCATCGTTACATGTTGATGTTATCTTAGAGTATCAAGAAGTAGAGTTTAATGTATACGCAGACGTTATATTACATAACTTTTCATTGCCTCGGAAGTTTTTATTCAAGCCGCTCTTGACGAACTGACAAACTCAATGGCCTGTTGGCAAACACATTGAAGCAACCCTTGCAGCACAGACTGAACTGCTCCTTGCTATACAAACTAACCCTGTTCTATTATACGCAGTATGAACTGTTCCTGTTATCTGATATTTCAAACACCTCTGGCTACATAAAACAAAGTGCACAACATCTTTCCCCCACTTCTGCTTCGCCTCCTACTGTTTGCCACTTCACGCATTCATATGTACGCTCACACACTACAATCGCGCGCTCGTGCGCGCGCTCACACACACACACACACACACACACACACACACACACACACACACACACACACTCATCACTTGCATGCAAATACATACGCGCGCGCACACACACACACACACACACACACACACACACACACACACACACACACACACACACGCACACAAAGAGTCCACGCACGCGCGCCGCATGTTCTCACATACGAATGCATATACATGAGTCAGAGAAAGAGAGACACACAAATATACAGATAAACAGATAGGAAAGCAGACGGAGACAAGTAGACAGATGAACGAACAAAAACAAACTAAAAAATGGATGGAGAGACAGAAGACTGACAGTGGATATTAAGTGGTGTCACACACACACACCCACACACACACCGCGCGCGCGCCCCGCGCGCGCGGCACGCACGCACGCACACACACACACACGCACACCTCACACACACACACACACACACACACACACACACAGAGAAAAACAGAGACACAGACGTAGAGACGCGCGCGCACACACAACACACACACACACACACACATACACACACACACATGCACGCACACTCGCACACACACAAGTGCATGTGCATGCGCGCATGCACACACATTCGCCAAGAGACACACAAACACACAGATAAACAGAAAAAACAGAAAGACAAAGAGACACTGAGACAAAGAGACATAGGAACAAACCAAAACAAGCCAACAGACATACAGAGAGATAGAGAGAACAGAGACGCCGGATCTAAGACAGAGCACGATTAGCATCTGAAGCAAACAGCATGCGTGTTGCATGCGTGCGCGCTTGCGTGCACGCGTGTGTGCGTGTGTGCGTGCGTGCGGGCGCGCGCGCGTGTGTGTGTGTGTGTGTGTGTGTGTGTGTGTGCGTGTGTGTGTGTGCGTTGCTGTGTGTGTGTGTGTGTGTGTGTGTGTGTGTGTGTGTGTGTGTGTGTGTGTGATGGAAATCGCGGTGTCACGTCTTCCGCATTCACACTGTCTCAAACTTCACCTTTCTTCGACTCTTCTCTCTTTCCTCTCTTCCTTCTTTCTTCCTTCTTTCCTTCTTCATCTCTTCCTTCTTCACTCATTTTGTACTCCTTAATTTCTTTCTTCCTCACATCATCATTTATCTCTCTGTTCTTCCTTCCTTCCTTCCTTCCTTTCTTTCTTTTAATTTCTTTCTTCCTCACATATCATTTATCTCTCTGTTCTTCCTTCCTTCCTTTCTTCCTTTCTTTCTTTCTTTCTTCTTTCACAAACTTGTTCTGCCCATCTTCCTTCCTTCCGCATTGACGTTTTTTTTTTTTTTTGTTGTTTTTTGTTTTTTTGTTTCTTCCTTTCTTTGATGTTGTTTTTTTTCTGTTGTGTTTCTTCTGACGGTTGTTCCCTAGCGAAAGCGTCCACGGATGTTCCTGGGTATTTGACGCTTATTCCCTTCGTTCTTTACCTTCCTTTCCTTGTTTCCCTCATGATTGCCCATCTTTCGCTTTGTTTGTTAGGATTTCCTTTTTCTTTTCTTTTTTTTTTTTTTTTGGCCTCGCTTTCTTACCTCCTGTTAGGTTCTTGCTGCGGCTTGTTTTTCTTCATCTGTCTTTTTTCTTAATGTGTGTCTTGTGTTTTTTGTTGTTGTCGTGGTTGTTGTTTTCTTCCTTTCTCCTTTCTGGAATTTCCTTTCGTCTTTTGTCATTTTCTTCTGTTACTTTTTTTTTTTCCTTTTAATTTCTTTGATTCTTTTTGTGCATCTTTTCTCGTTTCCTTATATTTGTTTAAAGCTCTCTCTCTCTCTCTCTCTCTCTCTCTCTCTCTCTCTCTCTCTCTCTCTCTCTCTCTCTCTCTCTCTCTCTCTCTCTCTCTCTTAGACGACAGTAAAACTAACTAGTATGCACATATCTTAACTACTGGCAAATCAGTCGGTTAGTTTGTCAATTAGTCTGTTAGTCAGTCAGTCAGTCATTATACACTAGCTATCGCTATCGCTCTCTCTCTCTCTCTCTCTCTCTCTCTCTCAAACACCCACACACACACACACACACACACACACACACACACACACACACACACACTGTTCGTACTACATATATATTTTCATTTAAAGGGGGAGGGGGGGGGTATCGAAATTGATTCAAGACTGGAAACAGCTGTACATGTACATCAGCGAAATATAAAAGAGCACACAGACACACAGACACACACACACACACTCACGCGCGCGCGCGCGCGCGCCACACACACACACACACACACACACACACACACACACACACACACACACACACACACACACGTGCCTAAATCCTCCAGGTTATCCGAAATCTGCGAGGCGTGAATCACTCGTATCGAGCGTAG
>CM065716.1:39620748-39633248 GCA_033310375.1 Conus canariensis | reverse complement strand
CGCGCGCGCGCGCGCGCGCGCGCGTGTGTGTGTGTGTGTGTGTGTGTGTGTGTGTGTGTGTGTGTGTGTGTGTGTGTGTGTGTGTGTGTGTGTGTGTGTGTGAGAGAGAGAGAGAGAGAGAGAAAGAGAGAGAAAGTGTCTGTGCGTGTGTGTGTGCGTGTGCGTGTCTGTGCGTGAGTGTGTGTGTGTGTGTGTGCGCGCGCGCGTGTGTATGTGTGTGTGTGTGAGAGAGAGAGTGTGTGTGTGTGTGTGCGCGCGCGCGCGCGCGCGCGTGCGTGTTTAATCTTTGGGCTCCATCGGGGATTCAAACACGTGATGTGTGACTGCTGAAGTCGGTGCTCTAACCTCTGTGACAAGCCGCCGCCTCACCCTAATCCCCACCCCCTTCACCTCTATTACGCAAGGCTTGAGGACTGGACATGATCCCATGAAGGTTTCATCAGCACGCAGTGACTCATGCCCTGTAGTCTGCTCTGAAAAGGAGGGTGACTCACAGGACCAGAGCCTCGCTCCCTCTGCAGGTAAATAAACAACCGGGTACAACGGGAGATGCTGCTACGTAGTTCCCAGTAATCTTCTTAGCAAACAGGTTAAACCTGCGCGCAGGATTTCCCATCACGTATTGACATCATGATGGGGTGGGGCTGTTGAGAGAATCATTGTTGTTGAGAGAATCATTGTACGCAAAATCCTCCATCCCACCTCTTTTTTTCATTTGTCTTTGCAATGTCATTGTCTTAATGATAGAAATATTAATTTCCCTGCACTTATTTTCGCCACTGTTTGTTTGAAAAAAAAGTTTAGTCACGTAGTGGGAGGTCGCGTATCTAACGAGATCCAAGTAAAGGCTTTTCAGTACAGTTCTTACCTGTTGTCAGCACTACAATGACTGACAATACTGTCTTCATTTGTTGACCAGTACAGCTTACCACTCAGACTGTTGGCACATTTTAACCTCCCTTACTTTCTGTTTGGCTTCCCTTATATACACTGAGATCTTACAGCATTTTGATTATCCTTTCCCCCAATTCATGTTTTTATCAACTTATTTCCTCACAGTACTATCCGGGATCTTTTCATTATCTCTGCCCCTCACTAACTGCTGTGAAAGACCGTTTTGTTTTTGTCCCCTGGTCATTAATATACCACAGAGAAAAAAAAAATCGGGAGAAGACAACGCCTGTCTTTCCACTGCAAATACAGCTACCTTTTCTCACTTCATGTATCAAGGTAATAGATCTGGAGGGTCAAATATTTGACTGGAAGCACACGCCAGGATAACGGTCGGGATATCGACCATCTGCATCACAGACACATCATTCCACACCCGCGTTTTGGCATTTCCCACTCTGACTGAACGGTTAAGCTGACTAATGGGGCAAATTACTTTGGGCCGTGCCTACCAGCGGTATCTGTCCCCAGAAAACGGCGGGATCACTCTCCTTGAGTTCTAATACAAATAATCTCCCCTGCAGTTTTCCGAACATCGTCTAGTTTAGGTGGTGTATCTCTATCTGCTACTAGAGATTGTCCAGCTCACCCTGCCTACTTCCACTGAGGAGTTCCGATAGAGGACGAGCCGAGCATAATGTGTGAAGAGGCGAAACAAATAGTTGTGTTTTCAAGACAGGTTTTGCTGTTGTGTGAACAGGCAAACACATGAAGCAAATGGTTGTGTTCACAGACAGGTTTGCTGTAGTGTGAACAGGTAAACAAACGAAGCAAATGGTTGTGTTCACAGACAGGTTTTGCTGTGTGTGAACAGGTAAACAAACGAAGCAAATGGTTGTGTTCACAAGACAGGTTTTGCTGTTGTGTGAACAGGCAAACACATGAAGCAAATGGTTGTGTTTGTAGTGTTGTGAACGAATTTTGATCTAAGGGACATTACTCATATGTTTTTACTTTTAGAACCTCGTTCTGATGATAAACAGTTTTGATGACAACCGTCAAGAAGATCAGTCAATACAAAGTTATCATCGTATCAACAAGAGTTAAACGTTTCTATTGTATGAATCCATACAGCAAACATTCTTCAAACCCCAGCAATCACAACATTACACTGGCGACGAGTGATTTTGATCGTCCTACGCAAGTATTTTTTATAGTTTCTTCATTCATTCTAGTTTTCGACTCGACGATCGCGATCGAAACGAACTATCACAATGGCTGCTCTTGGTCTCCCGACATATCCACCTTTCGACTGCCGAGAAGAACAACACAGACTTTGCTGTAACCTATTATCGCGACCTGCTTTGCAATACAAAACCATGTAATGGACTATACAATACGATACAATGCAGAGACTCATATTGTCTTTAATAAGTAGTGTACCTATAATGCTTGCATGAGTAAGAGAGAGAGAGAGAGAGAGAGAGAGAGAGAGAGAGAGAGAGAGAGAGAGAGAGAGAGAGAGAGGACTGTGTATATTAGTTTCATTTCCACTACACATATGTGAAGTATACGCGAATGAAAGATTGAATGCAGTCATACTCGAATCTTGGCGAAGCGTCTCTTAGAACACCCTCTGAACGAAAATCTGCGATCATTATACAAATAACATCACTGTCTCAATGCGCCTGAATCGTTTCTGTCCCGGTAAATTAAAGAAAAGGGAAAAAGAAAGGGAAAAACATTGCTTGAAATACGAAAATAGATAAATTCAAAATTAACGACAGCAACAAAGATTCAAATAAAGAAAAGAGCGAGCGAAGACTTAAAGAAGCAAAGAAATACATCTGCAGGATTCCATGGCACGATCGATGACCCCAAATCAGAGTCGGGAGAGAGGGGATGGGGGGTGAGGAGTGGGGGGAGGGGGGTGGAGGGGGGCCGAACAGCTTATTCCTCCTGCTGTGCCAAAGATGTGTCACTTCTTCTGACGGTTCTGTTCTCTCGGTTCTTCAGCTTGTCTCAGAGGAGCTAGCAACACTAATGCGGTGTTCGTGGTCGGTGGGGCAAAAACAACATGATCTGGTTGTCTCTCTGTCTCTGTCTCTCTGTCTGTCTGTCTCTGTCTGTTTGTCTGTCTGTCTGTCTGTCTGTCTCTCTCTCTCTCTCTCTCTCTCTCTCTGTCTGTCTGTCTGTCTGTCTTAATGCGCGCGCGGGGTGTGGTGTGTGTGTGTTGTGTGTGTGTGTGTGTGTGTGTTGTGTGTGTGTGTGTGTGTGTGTGTGTATGTGTGTGTGTGTGTGGTGTGTACGTGTGTGTGTGTGTGTGTGTCGTGGTGGTGTAGTGTCGCGTGTTGTGTGGTGTGTGTGTGTGTGTGCGTGTCGTGCGTTGTGTGGTGTGTGTGTGTTGTGTGTGTGTGTGTGTGTGTGTGTGGGGTGTGTGTTGTGTTGTGTGTGTGTGTGTGTGTGTGTGTGTGTGTGTGTGTGTGTGTGTGTGTGTGTGTGTGTGTGTGAGGTGTGTGTGGAAGCAGTGGAAGTGGAACAGGGCAGGCGGGATGGAGGCAGGAGGTAGGAGGAGGAAGGCGCACGATGGCGTGAAATGATTGTTATGGTTATTTTCACAGTTCCAAACGTACATCAGTATTTTCTATGAGTTACATACGACGGTCATTGGATTTCTTGTCCAAATCATGTTGATTTGATAGAAGGCACACGGTGTACTGTCTCCACGCGATTCAAATAGTCGTTACCACTCACAGTTATTGAACCTTTCCTTAGGACGTCATATTTGTTTTATGGATCGCAAACAGTGGTAGAAGAAGTAGGAATAGTAGCAGTCGTAATAGAAATAGCGACAGTGACCATAGTAGTAGAATGGAAAGGAGACGGGAGTTCTAGCAAATGGATGACAACGCAGACCACCACCACGACGACGACTACGACGACGACAACGGTCATACTGCGGTCGATGAGGAGGATGAGATGGAGGATATCAACGACGAAGATCACAAACAACGATGGTGATGATGTTTAATTAAGACGACGAAAACCACAACAATTTATAACGTTGATAGTGATGATGATTATGATGGCGATGACGACGACCATGACTACAAAGACAGGAATGTTGAGGGAGCTCTCGTCGATGGCCAGTGTTCCAGAACGAGCACTAGGCGAGAACAGTAAGCATTTTCTAGCTACTTCTTCCTGCTGTGGTGATGTGGATATCCATTGTGTGTGTGTGTGTGTGTGTGTGTGTGGGTGTGGGTGTGTGTGTGTGTGTGTGTGCGTGCGTGCTGCGTGCGTACGCGTGTGTGTGTATGTGTGTACGTGAGTGTGTGTGTGTGTGTGTGTGTGGGGGTGGGGAGAGAGAGAGAGAGAGAGAGAGAGAGAGAGAGAGAGAGAGAGAGACAGCGTGAGAGAACGTTCAGTATTTAAGCCACACAAAATACCAACGTTGAGCACAACACAATACAACACACACACACACACACACACACACACACACACACACACACACACACACACACACACACACTAAAATGGTTCAGTTTACTGCCTTCCTGTTCCCTGTCCGTACCAGTTCAAAACAACTGTTGCAGCTTTCTTAAATGGCATGCGCGCGCGCCACACACACACACACCACACACATGAACACACACACACACACGCGCGCGCGCGCGCGCGCACGCACGCACGCAACACACACACACACACACACACACACACACACACACACACACACACACACACACTTGAAGTCAATCCATGTTGCTGATAGCCAAGCCGAACGCAATGGGTTGTATCTCACACACACACACACACACACCGCGCGCGCGCGCGCGCGGCGCGCGTACACACACAGAGACATGCAAACACACAAAGACACAGACACGGTCAGAGACACAGACACGGACATAGACACACAACACACAAACACACACACACACACACACACACACACACACCACACACACACACCACGAAGCAGGCGCGCGTGTCTCCCTATCCACTCCCCCCTCCGCCCCTCTCTCTGCTTCCTTCCTAACATTTCACAAATCAATACTTACAAATTAATCTCGACATCTCGAAGTTGCTGTAGAAAAAAAAAAAAAAAGAAACCCTTAAATCTCAATCGATAACACATGTCTTGATTGACGACACACACATCAAAGACTTACTTGTCATGTGTTAACGACATGTCTCAGCAACAGTCGGTTCTTCCAGCTCCTCACACACACACACACGCACAAACGCGCGCACGCGTTCGTGCGCACACACTACCACCGCCGTAACATCAAGGTCTTTCATTTGGACAGCTGTTTGTTCGTTCCGTCACCGCACACAAAAACATTTCAATTGTTACCCCTGCTTCTTTACTTTCTTTTTTTTTTATCCTCTTGTCCTAAAAGAGAGACTCACGGTGTAACAGACCGCATGGGAAAAAAGAACCGCAAACGTCTAAAAACACGACCGTGTGTCTGTCTCCCACAAGCAGGCTCTCACAGTATTTTCTGACACGAGGCGAAGAAGCCTCAGAAAAGTTGCCGCTGTTGAGTGAGTGAGTCGAGCGGCAAGGCGCGATGACCGAGAAAGAGTTCAGAATGGGAGAGAAGAAGAACAGGAGGAGGAGCAGGAGAAGGAGGAGGAGGAGGACCCAACAAGATAGAAGAAGAGAGGCAGTTAGGTATCTTGCAGCCAGAACTGATGGGGACTTTTAGGGCCGGGGGAGGGTTGCGTGATGCCACGGGAGGCTGGGGAAACACGTGAACGCGACACTGCCTCGTGTCAAGCACTCGGCGTCAGGGATTATAGCGGCCCCGCGCGTCGACGGACGCTTCAGCTGCTTCCACGCCTGTCTGCTGCTTGCTTGCTCGTCCTCTCGCGCTCGCTTGCAACTACATTGCCTGTACTGCTTTCGCTTGCTTGCTTGCTCGCTCGCTGCTGCTTGTGCTCGTGCTGCTGAGTGAGGGTTCCCTCCTCCTCCTCCTCCTTCTCCATGCAGCGGTAGCTGTGTGGCGGTGGTGGTGGTGATGGTGGTGGTGGTTGCCGTCGTAGTAGTAGCGTGCGTGGCCGGCGATGGCTGTACTGGCCGGGTCGTAGTTGTTGGAGTTGTAGAGTGTGGGTTGAGAGAGAGGGTGGGGTGGTGGTGTTCGTCGTAGAAGGAAGGAGAGGATGGAGAGAGTGAGGGAGGGTGGACGTTGGAGGGAGGGTGGAGAGGTCGAGGGGCGGGGAGGGGGTGGGGTGGAATTTGGATTCTGGAAATGACATCTCTCTCTCTCTCTCTCTCTCTCTCTCTCTCTCTCTCTCTCTCTCTCTCTCTCTCTCTCATTCTCCGCCAGGCGCCAGAGACAGCGGTCGCGTGCTGCTACCGTCTCTGGTTGCTGTCTTTCTGATGTTATCTTCTGTTTGTGTGTCTCGACCCCGTCTGTCCTTGGCTCTTTCATTCACTCTGTCATCTTTTTACTAGATCTCTTTCTCCATCTCTCTCTCATTCACTGTTTCTCTCCGTGTGCGTACATTCATACTATTTGTGTGCACCTACCTCTTCATCTATGTGTGCATGCATCTCTCTTTGAAATTGTGTACATGTGTGTACATGCATTCATGTGTGTGAGTGCGTGTGTGTATGTGTGTGCGTGCGTGTGTGTGTGTGTCTGTCTGTGTGTATCTCTGTATGTGCGTGTCTATGGAGAGAGAGAGAGAGAGAGAGAGAGAGAGAGAGAGAGAGAGATTGATCTTAAATACTCCGGGATATATCAATATTTTAGGCCGTGACCAAGTCTTAAGATCTGCCTTCGTCATGCAGACACCGTTTCAATACATTTTATTCATGCTGACAACTGAACGTGGTCATACTACTTTAATTTTAACAGTGTGTGTGTTGTGTGTGTGTGTGTGTGTGTGTGTGTGTGTGTGTGTGTGTGTGTGTGTGTGTGAGAGAGAGAGAGAGAGAGAGAGAGAGAAGAGAGACAGAGAGAGAGAGACAGACTTCAGAATTCAAATTCAGAATTCAAGTTTAATCAGTAAATAGCAAGTACTATACGCACAGGTGTTGTGTCAAGACATCACAAAACAAAATGCCTATAATAACGAGATCACCAAAATGTACATACATGACAATGCAGACAAGTTATTGTCAACATCTTTATTGAACCAAAGATAATGCAGATCCATAAGAAAAATACATGCATGTCAATTCGCAAAATAGACTGTAAGCATTTTTATTTTCCCTAAAAAAAAAATTAATAAAAAAGATAATGTTACAGTGAAGTCACAGGTTTTCCTCTGATACTGGTAATCTGGTAACCTGCGAGTAAAACTATGCAAAACTACGATGGAGCAATCACATGTTCCCATATCAGACTAGGATTGAAGAATAGCTTCAAATGGTCACCAACAAGGTTGACAAGAAGACATCCTCACTGATCAGGATGAATGAAATGCCGAGGTTGGGAAAGACGCCCGTGACGATTGGAAGAATTTCTGCTATAATGAGACTACCAATGATTGGGGGTTACGCCTGCTAGAATTTGCCAGTGATAACGACTAGATTAAATTTGCCAGAGATGATGACTTGGATCTTGCCAACACTTTTAACGAACTTACAGCATCTTGGCAATGGACATGGCACTCCCAAAACGGCCAGCATCACAACCAGATAGACTTTATTCTTTGTGAAGAGCCGGAACAGGCCTGTCAACAACAGAAAGGATAATTCCAAAAGCATACCTTGGCAGTGCCCATGATTTCTTCATGGTGAATTTTTAAATACGGTTCAAGAACAACAAGGGAGTGAAATACAGCCGTCTCAAACTCAGTCTCAGCAGACTGAAAGATCCTAATATTGTTAAACTATCCCCAAGCAGCAATAGGAGGAGACTGTGCCCCAGCTGTACTGCCTCCAGAAAATTATAAACCCCTGACAGGGAATTTTAACAAGTGCTGACTGAAACACAATAACAGAGGTCCTAGCCATAAATCGATGGAAATCCAAGCCATATATTACAAACAATGCATTTCAAAGTGTCTGACATTAGAAGGAGCTCGAAGCTACACAAGATCAGGGAGGAAATAAGGTAGAAACACAGAGCTAAAATCAAGAGAATGGGACAGAAAATGAGGAATGCAAAGGAAAGCTGGATCGAACAACACTGTGAAAAAAGCCCAGACAACATCGACACAAAGAACGCTGTGAGATTATTGAAGACTTGATCACACAGAAGCAAAGTAATGTCAACACCGTTCAGGACAAAAACGGCAACTTTCTTACACAGGAGGAAGTTACCATAAAAAGGTGAACTGAATATTGCTCTGAAATCTACGACAAATAGAGCAAAGGAGGCCTAAGAATAGAACGAGACTGATCAATGAAGATGACTTCAGTACTCCGTGAAAAAGTCGTAGCAGCAACCAAGTCGCCATAGTATGTCAAGGGCTGTAGGTATTGACAACATTCTTGCAGAACTCTTGAAACATGGCGGAGATGAACTGACTGATATCCCAGCTGCCATCTGCAACAAAATCTAGACTTAATCACATTATTCGTCACCCTTCCCTAGTAGGAAATGTCCAACACTGCCAGAACTACCACACCATCAGCTTGATCAGCCACGCCAGCAAAATAACGCTCTGGATCATGTTGAATTGATTACGGCCACAAACAGATACCATTACTGCTGGAAAAAAAAAACAGGCTGGATTCTACAAAGGTAAAAATACAATTTTTCAGATGTTTAATGTGCGTTCCCCTCGCAAAGTCAGTTCTAGAGAACGGTTCATAGACTTCAAGAAAGCGTTTGACATAGTCTGGTATTTCTACAACAATAAAATTTAACGTCAGGCAAAACCTTAGAAACGCCATCCAACAATTTTACTCCAAAGCAACCAGTGCAGTATTCATACAGGATGCATCTGGGAAACGATTCTATAATTCTGTTGGAGTTCACCAAGCCTTCCTATTATCTCCCGCACTTTCTAACATATTCTACAATGCATCTTGACTGATGTGCTCGAAGATCATGTCAACACAGTAAGCGTTGGAGGAAGAACCATCACTTTCCTTTGCAGATGATATTAATAAGACAGTGAACGAGATTATGCTAATCTTGTTGAAAGGCTGGATTAAACACCTACAATGATGAAGTATGGAATTCACCACAAGAAGACCAAGTTGATGGACAGCCATAACTCCACCGTCATACAAGTATTATTGTCCACGCATAAAAAGCTAGGAATTATTTAAAAAAAAAAAAAAAAAAGTTCACTCACCTGGGATCCATAAGCAGCAAGAAACCCTAATGAGAAATCCTCTAAAGTGCAGCAAGCACAACATTAGCACTGTCTAAAATAGTCCAAGAAACACAAGATCAGGCTTCCGTGTGCATTGGAATATTCCATCTTCCTATATGCATTTAGCTACACTGATCTTATCATGAATAATCGAGAGCCTTAAACTATCAAGGAGTACATCGGACCATATGAAGATATATTTACATCAGGTAAGACAAGAAACTCTTGGTCGGTCGTGTAATATGATCCAATGGCCTTGCTTAAACAATTCTTCGGGGGAACTTTTCAGGCAGGGATGACAGAAGAAAAACGATTAACAGAGATCACTGCAGAGTGAATAGGGAAACCATTTTCAGAGATCCAGACCTTAGTACATAACAGATGGGGGTAGGTAAGAGGCAGTAATCTGGTGTGCAGTTCTTCACCGCGGCAACCCACTAACCCGTCTCTGGTTCAGGAAGAAATTAATACGATCACACGAAAAGCAACATTACAATAATGCTGAAGACAGAACTACTTCATTGGATCGTGTTTGAATAGATATGCAGCAAAGTTCGTAATTGTGTACCCGTTTCTGTATTCCAAATGGAGAGCTATTTCAAACTGACACGGGATGACATACAATGTAGGTGGTGTTAGCTTGTCTCTTGAACCTTCAATGGAAGGGCGATAGAACACAAAATGCCCTCACTTTCCCTTGTAGTTTCATGTAATGGACATTTCATTGATTATCGTTCTATCTTTTACATTTGTAAGAATGGACACTTGAATCACATACATCAAAATGAATTTTCGCCAACATACACTGTATATATCTATTCATGTGCAACAAGAATGGTTCTAAATAGCGATATGTCTTAAACTGCCTAGATTCGAGGAAGAAACTTACCATTTTTCCTGCGGGGTCTGATTACGAAAATCTTGACTCTGCCATCTGCTATCAATATGTCTTTGTCTGTACATTATATTAACAAGAACGTAAACAGCCTGCCTGATTTTTCTATTAGAATAAAAACCACATGCAATTCGTATACCAGGAATATTGACGCCCAGTTTGTTTAACCTTTATCAGTAGCATTCTGTATATTATTATGCTTTATAAGGAGCCCAGGACTTGTACTCATCACGTCTAGTCAGTGTTAGCAAGTATTGAATTCAAAAGATAGATTTAATCACATTCAGTAGGAATCTATGAAATTCTCTGTAATTTATGTAAACAAAATCATTTGGTGTTCGCATGTTGATATATCGGTACTGTTTTCTCGGAACAAATAAACGAACACTCCTTGGATTCCAATGGAAAGAAAGAGAGAGAGAGAGAGAGAGAGAGAGAGAGAGAGAGAGAGAGAGAGAGAGAGAGAGAGACAGACAGACAGACAGACAGACAGAGACAGAGACAGAGACAGAAACAGACAGACAGACAGACAGACAGACAGACAGAGATTTACACAGTACATTAGGAATCTTTGATACCCAGTTGGTTCAGCTTTTATCAGTAACATTGTGTGCGGGGGTTTACACCCTATGCTCATCCAGTCTGTTCAGTGTCAGCCAGTGTTGATTACAAAGAATAGATGTATTTATTGTCAGTGAGAATCTGTCAAGTTCTCTTTAGACTAAATCATTTTGCTTTTTCGTCGTAGCACCTAGATGCTTTCCCCAGAACAAATAAATGGACACTCTTTGTATTCTAGATAAGAGAGAGAGAGAGAGAGAGAGAGAGAGAGAAGAGAGAGAGAGAGAGAGAGAGAGAGAGAGAGAGAGAGAGAGGAGAGAGAGGAGAGAGATGGGCAAAAGAGACAATGCAATAGAACACATTAGTGGCATAGAATGCTGATCAATGCATAATGCATAGAAGAGGAGAGGAATTCTTAAGATTCAGCAGAAAACTGAATTTGAATGTTTTTCTCCACGTTGGATTAGTTTTTTCAGAAATGTTGTTATTCCGTAGTTAACACTCGAGGATGCAAAACTTGATTTGCATAAAATAAACGTGGATATGATTTTGTTCCCATTTTTAAGGTCTCGGGGGATGTGGTTTCTTAGCCAACCTCCGCAAATGGATTTGCATAAAATAAATTTGTAAAGATAGGGAAGAAGGGAGTACTTAATGTGATTGTGGACAGAACAACGAATCCCATTGACCATTAGATAACGAATTGTTAAAAATTGTTTTGCTGTCTCTGAGGAGAACTTGTTCAACGAAAATCATTTTTGGACTGTCTTCACATAGCACGTATTCCCTGCATGGATGAACACCAAAAACTTATAACATGTTAAATTTTACAGTTTTAAAAATGAAAATTGAAAGCTTTTTTTATCCAGTTGTAAATTTGCTGCGTTACTGTTTTCCTCACTGTTGCTGTGTTTCTAAAACCTTTTGAATTCCTGATTCAAATTATTGATGTGTTTCTAAAACCTTTTGAATTCCTGATTCAAATTATTGATCTACGCGATAAAAAAAAACCCAGCTTCAATGTTGTGTGGTTTTGTTATCAATCAGCGTTTTCATTCGCGTGTTTGTTTCTTTCGTTTTTCTAAGTAGAATTAATACACTTTCTGTACACAATAATAAATCACAGCTAAGTTTGTATTTTGTCTGAAATGTGTGTGGTATGGAGAACATCTGCAGGGACCCAGGCAGGCTTTGGCACACAACTGATTGAAGTGGAGGAACCTGGTGAACTGTTCTTTGATGTGGTGCCCCAGTGACTTACTGCGAAGTGATGGGAGACAAGGGGATAGGCAAAGGTGGCAATCACGTATTCTTGTCCCACTTCCTGTGTAGCACACTCTACCTGCCTAAGGCACTCTATGATGGTTTTGTACTCAGTGATGGGATTGAAGATAACTGGGTAATAGTCTACTGTTTTTTTCTTTTCAGGCTTTTCGCCAGTCAATGAAATATACCCAGCCCAACCAGGGATCTCTTGTTCGGCGAAACTGCTGCGCAGACGTTCACACACAGTATCATACAGTAATATACTCATGCTTATTCACTTTCAGCACAGCTTGAAGCAAGATTCACTTTGTCAAGATGGAGGGAAGGGAAGGGAGAAGGGGATCAGGAAGTGGAGGGGGAATCTTACAAAACAGCCTGGACGATTCACAGAACTCGTTCTGAAGATTCTGATGAAGCTTGAAAGTGAAATTTCTGATGCTTCATTGACTGTTGATGAGGAGAGAATACAGACAAATTATGCCTTTGAAAATGACCTAGGAATGTGCTTTCCTGACACCTTGAATACTGTATGTTGTGTTGCGCTATACATATTTGTTGGAAGATTGTTAATGCTACATTTTGTTACACGAGAATACCA
>CM065716.1:39610748-39615748 GCA_033310375.1 Conus canariensis | reverse complement strand
CACTCCAGAGGGAGAGGAGTAAACGTAAAGAGGGCCTGAAAGGAAAGCAGTGAGGAGGGAGACAAGTGAACCGAAAAAGAAGCGGGAAATAATCAGGAAGGATGGAGAAGACTGAAGTGGGTAAGAACCAAGGAACCAACCACCGAGAAGAGAGAGAGAGAGAGAGAGAAGAGAGAGAGAGAGAGAGAGAGGAGAGAGAGAGAGAGAGAGAGGAGAGAGAGGAGTGAGCCAGCAGAGAATCTGCCGCGCGCAGGCGCGCACGCACGCACGCACGCACGCACAGAGAGAGAGAGAGAGAGAGAGAGAGAGAGAGAGAGAGAGAGAGAGAAATGCCAGAAAAGGAAAGCAGACAGAAGGGAGGCAAAGAGGAAGAAGAAAGGCACTAAGGAGGGAGACTGAAATGGGGGAAGGGGGGGGGGAGAAATGCATAGGAAGGAGGAGAAAGGGATTGAGGGGGGTGGGGGGATGCCCTGTAGAAGACAGTGGATGGCAGGGAGGAGGAAATGCTCGAAGATTCCTCTAGAAATGAAGAAAAGGATGCAGATGCACTGCGGAGGAAGACGGGAGGCAAGGAGAAAAATGCACTAAGGAGTAAGGCGAGTCACGTGGATAGGGAGGCACAAGGCAGGAAGAAAGAGTTGCACTCAGGAGGGAGACAAAAGGCAGAGAGACAGAGAACCTCTGACATGGGAAGCAAAAGGCAGAAAGAGAACCTCTGACATGGGAAGCAAAAGGCAGAGAGACACAGAACCTCTGACATGGGAAGCAAAAGGCAGAGAGACACAGAACCTCTGACATGGGAAGCAAAAGGCAGAGAGACACAGAACCTCTGACATGGGAAGCAAAAGGCAGAGAGACACAGAACCTCTGACATGGGAAGCAAAAGACAGAGAGACACAGAACCTCTGACATGGGAAGCAAAAGGCAGAGAGACAGATAAACTATGAGAGGGAAGCCAAAAGGTGCGGAAGGATTGAACCATTGAACAGGGAAGCAGAAGACAGTCATGACAGATGCTCTATGGCGGAAGGCAGGAAGAGGAAGGGCAGAGAGATGAAGGGAAGTACTGGGGGTACAGCCGGGAGGGTAGAAGGCATTAAGGAAGGAAGGGGAGAGAGGGAAGGAGAGAGAGAGAGAGTGCAGGGGGTGGAGAATGCACCGACCACGAATACAGAAGTGTGGGAGGGAGGGATGCACTGAGGAGGGAGGGGGAAAGTAATGGAGCGAGGGAGGGAGGGCTCCAATGAAGGAAGAAGGAAGAAAGAATGGAAAGGAAGGACGAGAGGCATCAAGGAAGGAGGCGGAAAGGAAAAGGAAGGCAGAAGAGAGAGAGAGAGAGACAGAGACAGAGACAGAGACAGAGACGGAAGGATGCTTGTCGATCTAGCCGAAAAAGAGGCAGGAGAGAAGAGATGCACTGAGGAGGAAGGAGGAAAGGAGGGGAGAGGAAGAGAATGTTCGAAAAAGACAGGCATCGATGGAGAGAGATACACCGAACAGGAAGGTGGAAGGAGGAGGGGTGGGGAAAGGTCTGGAAGAGAGGGAGTTTGAAGAAAGGGAGGGAAAGAGAACCAGGCACTAATGAGAATGGCAGAAAATGGGTGCGGAGGGGAGGAGAGGATGCCACAAGGGTTTTGAAGGAGAGGGGGGGGGAAGGAGGGAGGGAGGGAGAGAAACGCACCGGATGGGGCGACAGGGGACTGACGTGTTTCCTGAGGACGGTACTTTGTACAGACAATGGCCGCTTCCTGGAGTGCGTACTCGGCCAGAAACGCTGCCTATTGGCCTGCCTTTCTGATGAGCCTGTCTGTCTGCTTGTCTGTCTGCCTGTCTGTCTGTCTGTCTGCCTGTCTGTCTGTCTGCCTGTCTGTCCGGCTGTCTGTCTGTTTGTATGTCTGCCTGTCTGTCTCTTTTTGTCTGTCTGTGAGTCTGTGCGTCTTTCCGTTTGTCAAACGTGTGTGTGTGTGTGTGTGTGTGTGTGTGTGTGTGTGTGTGTGTGTGTGTGTGTGTGTGTGTGTGTGTGTGTGTGTTTGAGTGAGAGAGAGAGAGAGAGAGAAAGAATTCATCAATCTGAACAAAGATCAATGAAAAGCTCAACAATTTAGCAAATGCACATGGGAAAAGCTGTAAATCAACATGCAAATAATCAGTACAACATTTGAATATGACACTTAAAAATATTAATGTTAAGGAATTTTTGGAACATTTTTCCTACTAAAATATTTTAAAGAATTCCTACTGACGCTAATAAATTGAATATCACGCAGCGGATATTCTGTTGTTGCCGATGCATTGATTTATCGAATTTCAATCAGGATTTCTTGGATATCTCAACAGTGTTATGTATGCGTGTGCTTTGCTTACTTGTTTCTTTTTGTGGTTTTCAAAATCAACAAAATATGGAGGAGTAACGAGGTAATGACATCTGCTACTAATATCTGCGTAGGTACACTATATGCAAATTCTTTCATTTACGTGAGTTTTATGAACGCGTTGTTTATTCACGAGCAAATTGATTTGGATTGTACAAAACTGTGCAAGTAAAAAAATATGTTTACAGTCAACTAGGATAAGTATATTCTAGCGGTAAATTTTGTTTTGAGCATCCAGTAATTCCTACACACATCGTCCATTTCTAGTTATATAGTTGTAGTGTTGTTTGACCTGACTTTTACACCAAAAAGAACTGGTCTTGTTATTTTCCTAGTTCAGTCACTGACCACTATAAAACGACTATTTCGTATTATGTGCAAACTCTACATGAAATCTTTGTCCTATGCAATCTACGCAATATTTTATGCGCGAAACTACACATCCTATCTGCACTCTCTGTCGCACAAAGTTCAAACCCAAAACACAGTATTAGACTGTATGCATTTTTTCAGCAGTTTTATAATACATCATGCGAAATACTTATGGACATTCTC
Organism: Conus canariensis; assembly: GCA_033310375.1. NCBI lineage: Eukaryota > Metazoa > Mollusca > Gastropoda > Neogastropoda > Conidae > Conus > Conus canariensis. The sequence goes on along the minus strand of CM065716.1, from coordinate 39,612,821 downwards.
AATTTGAAGATGAGTTCTGGAAAAGTTAAGCCCCAATTTGCTGCCATGTTCTAAACATGGGCCCAAAAGTTTGCAACCATGAGTGAAAGATGAGATTATTGTGAGATCAAACAATTCAGTCATTACATCTGTAACTGCAGTTTACTGCATATTCTTATGAAAGAAAGCATAACTTGTGATAATGTATCACGAAGATCATGCTGATCAAGTATATATCTGTCAGTGTAATGAGTTTTCATTCCTACCTGATCATGGCTGATAAGTACTTCAATACTTTGCCCATCGATTTGAAAATCCTGGCTTGAATTTTGTTTTACCTCTAGAAAATACGGGAATTTCACTTCAAAGATTTAATTTCAAAACGTTCAGTGTCTTATCGTAAATGTCCATACTGCTGAAACTTTGGAGTGTGGCATTTTATCTTTGACCACACATCATTCATACGATTTTGTCTCGACAGCGATTTGTCCAGGTAGCAAATGTTCCTCGGTATGGGAAATATGTGGAGAGGGCTTTTCCTATGCCCTCTCTATGCATAAAAGATGGGGAGAGATGGGGGGATGACAAAGGAAGTTCGACAAATGAGGAGAATTCAATGGAGGCCATTCGAGGTAGAGAGTACGCCCAGGAGGTAAGGGAAGGGGGGGAAGGGGGGGGGGGGGGGTATTGAGCGCCAGCCCGCTACGTTGAGCGAGACAATGTCAGCGTGAATAGGAACACATGGTCTCTTTGTCCTCGACTCTCTCTCTCTCTCCTCTCTCCTCTCTCTCTCTCTCTCTCTTATTACATCATTGCTATGGGCCATTTGCGTGTGTGCGTGCGTGCGTGCAAGCTAACTCGTAAAAGTGTACGAACTGATGATTTTGAACGGAAAGTTGCCTTTCCCGCCATAAACTGCGCCAGACAGTGGTTTACAGCACACAAGTTAAGTGATGATTTTAAAGCGTTCAGTTTTCTTGTCACGTGCCATCATCAAACACGCGTTTGCACATGTTTCACAAACCCTCTTCCTTAACTAAATATCAGCTACATTACCATCAATAAAGGGGCCACTTACTATTACGAATTACGTAACCGGGTATTGTTTTTCAGAGCCATGGTTAATCAATATAAGTTCCATACAAGAAGAAAACGAGCATAATAATCAATTCTGAACTAAAGAAAGTGTCTTTGTTCCAGGTCTTAAACAGACACAGATGATCAGTTTGACGGTCCTTAATTTCACAACGTACGAGGACACAAATATATCCGTCACAATCCACTAAGGATACTTTTGACAGCTTTTGTTCTCCATATGAATGACAAGTTGCACAAAGAGAAGAAGGGACAGGCCATCGTGCTAAATTAGCCTCGGTGAGTTTCACACAAAGACATTGTTTATCTACATTTCTTTTTCTCTTCACAATGTAAAATTAGTTGAGCATAATGCATCCTTTTTTTTTAAGGTTTACAGTGTGTGTAGATTACTACGTCCAGTCTGTTTGCATTATGAGCTTACTTCAGAGAGAGAGAGAACTTTTAAGGGAAGGAAATGAAATCACAATGGAGTTACTTCTATCTACCACCACCACCACCACCACCTCTAACGCCCACGTTTACACTGAGAACACACCTCCGGGCAATGTGCATTTTGAATTAAAACATACCAACGTGGCCTGTCACATTCCCACAAAACAAACGAATAAACAAATAAACGAATAAACTTCTGAATAAATTACCATCCCGTTTCTAAGGACCGTTTCCACGCGGATGCATTCGGCCCACTTTCATCACACTTCATTACGCCTCCTTTCCCGGCAACGTTCAGGCGGCGACAGGGTGTTGTGCAGTGTGTGCTTGTTCCTCCCAAGGGAGCAGTCATCAACTCGGTGGTCTGAAGAGAAACATGACCCCTTTTCATTTGTCAGCCTGTAGGCTGTCCCAAACCATCTGAACTAGGTTAGCGCTGCGTTCAGACGGCATCAACATTTTCCTTCTTTTGAATACTTTTTTTTTTTCGACCATAGTTCAGCAACGGTGAAGTTTTGCATTCAGGTTATGATTTTAATGCTGTGCTTTAGTTAAGCATCACTA
>CM065716.1:39598248-39603248 GCA_033310375.1 Conus canariensis | reverse complement strand
CTTAGTTTTCATTTCTTCTTTCTGAATTGAGGATTCTTTGTGTAATGCTCTGAAATAGTTTAATTTTCTCCTAGTTTCTTTTTTGACTTTGCGACATTCATCGTCGAACCATTCTGACCTTTTCTTCCTGTATGTACCGCTGCGTTTCAGCATGCATTTGCTAGATTCTTTTAAGCATTGTACAAATGTTTCCAAGGAGCCATCTACATCGTTGTCTAAATTATTTGCTGCTTTACGTAATTTGTTTTGTATATCTCCACTCTCCCATGATTTGACAAATTCATCTTCATAATCCTTATTCCAAACAAATCTTTCCCTCTCTGTTGTTTGAGCTGGTTGCGTATCAGGAAAGCAATCATATCTTTTTTACTTATTTCTATTTTCAGACTAACTGGCAGATGATCCGATTCAATTATATTCTCAACATCAAAAGATATGAAATGACTAGATGAAAATAAATCAATGGATGCAAGAAAATAGTCAACTGTACTTTCCCCAGAAGCTCCTATATATGTACAGTTATCATCAAAATTTGATTCACTCAGTCCATTCAGTATAATACAATCAAACATGTCACATAATTCAATGAGTTGGTCACCAAAATTATTTACATAACTGTCTTGTGATTTTCTTGGAAAGCTATTGTGAGCTGGGAATGTTGGATCGAAATCGTTTCTGTCATCAGAAAAAGAGTAATTTTTGTCTGCAGTTCTTGCATTTAGGTCCCCATTCAGCAACATGTAGAAGTCATCATAAGTGTCATGCAAGTCTGTTAAGCACTGTTCTAATAGTTCAACACCATAAGTACCCTGCTGGGTCTTCCAGAATGTTGAGTCATGAGAGAGAGAGAGAGAGAGAGAGGAAGAGGGGAGAGAGAGAGAGAGAGGGGGGGGGAGATAGACAGACAGACAGACAGACAGACAAACAGAGACTCTTTATAAGACAGGATAATGATCAAGATATTTCATGCTCGATTACATCCAGCTGTCACCCAAGTGGAGAAGACAAAAAATAAGGACAACAGTTCCACTCCCAAAATGAATATCTTCAGTCTTGAGCCAAATTCGATTTCTCCACTAAGAAATCAGCAGCTTTTTTTTTTTGCGTAACTTTACGGACAGACACACTCCTCAACCAACCAACAAAGATGGGTAAGAGCAGAACCATCTTGTTGGAGAGAGAGAGAGAGAGAGAGAGGAGAGAGAGAGAGAGAGAGAGAGAGAGAGGAGAGGAGAGAGAGAGAGAGAGAGAGAGAGAGAGAGAGAGTAGTTCAGCAGTGTAGAATGAGATAAACCTACTCAGGCGTCTTTGGTGGAAAATGAAATAAACACAGGCGCTGCATACTTTTCAGTGGTTATGGACCCCTGAATATTGTCTACATACTCACCGGTTCTAGTTACACGGCTGGGAGTGAGGGCATGGGGGTAGGGGGGGGTAGGGTAGGGGTAGGGTGGGGGTAAATGTGATCTGTCCAATAATCAGGCGAATGGCAGTCGCGAGAGTGTTCGTGCTTAATGCCGACAAAGCTGCGATCAAAAGACCCTGGGAATTGCATGTCAGTGATAGGTCCAGCCGCTGATTATGTACGCATGTATGTATGTATGTATGCATGTATGTATGTATGTATGAATGTATGTATATATGCATGCCTGCATGTATGTATATGTATGTATGTGTGTTTTGTATGTGTGTATGTATGTGTGTATCTATGCACGTACGTACATAGATACACACATACATACACATACGTATGTATGTAAGTACGTACGTATGTATATATGTATGTATTTTATATGTATGTATGTATGAATGTATGAATGTGTGTACCTATGCATCTCTCTCTCTCTCTCTCTCTCTCTCTCTCTCTCTCTCTTCTCTCTCCCTCCCTCCTCTCCTCCTCTCCCCTCTGTCTCTCTCTCTCTCTCTCTGTGTCTCTGCTTGCTTATCACATACAGAGAGAGAGAGAGGCGTACACAAACACACGCAGGCATATACGCACTTCTCTCTCTCTCTCTCTCTCTCTCTCTCTCTCTCAGACATACACACGTACGCATGCACGCACGCATGTACACACACACACACACACATGCACGCACATACGCACGCACTCACACAAACACACATACACACACATACACACACACTCACACACACACACACACACACACACACACACACACACACACACACACGCTCTCGCACGTGCGCATGCACGCACGCACGCACACACAAACTTGCGCGCGCGCACACACGCGCACACACACACTCACACACACACACACACACACACACACACACACACACACACACACACACACACACACACACACGTGGTAGGAAGGGAAAACATCCTCGTTGAAATTTGGTTTCCTGGCATGTTCAAAGCCAGCAAGTATTAAAACCATGTAAGAAGCTTACGTTCTCTGGGTATGACTTAGGGCTAGGTAATGTTATTTCAATGGATCACTCCCACTCCCACTCGCGCCCTCTGACCCCCATCCCGTCATGCTCTCGCTACTCCCCTCTTCCCTTCGCTCCCCTCCTCCCCCTCCCCCCCCCCCCCCCCCCCCCCCCCCCCCCCGCCAACCCGCACATACCATAAAAAAAAGCATAAAGACCCACAGCATATCTTTCAGCACCTAATGGTGATTATTTGCCACTTCTCTCGACCCTGGGCCTGGCAGAACCCTGATTCACTAATGATAGCCATTAATCGGATTGAAATGATACCGACGGCAGAAATCATGATCATGCAAAATACTATCCACTGTTTAAAAAAAAGGGAACAAACGAACGGTCCAGCTAAAAAGAGCTCTAGCCTTTGTTGTTGTTGTTTTGATAATATTGTTGTTGCTGTTGTCGTTGCTGCTGCTGCTGCTGCTTCTCCTTTTGCACAGCTGCTGCTGATGCTGCTGTGCTGCTGCTGCTGCTGCTGCTGCTGCTGCTGTGCTGCTGCTGTCCTCCTCTCCTCCTCCCCCTCCTCCTCCTCCTGCTTCTCTTCATCTTCTTCTTCTTTCTTACTTTCTTTCTTTGTCTTTCTTTCTTGTCTTTCTTTCTTTCTTTCTTTCTTTCTTCGTCTTCGTTTAAGAAGTGAAATAACGTGGGATGGCTAACCTTCACCCTATTTCAAATTAGTAGTGAAAAGATCAGACAAAATGGATGATGGAAGCCTTTTATAATGTAAGATTCCAAGATCTAGTGAAAGCAAAATAATGCCAAGTAATAAATCAATGATATGTGAGGTAAGGTAAGGTAATGTTGCTTATAGCCCAGCCTACCGCAAAGGGCCATATCAGAGCTTCACCACGTTAAATCAATGACAGATTAGATAGGTAAATAGATGGATATGCAAAGAAAAACGAATAGTAAAACCTGTGACCATGCACTGCGTCAGGGTGGTCTAATAAGTGATCAATGTAGAGAACTCAGTTATGCATCTGCACGCATCTGCACACCGAATCTTCCCTCTCTCTCTCTCCTCTCTCTCTCTCTCTCTCTCTCTCTCTCTCTCTCTCTCTCTCTCTCTCTTTGTGTGTGTGCATGTGTGTGTGCGTGCATGCGTATGTGTCTGTACATATCTGTATTGATGTGTGTGCGTTCGTGCTTCTGTCTGTCTGTGCTGTCTGTCTGTCTGTCTGCGTCGGTCTATTGTGTGTGTGTGTGTGTGTGTGTGTGTGTGTTGTTGGTGTGTGTGTGTGTTTTGTGTGTGTGTGTGTGTGTGGTGTGTGTGGTGTGTGTGTGTGGTCGTAGTGTGTGTTGTGTTGTAGTGTGGGTGTGTGTGCGTGCATGAATGCGCGGTGTACCTTTGTGTCTGTATAGCTGCTCTAAGGAATATTTGAGGAGTGATGTGCATGCATGTGCACGTGTACATGCACGTGAGAGTTCTGGATGTAGGAACTGATTGCTAGATCAAATAGAGCGCAGATGTTTACAACAGTACAGTTCATTCTGTGGGCCGCGATGACGTCATCCTTTAATCCGTTCCTTTTGTAGGTCTAAACAGAAAGTAGCCACGTGAAACTACATGTCCGCTTATGTGTATGTTTCAAATTATTGACATGGGACGAAAAATAATGAGTGTTAGTTTGTTTGTTTTCTTGTTGTTGGTTTCGTTTCTCTTTTTTTTTTCTTTTTACACTAAATTGTGTGTGAGTGTGTGTGTGTGTGGGGGGGGGGTGCGTGAGAGAGAGAGAGAGAGAGAGAGAGAGAGAGAGAGAGAGAGAGAGACAGAAACATAGACCGAAAGAGAGAGAGAGAGGGGGGACAGTGATGGTAGGATTGGGGAAAAGAATAAGGGGACTGAGGGAGTCGAGGGGGAGACAGAGTCAGAAGTGACGAGAAGAAGAGAGAGAGGGAGACTGTTGTAAGAAGCGAACATCCCAAAGTATTTGAGGCTTCAAATATGAATGTGCCTGCAGTTGCATGCCTTCGGCCAACACATTTAAAGGACCTGTCCTTCTTCACTCTAACTCCAGAGCTGTCACAAGCAGGATATGCCTTGGCTTAAGGCTGTGTCAGACCAATTGGCATAGGCCAGAACACCAAGGCTACATCAAAATGTTGTTATGCTCTGCATAGTTATGCGGGGATTGTCTTCAGTCGTGACAAGCTCCTAGCATAAGATTATCGGTCTCCAAAATCCCTCGAAGTCGGAGTGTGGCTGCCCACGTGGCAGGGTAATCAAAAACGGCCACACCCGTAATGTTCTCATCCCTAGCCGATGCATTTGTACCATAGGGTTCAAGCACTTTGGCTGTTCGGACAACAACAACAACACAACAACAACAACAAGCACGGTATCTCTATTGAAGGCCACAAGGATTGTAAATCTTTCTTTTTTTTATTCTTTCATGTTCCACTCTTCAAAGACAGGACAGGAAGATGGACGGGAAGGTGAGGGGGCATATCTTCATGGTCATCACCATAAACTCATGGCTTTTTGTTCTTTGGTGTGGTCTCTGAGTGTGTGTGTGTGTGTGTGTGTGTGTGTGTGTGTGTGT
>CM065716.1:39590748-39593248 GCA_033310375.1 Conus canariensis | reverse complement strand
GGTGGTTGGAGGAGGGGAGGGGAAGACAGAAAGAGGAGGGGAAGAGGAGCGAGAGGGAGAGTGTTGTGAGAAGCGAGTGTTCCCAAATATCTGAGGCTTCAAATATGAATGTGCATTATTCTTCCAACTCAAGGTCACCTCTTTACGAGAAATATCTCTAAATGGAAGGCGACAAGAATTGTGAATTTTTCGTTTCACTCGCTCGTATTACACTCTTCAAAGACAAGACTTAATGATGATGATCAAGAGGAAATGAGAAGGGGGGGGGGGCGGAGGAGGAGGAGGAGGAAAACCATAAACTGAAGAAGAAGAAGAGAAGGACGAAGCCCTGAGAGAGAGAACTCAGAACTCAGAAAACTTTTATTCTATCAAGGAATGAGATTTTTAGGCAGAGCCTATTCTTCCAACCTGTCAGAGAGAGAGAGAGAGAGAGAGAGAGAGAGAGAGAGAGAGAGAGAGGACAGACAGACAGACAGACAGACAGACAGACAGACAGACAGTCAGACAGACAGACAGACAGACAGAGACTGTGTGTGTGTGTGTGTGTGTGTGTGTGTGTGTGTGTGTGTGTGTGTGTGTGTGTGTGTGTGTGTGTGTGCGTGCGTGTGATCGTTTCTCCGTCCTGTATTCCAGCAAGCTGTTTTGTCCAAAGCAGTTTGATCCGCAGCCCATCTTCCCTTTCATCGATTCCATCCTGTGTCAGAAGAACGTTCCGTTCTGCCACCATTTTTCCCCTGCGAGAGTGACCTCTATCCTACCCCACCCCACCACCCTATCTCCTCAGACCCCTGTCCTCCCTCCTCCTCCTCCTCCTCCTCCTCCACCTCTTGCTCCTTCCACTCTCAAAATTCTCTCCTTCACTCTCCCTCAGCGCCTTTCCCTTCTTTTCCAGAACCCAGGGAGCTGATGTGTCAAGCTAACCACCCCCTCCACCCCTCCCTCTCTCCTGACTCCCTTTGCCTTTACTTCATCAGACCAAGAGAGTGGAATCTAAATGGAAATGTCACACACCCCGACCATTGCACTGCCCTAGATTTGATGTTTGTGAGTGCTTCTATGCCTTCGTAGACCCCACCCCCTTAACTAGTATTTGTTCGTGTGTTATTCATATGGTCTACGTCTTGCTGGTGAAGCAGTGGCACAGCAATGTGGTTTGTTGCTGACACTCTACATCCCAAATGTGTCTACATCACGTGCCTGGCAAGAAGAGAAGAAAGAAGGAAAAGTAGTTGCAGAAGAGAGAGAGAGGTGGGGGGGGGGGACAAGAGTTTGTCATTGAAATTCAAGTTTAAGGTCTCCACACACCAAATGTTATACAGTGGACAAAAATAACTATCCAGAGAAGATTTGGAGGGCAACAGTGAGATGTGGGGAGGAGGGGGAGCTGCTGAACAATCCACTGATACCACCCAAGCGACAGCACGCTATAGACAGACAGCGAAAGTTACAAGTATTGCAATTGGCCACCGACGAGATTCGATCTCAAAACGCTGACCATAAACTGGTGCTCAGTGCCACTGAGGAGCTAGCCAGACAATCAGGATGAACGTGAGATCAGTGAAGAGTTAGTCAGACAATCAGGATGAGCGTGAGATCTGTGAGGAGCTAGCCAGACAATCAGGATGAACGTGAGATCACTGAGGAGCTAGCCAGACAATCAGGATGAACGTGAGATCAGTGAAGAGCTAGTCAGACAATCAGGATGAACGTGAGATCAGTGAGGAACTAGCCAGACAATCAGGATGAACGTGAGGTCAGTGAGGAGCTAGCCAGACAATCAGGATGAACGTGAGATCACTGAGGAGCTAGCCAGACAATCAGGATGAGCGTGAGGTCAGTGAGGAGCTAGCCAGACAATCAGGATGAACGTGAGATCACTGAGGAGTAGCAGACAATCAGGATGAACGTGAGGTCAGTGAGGAGCTAGCCAGACATCAGGATGAGCGTGAGATCACTGAGGAGCTAGCCAGACAATCAGGATGAACGTGAGGTCAGTGAGGAGCTAGCAGACAATCAGGATGAAGTGAGATCACTGAGGAGCTAGCCAGACAATCAGGATGACGTGGTCAGTGAGGACTAGCTCACATCAGGATGAACGTGAGGTCAGTGAGGAGCTAGCAGACAATCAGGATGAAGTGAGGTCAGTGAGGAGCTAGCCAGACAATCAGGATGAACGTGAGGTCAGTGAGGAGCTAGCCAGACAATCAGGATTGAACGTTGAGATCACTGAGGAGCTAGCCAGACAATCAGGATGAACGTGAGGTCAGTGAGGAGCTAGCCAGACATCAGATGAACGTGAGGTCAGTGAGGAGCTAGCCAGCAATCAGATGAACGTGAGGTCAGTGAGGAGCTAGCCAGACAATCAGGATGAACGTGAGGTCAGTGAGGAGCTAGCCAGACAATCAGGATGAACGTGAGATCACTGAGGAGCTAGCCAGACAATCAGGATGAGCGTGAGGTCAGTGAGGAGCTAGCCAGACAATCAGATGAACGTGAGGGC
>CM065716.1:39555748-39580748 GCA_033310375.1 Conus canariensis | reverse complement strand
CTGGTTTGTTTCTTTTTCTGTTCCACCCCACCCCCACCCCCTTTTTTTACACTAATTGTGTGTGTGTGTGTGTGTGTGTGTGTGTGTGTGTGTGTGTGTGTGTGTGTGTGTGTGAGGTGTGAGAGAGAGAGAGAGAGAAGAGTGTGTGTGTGTGTGTGTTTGTGAGGTGTGTGTGTGTGTGTGTGTGTGTGTGTGTGTGAGAGAGAGAGAGAGAGAGAGAGAGAGAAGAGAGGAGGGGAGTGTGTGTGTGTGTTGTTGTGGGTGTGTGTGTGTGTGTGTGTGTGTGTGTGTGTGTGTGTTGTGTGTGTGTGTGTGTGTGTGTGTGTGTGTGTGTGTGTGTGTGGTGTGTGTGTGTGTGTGTTGTGTGTGTGTGTGTGTGTGTGTGTGTGTGTGTTTGTAAGCAAATGTGGCGGGGGGAGGGGGGGGGACACAGGTGGTGTGATGGGGAATGGGATAAGGGGCTAGAGGAGGCTGGAGGTGAGGGAGAGATAGAGAACAATGTGAGTGGAGAGGAGAGGGGGAGTATTGCGAGACGCGCGTGTCTCACAATTTCTGAGGCCTCATGAATGTGCGTGTGGTTTCATGCCTACGGACAACACGTTCAAAGGACCAGCCCTTCTTCGCTTTCACAAGCAAATTATGTCTATGTGGAAAGCGACAAGAATTGTATATCTTTCTTTTTCGTTCTTTGTGTCCACTCTTCAAAGACAAAATTTAATGAAGGAGGAGGAGGAGGAAGAGGAGGAGGAGAACAAGAACAAGAACAAGAGAGACTGACAGACAGACGGATAGACAGGCAGACAGACAGCCAGACAGAAAGAGAGAGACAGACAGACAGACATACATGCAAACAGATAGACGGACAAACAGAGGGACTGCCAGACAGACCGACAGAGAAGAAAAACATTTTGTCTTTTCATCCTTCTCTGAAGTCAGCATCAACCTAAAAAACACAGCATACAACCCGTTGCCAATGCCCTCCTTCACCATCAATCACCCTCTCCTCCTTCTCCCTCCGTCCTACGTCAGAGCAGAGGCTCTTTCATTGTTTACCGTTCGCTCGTCTGTGCACTTCTTTTCCATGGTTGTTATCAATTCCTATCGTTAACCAATGATTTCGCTCTGTATAACTAATTCCTCTTGTTTACTAATAAGTTCAATTTTTTACCCATAAGTTCACAGTTTAGTACTGTTTCCTACTGTTTATTACTAATTTTTACTATTTAATACTAATTCCTGTTGTTGACTTATGATTTTTCTGTTTACTACTCTTCTCCACCGTTTATTACAAATTCATACTATTCACCGCTAATTTATACCGGTAATTAACAAGTCCTACAGTTTGCAGCCAATCTCCACTGTTTACTGCTAATCCCTACTGTTTACTACTCAAGCAAACTATTAATTACGTGTTTCAGCTCATTTCGCCACCTTCCCCCCACTTCTCACTCTTTGCTTTCCACCCTCTACACCTTCACCCCTCCCTCCTATCCCCTCCTTTTTTCCCATGCCCTCCCACAAGTCCCTTCCATCCCCACTCCCTCAGTGAACTTTTTCCAGTGAACTTCTTTCTAAGTGAACTCTTTTCCAGTGAACTTTTCTCAGCGACACGACCACAGTTAAAGCGTTATGGTTTGTCAGTTGGCCAGTGTGGCTTGAGAAAGGTTCAAATAAACCGAAATATTGCCATTATCTTATGGGTGTTACGTGGCTTCAATTTTTCATCTTCCGTGTTTCTGCTAATTATCAGTAATTCCTAGTGTTCACAACTAATTGTTACGGTTTACTACTCATTACTAAATCCTTCTCTTTGACACTGAATCCTACTTTTTAACACTGATTCTGTTTGATGATAAATAATTCCCACTGGTTGTTACTAATTGAAGCTGTTTACCGATAATTACTTTGATTCATCACAAATACATACCGTTCATTCTTAATTTCTAACCGTTTGCAGTAATTCCCGTCTGTTTATTATTAACCCCCGTGTATTATAACTAATACCCATCGATCACCACTAATTCCTATTCTTTATTATTCATTCCTGCTGGCTGTTTACAAATAAGTTCTAGGTTTGCTGGTGTTTCCTACACTTTAGTTCTAATCCCTCTGTTTACTACTAAGTCCTACTGTTTACCAAATAATCTCACTGTTTAAAACCAACTCCTTACTATTTATACCGTTTCCTTCAATTTACTATCTGTGCCAAATTTTTCTTATCTATTATCATCATCAATTCCTGATTTTTACAAATACTTTCTACATTGTGTTTGCTTTTTTTTTACAATTATTTTCTACTTCATTATTGACTACCGCTTTTCACTGCCAGTCTGTACTTTTTTCGCCCGTGATTTTTACTTTTTACCGCAGTTACTTTCTTTTTATCGTAGCTTCCTACTGTTTGCAGCATGTCTGGCAGAAGAGTGATCAATCAGACATACGTGACGTTGAATATGCAGGATGGGTGTCGGGTAAGTGTAAGAAATTCGCAAGTGTTGTACTTGTAGGTGGACGTACTGATCAACCACGGACCTCAGGGTTCAACGTTAAACAGATAAACAGTGCAAAAATTAGGGGCGTGGGAGTGGAATACAATATTGTCATCCATTCTGCCACATTGGTCTTCAAATGTGTATGATCTGTCCCACTCTGTAAATCGAATCTACAAAACAAAATGTCAGGCAGTGCAATCCCGTAATGGAGTGATCGTATATTGCGCCTTGCGATCTGGCTTTCTTCATCAAAGCATGACTTGTGGAGATCGGATTGGACAGAGCGAAGTATCGGGTACATACGCTATCGTGCTTTTGAATCGTGCAAAAGAGCAAACTTGTTTCATCGGCTACTAGTCAGATATATTGCCATGCTTTCCAAGGACCGCCCCACTTTCATACCATTCCATCCTCTCCCGTATCCCTCTTCACCCCCCTCCCCTCAATCCCACCTCTGCCCAACTTCTCTCAAACAGTTTTAATACTGCCCATGACTTATTAACACTGCTTCCTATTCTGTTCAGGTAGCCAAGTTTTGGTGGTAATTACAATCTAGGTGGGGGGGGGGGGGGAGGCAAAAGCAAGAGAAGGTATAGAGCAAAAAAGTACAAAGGTGAGACAAAACTCAGGGTTTTTAAACAAAAATAGGACAAGGTGGGAAAGGGATAGAAGACATACAGAACAGAGGAGAAACGAGTGTTGGAGACGGGAGAAGGAAGCACGTGGGACGGGGAAGGGAAATTGGAGAAGGACGGGAGCAGTGAAAGTAAGATAAGGGAATGGCACAGAAATTAGGAGAAGGACAGGTGAAAGATAAGGGAAATGAAGCACAAAAGAGAATGGTGAGGAAGGAAGGACGGGATGGAGAAGGAATGAAGGGAATGGCACAGAAATTAGGAGAAGGACAGGTGAAAGATAAAGTGGAATGGCACAGAAATTAGGAAGAAGGACAGGTGAAAGATAAGGGAATGGCACAGAAATTAGGAGAAGGACAGGTGAAAGATAAGGGAATGGCACAGAAATTGGAGAAGGACAGGTGAAAGATAAGGGAATGGCACAGAAATTAGGAGAAGGACAGGTGAAAGATAAGGGAATGGCACAGAAATCAGGAGAAGGACAGGTGAAGATAGGGAAAGTGCACAGAAATTAGTAGAAGAGTGAAAAGATAAGGGAAATGCACAGAAATTAGGAGAAGGCAGTGAAATAAGGAATGGCACAGATCAAACGGTAAAGAGTAGACGTAAGAAAAAAGATGACAGACAAAAGTAGAAGATTGAAAAAGATAGGAGAAGGTGGAAATTGTCAGAAGATGGGGGGAAAGGCGATCTGAAAAACTGGATGGGCAGATGCAAACAGGAACGAGTAGACTAAATAACAAAGTAAGAAAAGGCAGGAAAGAGAAAGGAAAAGTACACACGGGTGGGAATCAAAATAAGAAAAGCACAAGACAGTGTAATGAAGTGTTAAACTGTAGATTGTGGCAAAATAGAGGAGAAAATAGAAACAAAGTAGAAGATGTTAGTGAAATGTAGAAAATGTGGAGAATGTTGGATAAGACAGAAAAAAGTAGTAGATTAAAACAAAATACAAGTTTATAGAAAATAGGTAAAGGGAGGGAAGGTGTAATATATGGTTGCTGAAAAAGATTTGAAGGGTCGGAAAAATTGCAGTCAGTAGGAAGAGCAGTGGGAAAGGTGGGAGAGGAGTAGAAAAGCTGGAAATGTAGGAAGTGTAACTGTACAAGAACTACAAGAAACTTAATGAAAGATTGGAAAAGGTAGGAGATGGTTTGAAAACATAGAACACAAGGGAAAAGTAAGGAAAGTGGGAAAGACACGGTAAGGCGGGAGAGAATAGGACAATAAATGAACAGACAGAAAAGATAAGAGAAGTTATGGACACAGTGTGAATCAGCGGAAAGCCTTAGAATGTTAAAAAGAATACGTACATTAGGAGAATAGGACCAAAGTAAGGGAGGGAGGGAAAATATAGGAGATTAAGCAAACAGGTAGAAAGAAAGATGAGAAGAGTTAGAGAAGGCGGTGAAAAAGGTAGAAGAATGGAATATCAAAATGTCCTCGTCTGGAATAAGATAGATACACACACACACACACACACACACACACACACACACACACACACACACACACACACACACACACACACACACACACATGCATGCATGCATGCATGCATGCATACATGCATATATACATATATACATAAGCACATACATACATAAACACATAGATAGATAGATAGATAGATAGATAGATAGACAGACAGACAGACAGACAGACAGATAGATACATACATACATACATACATACATACAACATACATACATACATACATACATACATACACACATACATAGATGTGGATAAAACTTGTTCGATCTTACATCCTGCATTCCAGCCATCTGCTTTGTCCAAAGCAGATTGATCCACATTCCATCTGTCCTTTCATCGATTCCATCCTGTGTCTGAAAGAAAGTTCCGATCCGCCACCATTTTTTTTTCGCCCAGAAGTGTCCCCTCCATCCTCCTCACCCCACCAGACCTTCGTCCTCCATCTCCTTCTCTTCTCGGTCCTTCCTTCCACTCCCGAAGTTCCTCCCCGTCATTTCACCCCCAGCGTCTCTCTCTACTTTCCAGAACCGAAGGAGTGAAAGGTGTCAAGCTAACCCTCTCCATCCCACCCTGTCCCCTTCCTCCCTTTGCTTTTACATCATCGGACTGGAAGAGAGGAGTCTGCGGGGAAATGTCACAGGTCCCCACCATGGCATTGGCGTTTGCTAGTTGATTGCCTCTACGCCTCTGTGTACCCCCGCTCCTTCATCCCACCTGCCTCCCTAAAGTCCTCCTCACCATTCCCGCCCCTTCTCTGTCTCTCTGTCTTTGACTCTGTCTCTGTCTCTCTGTCTCTCGGTTTGTATGTATGTCTGTCTGTCTGTTTGTCTCTCTGCCTGTCTGTCTGTCTGTCTCTTAGTATGTCGGCCTTGTGCATTGAGTACATATATCCATTATTATATGCTATCATATTTGCCGTTAATTCTGCTTGCATTGTATTGCCTCTTTCTTTGACCCTATCGGTTGTAGGCCGTTTGACATTGTAAGTACGTTGTTTCATATCTTAACACGAACTAGGCATTGTTATGCTGTTTCATGGTGTCTGTATGCATGGAAGCAAGTGCTGTCCCAAAATAAACTTTTCAAAACAGAATTTAAAAGAAATCTTCAGTGCGGCATCTATGTTACTGTTTTTACCTAATACGATCCATGGTGGCAACAGATACAACAGGTAGGTTCAGCCACAGTATAATGAATGTTTTGACAGAACTATGGTCAGTTAGAATAAAATACTCAAGGCATGGGCACCGTCCAGGAATAATATCAGTCCAGCAAGAAAGCAGGAAGCGGAAAAGGTAACATCAACCCCAGCCAAGAGCCTCCTGGCCATCAATCGGAAATGTTTTGCTTTGTGGGAATGATAGGAGGGAAACGAAGTCTCTTCTGCGCACGTTATCCGAGCGCTGTGTACCTTTCTCTTTGAGGTTCAGTGGACTGAATTAGTCCCTCGTCTTTCTTGTGTGTTTCATGTTGTTCCAGTAGCTCTATCTGGCCGAGCCAAGTGACTTTGGTGGGCCTGTTCTGGAGATCTTCCCGTTTAATCACGAGCAGGGTTTCTTATGCTCTTTGCTTCTTTGCTTTCTGGTTTGCGTGCTTCATTGCTTGCCTGCTTAACTGCTCAACTGGTAGCCTGGACCGCTGGTTGCTCATTTGTTATTATGTATTCATTATTATATTTTTGCAGCTTTTAAGAGCTTTTCTTTCAAAATTGTCAGCTCATGAAAGATTTTATTCATATTATTTTCAAATAAACTGCTATAAAATCATAGTTGTTGGTTTTGATATTTGTTGCATTCAAAATCTACCAATCGTTGGAGACAATTGTGCACAGGGCAATGTGCAAAAAAAGTCATTCAATAAATTCGACCTAGTCTATAATGTGTACTAAACAAGCAGACATGAAACAAACAGAAATGAACAAACCAAGATAGTTAGATAGATAGACGGATAGATGGATAGATAGATAGATAAATAGACAGATAGATAGATAGATTGATGTGCGTGTGTGTATGTGTGTGCGTGTGTGTGTGTGTGTGGGAGAGACAGAGAGAGATTGGTAAGACATCAGTCTTTAGGAACGCCAGAAACAGAAACTCTGGGTTCTATTTTGGCCAATGAACAGACTCCAAGCCATCACACGGAAATTAAATGCATTCTGGGAATGATGGAATGGTAATGAAGCCTCTTTTCTGCGCTGATCTTCCACATTAGATGCAAATAGACAGAGCGGAAGTCAAGAGCGGGAAAATAGAACCTCTGGGAATCTAATATAAGAACTATATCATCGGGCACAATTTTACTATGTTTTAGAATATTCAACAAAAAGATTTTCTTCAAAATGGATTGGTTTGTGGAAGATGAAGAACACATTCATTGATGTTCAATACGTGCAATATTCTTATGGTCTATGTTTTGTTGGTGAAGCGTTGATGTAATAATAATTTGTTGGTGGATCTCTACATCCCAAACACATCTAAAACATGTGCATGAAAAGAAGAGGAGGAGGAGGAAGAACAACAACAACAACAACAACCACAACAAGACCAAGAACAAGAACAAGAGAAAAGAAAGAAGAGAGAGAGAGAGGGTGAAATTCAATTTGAACATCTACACACACCAGATGTTATATAGTTGACAGGAGTAACTATCCAACAAGAATGGAAATGGGGATGGGGAGGGGGGGTCTACTTAACACCCCATTGATAGCACCAGGGCGACAACATGCTAAGAGAGGCAGAGAAAAATCACAGTTTTTAGGATGACCACTGGCTGGATTCGACCTCAGAACGCCTGATCTTGAACCTGGAGCTCTGTGCCACTGAGGAGCTAGCCAGACAATCAGGATGAACGTGAGATCACTGAGGAGCTAGCCAGACATCGATGAGCGTGAGATCAGTAGGAGTAGCCAACATCGGATGAACTGAGATCACTGAGGAGTTAGCCAGACAATCAGGATGAGCGTGAGGTCAGTGAGGAGCTAGCCAGACAATCAGGATGAGCGTGAGGTCAGTGAGGAGCTAGCCAGACAATCAGGATGAACGTGAGGTCACTGAGGAGCTAGCCAGACAATCAGATGAAGTGAGGTCGTGAGGGGAGAGATGAAAGGCCAGATAGCACCGGACATGGGAGAGAGCGAGAAGCGGAAAAGGCAAGATCAACTTCCGCCAATGAACACTCTCGGAATATGCTGCATTCTGGGATTGATGAGATGGTCATGAACTCCGTCTCCCTATTGTCATTTACACTGTTTGAGTGGGGGATAGGGTAGGGTGGTCTCCCTATTGTCATTTACACTGTTTGAGTGGGGATAGGGTAGGGGGTGGGCAGAAGGAGAAGAGGTGGGAAGAGGAGAGGAGGGATGTCCGTGCTTTAATCAGTACCCCGTCCTTCTGGGCTGTTTGCTTTGCATCATCTCTCTGTCCTCTTCTCTCTCTCTCTCTTCTCTCTCTCTCTCTCTCTCTCTGTCTCTTTCTCTCTCTGTCTCTCTCTCTCTCTCTCTCTCTCTCTCTCTCCTCTCTCTCTCTCCTCTCTCTCCCCCTCCCCCCACCCCCCAGCTTACTTGTCAATCCGTCTTTCTGTCTCTCTAGGATACTTCCCCAACTCCGCTTCTGCCTATTCCACAATGGCAAGATAGCCTTGTATTTCTTTCAGTAAAAACACACACACACACACACACACACACACACACACACACACACACACACACACACACACACACACACACACACGCACACACACACACACACACAACACACAACACACACACACACACACACACACACACACACACACACACACACACACACACACACACACACACACTGCCCAACAGAGCTGTGTATGTGGACGTCAGGCCATGACAAAACAGTTACACACCTACCCCAGTGCCAAAGATCGGTTCCCGTTTCAGTTTCATCAAGGAGACATCAGTGTATGGAGCCCAGTCCATGTTCACCGCACCACACCTGTCAAAGCCATGAAGTACAGGAGAGTGTAAAAGTCGCGGACCCCCTCCTTTTCCTCCAACCAATGAGGAGGCAATACTATTTGGGATGCATAGGAATACATCAGTAACAGCTGAACATAACTTGGAATGATTTCCTCTGCGACCTTTAACCCTTTCAGACATTTCTTTTGTTCATATTGAAGATGAAGGGGATTTCAAATGAAAAGAAGCTTAATTAGAGTCTAGATTGTTTAAACTTTGTCTGGTATCATTTTTTTTTATCGATTTTTGTGATAAATATCATTGTGTATGTTGGAGTAAATGATTTGTACATTTCTGTTAACCTCCCTTTGATTTGTAGGAAGAGACCTCGGCGTTGCAGCTGAATAAATAAATTAATACATAAATGTATAAGCGATAAGAAACGTATTGGAAAGAGAAACTGCTGCACCAGTGCTAACGAGACACGCATGAATTAATGTAGCCACTCATGCACAGAGAGGAAAACATTTAGAGAGAAGGACACTTGACATGTCGCCCGACCCTGCTTCTCTTCTATTCAGTATGACGTTCACGCTTGAGTTGCTTGCTATTGTCATTCTTTCGTTCACAAGGCATGACCTTCATGCTTGAACTGCTTGTTATTGCCAACGAATGACGTGTGTCGGTTATTTCGCACCGAAAAATAAGGAAGAATAATTCAAGGACAAGGACAGCTCTTGGTCTAATCCCGCAATTTTTGGTTTCCAGCAGCGCCCAATATTTCTTTTTTCTTCTTTTTTTTTCAGATAAAAATTTGTTTTCCATCATGGTACAAGAGCTCTGTGGGGGGGGGGGGGTCTGTCTGTCTGTCTTTCTCTCTCTCTGTCTCTCTGTCTCTCTGTCTCTCTCTCTCTCTCTCTATCTATCTATCTATCTATCTATTTATCTCTCCCTCCCTCCCTCTCTTCACTCTCTCTCTCTCTCTCTCTCTCTCTCTCTCTCTCTCACTCTGTGTGTATGTGTGTGCACGTGCACACTCATGTGTGTATGAGTGTGTGCGTGCGTGCGTGCGTGCGAGTGTGTGTGTATCTGTGTGTGTGTGTGTCTGTGTGTGTGTGTCTGTGTCTGTGTGTGTTAAATACTCATGATATCAAAGTTTGTAATGTGGGTACGATAATCAGAAACACACAGACCTGGCTTAGTGTAAACCAGAACATGAACATCAAGACGGAATTGAAAGTAAAAGAAATGATCACTAAAAGAAAGGAAGGTAAAGGCTGTGCATACACTATCATTCAAGCCCATAACCCATCACAAATAAGGAAAACATAGATCGGGAGGAGGAAGAGGAGAGAGGAAGAAATCGTCCCCGCCCAATCCCACCCTCATCATCATCGCAACCCATACACACACTTTCTGCCTTTGAATCCAATAGCCGGTCGATGTGGAGGCGAAAAGCACACATCATTAGTCTGTGTCCAATGATGGTCGGAGGATGGGAAATCTATCAGTTGATCGTCACGTTCGGAGCAAAGGGAAACATTGATGAACAATGCCACGAGGGGTTGCAGGCTGGATGGTCTGTGGTGCTGATTTATTGGACAGGGCTTGCCCTTTGGCAGCTCTTCTTTCTCTTTCTGTGTGTTTGTCTGCCTGTCTGTTTGTCTGTCTGTCTGTCTCTGCGTGTCTCTGCTCTGTTTCTACTTTATCTGTCACTCTGTCTTTATGTCTGTTTGTCTGTCTGTATGTCTGTCTGTCTGTCTCTCTCTGTCTCTCTGTCTGTCTGTCGCTCTCTCTCTCTCTCTCTCTCTCTCTCTCTCTCTGTTTGCTTGCCTGTCTGTCTGTCTGTCTCTGTCTCTCACACTTCTCTCTCTCTCTCTCTCTCTCTCTCTCTCTCTCTCTCTGTCTTACCTAATCTACACAATTTCAATTAGTTTATAACTTGATATTTAACTATTGATATTATTATCATGAATATTATCATTATTATTATGTCTTAATCACCATCATCATCATATATCATTGTGTTCCTCGTCATGATTTTCAACGTTGTGAACATCATCCTGATCATGATCATTATATCATCATCATCATCATTATCATCATCATCATCATCATGACGAAGATGATCATCATAATCATCTTCATCACCACCACCACCTCTGCCACAATCATAATCATCATCTTTTTTCATCAATAGTACTTACAGAATAATAGTAGCAAAGCATCAGCAACAGCAGTGATAGCAACAGTAGCAGCTGTTTTATTCGACGTTAGTTTGAATATTAAGCATGAATGTAACTTATTAAGAACCAAACAATAAACATTGAGGAAAAAAGAGTTATTCCTCTCGTAACCATCATCAAACAACCTCTTTCTCGTCTAGAAGTTTAATGAAGAGGTTAATGCCATTCTGTGATCAAACTGTGCAGCGCGGATAAAACGGGATGACAGTTTCCGTTTACAGTCTACCATTTCTTCTCACTGGGAGTCAGCTCACAAAGGGAGAGAAATCTTGGAAAATCTACATTCGAAACCTAGAGCCAGTTTCCTTGTTGTTTGCCCCACAGTTGATATCAGTTCCAGTAGAGGAATCCACAGTCTTTAAATACATGGCAAATAATTTTCCGGTATGGAAACCCCAAAATACCCAGTAGCAAAAGGACAAAGGTGGATGGCTTTCACTTGTCACCGCAAACTGGCTGAAAGTGACCCCACATTTATTTGGACAAACTGTTTCTAAAAAAAATAGGATCGAGAGGAGGAAAAAGCTATGTAGAATTCAAGCTGATTTCACATCATATGGCAGCCAGCACCCGCTACTACCCACCTCTCCTCTTCCAATCTCTCCGCTCTCCTCCACACCTTGTCTCCTACCCGCCACGCCCCCTCTGCTTTCTACCCTACTCACACCTTCATGGGTGTGCTAAGTGTCAAAAGTGATTGATGTGAATGTGTATTCTTTAGCAGACGGACTTCTTTTTGCATATCTGTTTACAGCTTGTGTCTCCACCAGATCATAATTTATACTCATGTTTATTATTGTACTTGGTCATTCATTCTTTTTCCATAGGACTGATAAGTTTAATTTTTATTACATAAGCATCATCACCACTGAAAACAAGTGGCAGAGAAGAAAGTTTTCCAGTGGAATAAAATTATATAAAGCATCATTATTTTGAGACAGTTGTGAGAGTTAACGTGAGAGTTGTCCCTTGGACGTTGATGTCAGGGAAGCATTTGTCTGCAGACTCGGATATAAAGGTCACAGGAGGACCACCTTTATTGACTTCAATGGCAACGGTGAATGTATTTCATGGTCGACCAGATACAGTGGTTTTTCTGTTGGTGGAGAATCGAAGCTGCACTTAATAAGCGTGCTGCCTGCATATAGCCGATGTTGCAAGCGAACCATCGCGTTCGTGTTCCAAAAAACATTTTAACAGTACCATGGCGATAGGTGATCAGTGAACAGGAGGCAGACACAGAGACAATGAGATCAACAGGAAGATGTGAACACCTCCGAATGTTTGCGATGGAACGCCATCTAATGAAGTGTGAAGATACTGGCCCTGTCTAGACTACATCTTTGACCAGTTCAGATGATGCTGCTGTAAAACTGGTACATCTCAACTGATGGTGGAAAAGGAGAAGCCACATTTACACAGTTCAGAAACAAACGTTTTCCTCATGTTACTCACAGCAATGAGAGTAATACTTCACACGAGAAATGAAGCTACAGGTCTTTGAAGAGAGTGACTGTGAAAGCAGCTGGTTCTGTGAATGACAGAATCTCAGGACCTCTGGAGGAGGAAGCCTTAAAGGTACTCATATGAGCCCATCTCCAGGCCAAAAGGTGTGCGATTTCCGGGCAGACAGCAAGAAGTAGGAAGTGCTTATTCACTGACTGTTCACTCTTCTAGGCCCGACACACTGCCCCGTTTAGCGCTTCTGGCTTCGGGGATGATCGATACTGATATCAGATTATGGTGTTAGCGCAGACAAGAGTCACCCCTTGCTCTTATTTTTAACCCACAGTACATTTTAGACTTGTCCTACAAGCATAAATAGATAGACAGACGGACAGACAGATGGACAAACAGACAGGTGGGTAGAGAGATAGATGGTGAGAGATGGAGAGAGAGAGAGAGAGAGAGAGAGAGAGAGGGTTAGGACAGATGGATGGAGGAGTGAATGGATAGATGGATGGATAAGTGAATAAATGTTTAAAGCAAGAAAACAAATACACAAAAGAATAAATAAACGAACTGCTGCAACACGTCATAATCTACCCTCGATGACTTCATGTCAAAGAGATAATTGACTGTTTTTCAATACATGGGTAGATGTTTATAAAATAAACAGAATTTAAAAACGAAAAGCACACTTGACGAAAAAAGTTATAAAACCTTTCAAACAAGTATGTTGCGAGACAAAGAAGGGAGTATAATGGACATGAGCGGTGGTAGGCAGGAGGGCAGAAAAGAAGAAAGAACAAAGCAGCATCAGTTTTCTTTTTTTTTCTTGATACCTCTGTTGGGTGTAGATTTGAAGTCAACATAGTTCAAACAAGGGAAACCAGGAATATGGGAATGAGCAAAATTCGACTGAAACCATTCAAATCCAGAACAACACATACATTCTATCGTTCTCCGGTTTATAGAAAGAGTTATACAAATTCCGGAGGTAAATCAATTTTAGCCAAACAAGAAACACACATTTATCCTAGAATGGCCACAAAAGAGGCCCAGCTCCAAAATCCGTCTGACACATTTTGCCCTATTTATTCTATTCCATTCTGTGTTAATTTTCAAGTTCAGGTAACCTTCTTAAATTGAAGGTGACATTAAAGAATCCATTGGGTTATAACTCTCTGATATTTGAAAGAATATATCGCACGACTTGAGAAGATTTTGCTGATATTTCCATAAGAATGTATCCCGGTTTAATCTCATCTTAACTACAATTGCTGCTCTTCTCAGTTGATGTGTTCACAGTTTGGAGTTCTATGTTGATTTCTTAATCTGCTTCTGTTTCACAATTCGTATATTTTTCAACAAGTGAATATCAATGATAATTTTTCACGAACTGAAAGACTTCGAAACACGTGTCATACAACGTTTTCATACATTTAACAGATGCGGCTATACCACGTTCACATTTACAGAGCCATTCGCCAGTCAGTGTCCCCATCCGGAAGACGCCACCACGCCCGTCTAACCACAAACCCCATAAACTTGCCGATACTGACGACCTCGACAAGAGCTTCTCCAAAAGAGTAGACGTAGAGAGGAAGTCAAAACCGAGGTCACCAAGAAAGCAGGGTATAAATGACCACCGAAAGTGAGACTTTTTTTTTCAAGATATTAATTGATGAGGGCTTACTCTGAGCTTGCTTTCGTACATATCCCGACGTCAACCAGGCCCGACACACAGACACCTGCAGTGTCGGTGAGCAACGCCCCAAGAGACGTATCTTTTAGTGGATGAAACTGAACTGTGAGATTCCCGTCTACCCATGTAGCCCCATACTAAAGTCAGCTCTGGATAGGAGACGGTCGAGGCTGAAAAATCCCACCATTAAGTTGGACTTGCTTATGATCATTCAAGGTTTAAGTCGAAGGATAAACTCTTACAATCTAAGTCAAAAGATAAACTCCTATAATCTAATGGCCATAGGGCTATGAACTGTTGGTGTCCCCTGTATCTGGGAGCTTTCCTGATGGAAGGTGGAGCCGATCCCACTGCTGTAATGTCCCTGACCTGAGTCAGACACCAATATACTATTGGATGGCCAGAGATGGGCTTCATGCCGTACAAATCCAATCCCGTCAATGGTGTGAACTCACAGCCGACAGCTACTCAGGCAAATGCTCCAACCATTTATATCTACAAAAGAAAATCTTTGCCTGAAGTCGTTCCTTTCCATGGATATACGGTGATATCTGTATTTCTGTACGTTTCATTGCCTGCTTGAGTCACACGTACACTTGCTTTGCATTGCTGATGAGGTAGATTCATCAGTCTTTTGCCAGATCCTATCGGGACCCATATAAGAGATGGACTTGCCGTGAAATTGTTTCGTCATCCATTCAGAAGATCTGATTCAGATAGAGAGGCTTCCTCCAAGCGGTATGAATAAATCATGATTCCTTCGCACTTCCTGAGCTTACATCATTCCGTCGTATATCTTGCCTTTCCGGGAGATCTTGAGAGTGTTTCAGACAAAACTAGGAGAACGTAGTGACCTCCCTTTCCCCACTCCCACCCCAACCCCAAGCCCCAGTTATCCTCTATTTGCTATCTCCTTCCATGCGTGTGTGCGTGCGTGCGTGCGTGCGTGTGTGTGTGTGTGTGTGTGTGTGTGTGTGTGTGTGTGTGTGTGTGTGTGTGTGTTCTCACTCTCTCTCTCTCTCTCTCACTCTCTCTCTCAATCGTCGTCGTCGTCATCATCATCATCATCATCATGAAGATCACAGTAATGATGATACTAATTGTGGTAATAATAATAACGAATCTAGCAGAAGAAGAGGAAGGATAATGTTAGAGGATAGTTACAGTAATATGGTTATAGTAGCAATAGTAGTGATAATAACAGCAACGACCACAACAATAATGATAATGTAATGATAAGAAAGAGGAGGAAAAAAAAGGAGGAGGAGGAGGAAAGAGAAGACGAAAGAGGAAGACATAGATAAAGGGGAAAACAGTAAGACAGAATGTAAGGAAAATAACAATTATCATCACATTTATTATGATCATATACATTATGATAGTGATAATGATGCTGTAGGATATGAAAAAAGTAATTTAAAACCTAGTACCTAAAAATGATGTAATAATAATAATGATAATAATATTTATAACAAACAAGCATCATCATCATCATCATCATCATCATCATCATCATCATCATCATCATCATCATCGCTGTCGTCATCATCATCATCATCATCATCATCATCACATCATACTGTCGTCATCATCATCATCATCATCATCATCATCACAGTCACCAGAAAAATCATAAACAGAATTCTTAAAGCAAGACAAAAAGGATGGCTACAAAGACAGGAATGTTGAGGGAGCTCTCGTCGATGGCCAGTGTTCCAGAACGAGCACTAGGCGAGAACAGTAAGCATTTTCCAGCCACTCCTGCTGTGGTGCTGTGGATATCCATGTTGGTGTGTGTGTGTGTGTGTGTGTGTGCGTGTGTGTGTGTGTATTGTGTGTGTGTGCGTGTGTGTTGGTGTGTGTGTGTGTGTGTGTGTGTGTGTGTGCGCGCGCGTGTGTGTGTGTGTGTGTGTGTGTGTGTGCGTGTGGTCGTGGTGTGTGTGTGTGTGTGTGTGTGTGTGTGAGGAAGAGAGACAGCGTGAGAGTGGGAGAGAGAGAGACAGACAAAGAGAGCACCTACACACAGGTAAGTGTGTGTTTGTGAATGTCCGTTTTCTTGTTATTGCTGTTGTTGTTGTTGTCGTTGTTGTTGCTGTCGTTGTTGTTCGTTGATGATGATGATGCTTGTTGGTCTTTGGATACTTTTTAAATTAGCATTGTTTTCTGTCCTAGATCTGTCTCTCAACTCTTTTGCTATGCAGACAGTCCTGACTAGCCAAGCAATAAGGTGCATGGCATTGGGCCAAAGAGAAAGAGACAGACAGACAGACAGACAGACGGACGGACAGACAGACGGACGGACAGACAGGTAGACGGGCAGACAGAGAGTAACAGACATACAGAAAGGATTCTCAAATTTCATTACCTGCATCCACATCCTGGTGGAGAAACCAAAATTAGATTATCTTAAGGCATCAAGAACTGAGAAAGTTGAGGGGGGAATGGGAAGCAATGGATTGGAGGGGAGAAAGGTGAATATCTGGATGGCACGTAAGTGCAGAAAAAAAAGAAAGAAACTGCGAAGGTTATCTCTCAAGGGCATTATCTGAAAACAGCTCACTGCCCAGTCCACTCAACCAGCCGTCTCTGCCACAATGACAGTATCACATGCTGACGTCATCCCACCATCGGCGGGACTAACAGCCACACTGACAGAAAGAGACAGACAGCATCTGGAGGAGCGGTGGACATTTGAGGATGAGGCCACCTCTGTATGACTTAGGGCCCGCTGCTGGTCTGGCATCATGGTGCCGTGACTGTGTTCTGCTGACCAATCAGCAGATTGGTCTGCCAGTGGTCAGCTTGTTGGTTGGTTGGCTGTGCTCTGCTACGGTGTCGGATCGGTGGCGGGTTTTACCTTTCCAGATCCTCAAAACTATATCAGTATATGAAAGTCTTATAAATACAAGTGATATATGACCTGTAGAAAATCATTATGGGGTGAATTTATATGATGTAAGTTATAGGGTTTGAAATATTTGTGATAATAAGTGTTTGATTTTCATATATACTGTTATCGAAAGTGGTGATATTATGTTATTACTTGTTATTTTATATCATTTCTTTTCATCTTATTTTTATGTATCCCTTTTTTATTTTTTTAAATTTTTTTTTCTTTCTCCTTTAAATCAATGAAAGAAATCTATGAATCTGTGTACACGCTGATCTCTGAGGTACTGTCTGGGGGCTTTAGGTCTCGGATCCAATATTCAAATTCAAGAATGTCTCTAATACATTACTGAAACAGTGGTTGGGAGTTCCAGAAGCTGTCTAGACGTGCCCTCGGAGAAAGCACAATTAGTAAATGGTCATCTATACATGTACCGGAAAAATTAAAGACTTAAAGTAAGAGGTACAAATGGGAGTGAAAGAAGGATGGAAGTGATCTGCTGAATGCAACACTGCAGAATATTAAATGAAAAGGCAAAGATTGAAACTGTAAGAGCATAAACTCTAAGCAAACTAGCACCATCCATATTAAGGATGTTGATGTTCTTTTGAAATATCTCTCCGCATGCCACCTACCTAGCTAATGACAATGGTATACACTTGACTTGTGTATGTGTGTGCGAGTGTGCGTGGATGTTGCCTTCTTGTTAGTTTCTTTTTTGTGATTGTTACTTGTGACTCTATACACCTTTAGAATTGCTTAACTATTGAAATATTTCCTCTAAAATTTAATGTATTTGTTCTTCTTCTATTGTTTGTCCTTTTTGTGCACAAAAAAACCTTCATAGATGAACATTGGAAACATATATTTACAATACTGAAACTGCACTTTCATTCGCTCACAGATCACTAGATTGTGATTCATGAAACTCATTCAGTCTCAGACAAATAAGAGGTTTATAATTATTATCACCACAAATTTTTGGATACAACTTTGAATTCATATGTACATCACAAGCTTAAAAAAAAAAAAAAAGAAAGAGACAGACAGAAAGCGTTCCCAAATACCATTTCATGTGTCTGTGTCTGCATCTTAGAAGAGAAGCAAAAATAAAGTTGTCATTCAGACACCAAGAAAAGAGAAAGGTGACGGGCGACAGAGAGGAATGGGTTGGAGATAAGAAGGGTGAAAAGCTGGAATGCACTTAAGCATATTAAGAGATAAAGAAAAAAAATTCTCTGAAGGGCATAATCCACAAACAGCTCACTGCCCAGTCCACTCAACAAGCTGTCTCTGCCACACTGACAGCATCACATGCTGACGTCATCCCACCACCGGCGGGAGGTAATGATCCGGAGAGATGCTGTAACAGGGAGGTCGGCTTCCAAACAGAACATTCTGGCCAAACAAATCAACGTCCATGTCAGACAGCGTGGCCCAGCAGACAGAGAGGTGCCAAGGTCATGAAGCGTTCGTTTACTCCATCTGTCTTGGTCCGATAAAAGCAATATTGCTTCACCAAGGTCAAGGCTTTGTGCAGTCACATTTAATTCCCAGCCAAACGGCTCAGTTGATTTGATCATAAAGTGTTTGAAGTGAGATGGTGCGTGTTCGAATTTTGCTATTCCCAACATAAAGATTATCACTTTCTCTGTCCAAATATATGAGTTGTCCTTCTGGCGGTGTGGCACAGTGTAAGATAGATTCCGTCCCCCTACTGTCCTTGGATGGTCAGTTACACCCGCTACATCACTGAAGGTGGGTGTACATGTTAAACCTGAATAAAACTAAGTAACTGGCCAGCCAACATCAGTGGCCATTGTAGACCTGAGGTTCATCCACTCAGGACATTTTTAACGACGCTTTGTTCAGTACAGCCAATCAGGCAGAGAACAGTCTGTTCTTACTGCTAGGCATTTTGATAGTGTCGCGAACATAAGATTCCATAACACAAAATGCTGGATTGTGGAACATGGCGGGGCAGTTTTGTGTGTGTGTGTGTGTGTGTGTGTGTGTGTGTGTGTGTGTGTGTGTGTGTGTGTGTGTGGTGTGTGTGTGTTTGCAATGCATGCATGTGTGTGTGTGTGTGTGTGTGCGTGCGCGCGCGCGTGTGTGTGCGTGAGTTCGTGAGTATGTGTGTGCATTTGTATGTGTACATGTCTCTATGCCCACACAGACCAAGAGCAAGAGAGAAACAGACAGACAGAGACAGAGAGAGACAAAGACAGAGGAAGAAAGAGAGAGATCAGTCACACTGAATTGAAAAAAATCATAATAATCTCGTTTCCATTCACTCAACAAAACTCTCTCTCTCTCTCTCTCTCTCTCTCTCTCTCTCTCTCTCTCTCTCTCTCTCTCTCTCTCTCTCTCTCTCTCTTCAGTAAGTACGTACGGTCATTGCCTTTTCGAGCTTGAACGATGACCTGATTATGTGACTATCGTGTAACACAGTACTTTGCTTGCCAAAGAGGATTCTTGGCGAGGGAGCTTTAAAGGGATTGTACATGGGCGCATTTTTTTAGGGCCACTTTCTCTCTTTTTATTGATTCCCCTGTGCCCCTCACTGGCATTACCCTTACATATGAGGTACAATAGGTGACATTCTGCACATGTTGGTTTTAAGGGGGGGGGGGGAGCTATTAGGAACCACTACCACTCGGCAGCAGTGCATTGTCTCCTTTGGCAATAAAGATTGCTTATTGTGGAGTAGCTATGTTGAGGCTGTCAACAGGACACACACAGGTGTATCTGTGTGCAGGGAAGCCGAAGGAAGCAGGGAGTAAGTTCACTGAGAGGGCACAAGAGATGAGACAGGAGAAAAAAAAAACGAACAAAACAGAATCTTTCATCTCTCATCTTGAATTTGGCTTCTGTCTTCGTTAATACTTCTTCAGAGTGATATCAATTATCAATCACCAAGACGCAGCTCACCTGTGTAGGACTTGCTGTGCTGTTTTAGTGTAGGTTGTATTTTTCTGGTGAGAAAGAGTTGTTCGTCAGAATTGGTAAAAAGAATAAAAGTGTGAGGGGAAATCGCCAGTCTGTAGGAAAGGAAGGAGAAGGATGTGAGAAGGTTGGAGAAAGGTGTGAGAAGGTTGGAGAAGAGTAGAAAAAGGACAAAAATATGGGAAACATCAGAAGATATGCAAAACTAGGAGAACATTGATGAAAGGCTGGGACAGAGAGGAGACGGTCAGCAAATGCAGTGCAGAGGAAAACATAGGAAGTGTAGAAAGGGGCGAAGTAAGAAACAGGTGCAGACAGAGAAATAACCAGAAGGAAAGAGGCTCTAAACGTACCTCCATTCTGTATTCAAACCATCCGTTTTATCCAAAGCACTTTAGTACACAGCCTGTTTTCTACCCTTCTCCAACCTTCTCATA
Source organism: Conus canariensis (assembly GCA_033310375.1). Lineage (NCBI taxonomy): Eukaryota > Metazoa > Mollusca > Gastropoda > Neogastropoda > Conidae > Conus > Conus canariensis. The sequence goes on along the minus strand of CM065716.1, from coordinate 39,560,529 downwards.
CCTTTCTCCAACCTTCCCATACCCTTCTCCAACTTTCTCACACCTTTTGCCAACAGAAAGTTCCTCATCTGCCATCAGTTGTTTTTTTTTCTCCTGGATGAAGAGTAACCTCCATCCTATCCTACCTTACCACCTTACCTCTCCAGACCCTGATCTCCTCCTCCTCCTCTTCCTCTTTCCACTCCTGGAGTTCTTTCCTTCGTTCACCAGAACGTCTTTCACCTCTTTCCAGAACCAAGGGAATGAAGGGTGTCAAATTAACCTCCTCTACACTACCCTCTCCCCTTCCACCCTTTGCCTAATGGACTGGAAAAAAGGAACCTGAGTGGAAATGTCACACGTCCATACCACTGCATAGTCCTAGATTTTACGTTGCTTGTTGATTACTTTAACGCCTCTGTAGGTCCCCTCCCTCCCTCTGCATCCTTGCTCCTTTCAGTTACGTTTTGAATCTCTCTCTCTCTCTCTCTCTCTCTCTCTCTCTGTCTGTCTGTCTGTCTCTCTCTCTCTCTCTCTCTCTCTCTCTCTCTCTCTCTCTCTCTCTCTCTCTCTCTCTCTCTCTCTCCAAACTTCAATAATCTTAACGGACAGGAGAAAACTTATTTTTCAATTCCCTTTTTAAAAAAAAAAGTTTTCTAATTTTCTTGTCTGTGTAACAACTATCACGTTGATGAGACGATAGCAGCCGACGCGAAGACAGCCTTGTCAGTAGCATCTGTATCATGAGACGAGAAACCAGACAGTTTCAGAAATTGGATGATGGTGCCAAGTTTCTTCTTTGGTAGCTATCTGTCTATTCTGGTGCATTCCACAGCCCAACCAGGGACAGCTATTTCGCCTTGTGAAAACCTCTTCACACTTGCTACTGGATCCTGGTAAAGCTAAAGCTCCTCAGACTTGTTACTGGATCCTGGTAAAGCTCTTTAGACTTGCTCCTGGATCCTGGTAAAGCACTTCAGACTTGCTATAGGATCCCGGTAAAGCTCCTCAGACTTGTTACCGGATCCCGGTGAAGCTCTTCAGACTTGTTACTGGATCCCGGTAAAGCTCCTCAAACTTGTTACTGGATCCCGGTGAAGCTCTTCAGACTTGCTATAGGATCCCGGTAAAGCTCCTCAGACTTGTTAATGGATCCTGGTAAAGCTCCTCAGACTTGTTAATGGATCCTGGTAAAGCTCTCAAACTTGTTACTGGATCCTGGTAAAGCTCTTCAGACTTGTTAGGATCCTGGTAAAGCTCCTCAGACTTGTTAATGGATCCCGGTAAAGCTCCTCAAACTTGTTACTGGATCCTGGTAAAGCTCTTCAGACTTGCTATAGGATCCCGGTAAAACTCCTCAGACTTGTTACTGGATCCCGGTAAAGCTCCTCAGACTTGTTACTGGATCCCGGTGAAGCTCTTCAGACTTGCTATAGGATCCCGGTAAAACTCCTCAGACTTGTTACTAGATCCCGGTAAAGCTCTTTAGACTTGTTACTGGATCCTGGTAAAGCACTTCAGACTTGTTACTGGATCCCGGTAAAGCTCTTTAGACTTGTTACTGGATCCTGGTAAAGCACTTCAGACTTGTTACTGGATCCTGGGAAAGCTCTTCAGACTTGTTGCTGGTCCTGCTGACCCCCCCCCCCCCCCCCTTTGGGGGAACAACGAAACAATGAAAGCACTCAAAGAGGAAGATTTCTTCCCATACCCCATTCCGCTTTATTCGAAGTGTTTACACTAGGACATTTTTGGCGTTTGTTTCCCTCCTATGTGGAAATCAAAGGCACTTGGGCCCAGGTTTATATCACTTCTATTTTTGTATGTCCTGCATCACCCTGTGAGCTGTTCATGTTTGTGGAGTGGTGTACAGTGTTTTAGCTTGGGATTTTCAAAGAGTAATCTTTCTATCTATCTATCTATCTATTTTTTTCCTATCTATCTACTCAGCTATCTGTCATCTCTGTAGATATGTGTGCCTCTGTGTGTGTGTGTTTGTGTGTGTGTGTGTGTGTGTGTGTGTGTGCGTGTGCGTGCGTGCGTGCGTGCGTGCGTGCGTGTGTGTGTGTGTGTGTGTGTGTGTGTGTGTGTGTGTGTGAGGGAAAGAGAGAGAGAGTTACGTTAGATGTGTTTTGGCAAATCTACCGGTCTAAAGTAGAAAGAAAGACAAGCTACTTCAGGATGGTAATCACATTCTAAGTTTTGGAACACTCTCTAGCCCTTGCCATTCATCCCTCACACCCATCAGTATTTTAACCATCACCACTAGACTGCTCGCCTGATGCTCTGTTCTATAGTACTGGTCATCGTCTGTTCAGTATTTGCATCTATCGGCGGGGAAAAAAATTGAAAGGGATGAACCAACAGACCTGCATTCTGAGACTGATTAGATCCTGAAAGACCTTATTTTAGTTGTGTGTGTGTGTGTGTGTGTGTGTGTGTGTGTGTGTGTGTGTGTGTGTGTGTGTGTGTGTTGTGTGTGTAGCATGCGTGTATGTAAGACATTGTGGACAACAGATAGGCAGATAATCAGACAGGCAGACAGACAGGCAAGAGCAGACACAGACAGACGAAGACAAAGAGCAAGCGAGCAAATGAGCGAACAAGAGAGAGAGAAGAGAGAGAGAGAGAGAGAGAGAGAGAGAGAGAGAGAGATGAGGAGCCGAAGGAGGACTTGCTCGTCTCTTCAAGGGGATTGCCGTATATCAGGGGCGTACAATATAGAAAATGAACTGAAAAGTGTTACGCACGCAGTTGCTTTTCACAAACAAATAGCTATAAAGGCCATAATGCCGTTTCAGAACGTAACCATAAACTTTAAATAAACAAGCTGACGAGTTTCTCACGACTCTATTTTGCAACCCTTACTAGTTTGAAGTATTGTGGTATTTTTGTGGTATATGCGGTTTTAAAGTACATGAAACAAAAATTTTAAAAAATCTTATTCTTACTTCCGTTGTTGCAGAAAGGTTAATGAAAAATGTTTTGTTTTGTTTTCTTTTGTTTTTGCAATAGTCACGATCTGTAGCAAATTTTCAAATGTCAGATCTTACCCTGGTCATGATAAATTTTAGGGCTGGTTTGAATCTGTTAACAGAGAAGAGAGAGAGGGGGGGGGGGATTGGAGTGAGCGATATTCACGTGTTGGATTATATTCACAAAGTGTTGAATCCTTTCACCTTATGTTTGTGATCTAAAGCCAGGTTTTGGTGTCCATTTGAAATCATTGTGTCCTCGAGCACGCATGCCCATGCTGTCATATCGGCATTTAATGTTACTCACATCATATTATCCATTTCTTTTAGCCTAAGAGTTTTTGAACATTCGACATTGTAAATACGTTATTTACATCTCTTAATGAACCAGACCCTATATTCTGTTTTGTGTTGTCTGCTTGTGTAGAAACGCATCCTGCCTGAAAGGAAACTTTCAAAAACAAAATATGGGAGGAAAATGCGGCACCTAATGTGATATCAGGTTTTTTTATTTTTACCTAAAAGAACTGATGTTAGCAGCAAACACAAAAGCTAGGTTCATCCACAATATAATGCCGTGTTAGCGAACCTATGATCATACAGACTAAAACGAAGAGACGGGCACTGGCTAGAAATGATGTCAGTTCCAGCCGATGGAAAGACTTCTGACCATCATCCGGAAATGTTTTGCTTTCTGGGAATGATAGAAGGGAAATGCTATCTCGTTTTCGTGCGTCATCCGTGGGCTGCGTATCTTTCTCTTTGAGGTTCAGTGGATTGAATAAGTCTCTCGTCTTTCTTGTATGCTTTGTATGGTTTCAGTGGCTATAGCTGTCTGAGTCCAATGACTTTCTTCCGTTTATTCATGAATATATGCGTTGGTCTCTCATGCTGTTTGCTTGCGTGCTTTCTAGTTTGCGTGCTTGACTGCTTGACCACTAAACTGCTTATCTGGTACACTGAACCGTTTGTTGCTTATTAGTTATTCACGTATTTATCATTGCGTTTTGTGTTTTTTTAACAAATGATTTTTAAAAGGTCAGTTAATAAAAGATAAGTATATTTTCAAATAAACTGCCTAGGATGACTTTTTATCAGCACACACCTTTTTCGCACCTATATATTTTAGTCACGGTTGTAATACAGTTCATTGTCGGTTATACACTTCAGTCGTAATGAATTTGTGTTTGTTAGAAAACTTATCTCAGTGTTTGTTGTCAGGACCAAAACATCTAAAACAGGACAGTTAAATGCATATGTCTGCCTCATAGTTTGAAGATGAACTTAATTTGAAAATATCATACGTAAGGTTTTGAGGGCGCACACGTGCACCTGCGCCAGCACGCACACATATTCACTCAAAGTATTATTCATTACTGACCAAGTAAGAGGTAGGAACCTCTTCCTTGTGTGGTCTCCTAATGTCTTATTCTAAGCCACTGTTAGTCATAATGTCAAAGCACTTAACAGGGTTGTATTCCTCAATGAATCTTTCGAATTTTTACATTGAAGTTTTCACAAAGTTCCAACAGCTGCATAAACGTTTTACTTGATATAGATCTGTTCTTTTGGTTTACTTTGGTTTCTTGGTTGTCTGGTTGGTGGGGCTTTTATTGTTTTATTATTGTCTTTCTTTTCTCTTGATACAACGTTATCCATTCTCAATCAATGAACATCTGCTAACAGCTGGGACAGCAGTCACATGTAGAATTTCTGCAGTCGTGTTGCTTTCTTCTGGTTTGATGGAACGACTCCGCCGATGAAGTTGGTACATTCTACAGTTTAATTGTGTAATATCCACATTCCATTCTTTCACTTGTAGGATGG
>CM065716.1:39548248-39550748 GCA_033310375.1 Conus canariensis | reverse complement strand
AGAAGGAAGGAGAGCAGTGAGGGAGGAAATACCCCATTCACCACCCCACTCATGACACCCCGTCCTCTACACTCGCTTTCTGCCTTTGAATGAATCCAATAAATGGTCGATGTGGAGGCGAAAAGCACACATCATTAGTCTGTGTCCAATGACGGTCGGAGGATGGGAAATCTGTCAGTTGATCGTCACGTTCAGAGCGAAGGGAAACATTGATGAGCAATGCCACGAGGGGTTGCAGGCTGGATGGTCTGTGGTGCTGATTTATTGGACAGGGCTTGCCCTTTGGTGGCCTTCTTTCTCTAACTGTCTGTCTGTCTGTCTGTCTCGCTACCTCTGTGTGTTGGTGCTCTGTTTCTAGTTTATTTGTAACATTCTTCATCTCTCTCTTCTCTTCTCTCTCTCTCTCTCTCTCTCTCTCTCTCTCTCTCTCTCTGTCTCTTCTTCTCTCTCTTCTCTTCTCTCTCTGTATGGGTCTCTGTCTTTGTCTCTGTCTTTCTCTACATCTGTCTCTCTGTCTGTGTCTTTGTCTATCTGCCTCTTTATCTGACTGTCCGTCTTGCTCTCTCTCTCTCTCTCTCTCTCTCTCTCTCTCTCTCTCTCTCTCTCTCTCTCTCTCTCTCTCTCTCTCTGCCGATGGCTCCTTTCTGCACCAACTCAAAAATAGAAAGGGGATAGGATAGGTATCTCATCTCTATTCCCATTATTCACCTTTTTTTCCTTTATGATATTCAGGTTCACTCACACAGGCCACTAACCACTTCCTGGCGAGCAAATTATTCATTTGGTTGGTTTGCTCAGCCAATGAGCCACACATGCCAGCTTCCTGTTTTCCACAGTTCAGCCCAGACAGCTTGCTGCTTACATGCAGCCTTTGCCAGTCTGCGAACCAGCTTGTGTGTGCTTCAAACTGAACAGTTTAACTAACTAGAGTGTTTTCCTGGGTTTTAGTTAAAGTAGTGGAGAAGTGCTTCAACAGGACTGACGTCACAGACCTGCAAAAGGGTGAAAGCAGGTGGTACTGCGAATCACCGAATCTCAGCAAATCGGAAGAAGAGAGCGTTAAAGGGAACTCTGATGTTCCCATTCTAGGGCAAAAGGTGTGCAATTTCCGGTCAGACTGCATGAATTAGGAGGGGTTAATCCATTGGCTGCTCACCCTTTGTGGCCCGACAGATGGTCCCAGTCAGCACTTTGCGTCCCGGAGATGATCGATGATGATAGAATCGCTACCATCAAATTATGGTGTTAGCGAAAACATGAGCATCCCTGGCTCTTTTATTTAATCCCACAGCAGATGTTATACTTGTCTTAGAAAATAGGTGTAGATAGATAGTTAGATAGACAGACAGAAAGACAAGTAGACAAACAGATATATAGATAGACAGACTCACAGACAGACAGACAAAGAGATAGGTAGAGAGAGATAAACAGATAGATAGACAGATAGGTACACTGGCCGATTAATTGATGAATCAATCAATACATACATACATGCATGCATACATACATATATACATACATGTGTACAGACAGGCAGACAGACGTACAGACATACAGACATATATTAATGAATGAAGAAAGAAAGAAAGAAATAACACGAGCAATGAATACATCGATAACATAAGATGTACATAAATAACTAGTACTTGATTTTTTTTTTTTTTTTTTTTTTTTTTTTTGCTTTCATAGATTGCGTGTTTTCTCCCTCATTTGACGTCTTGTTAGAACACAGGAAAGAGAACAGGAAACCAACGCCTGTCACTTGTAAATGTGTGTGTGTGTGTGTGTGTGTGTGTGTGTGTGTGTGTGTGTGTGTGTGTGTGTGTGTCTGTGTGTCTGTGTGTCTGTGTGTCTGTGTCTGTGTCTGTGTCTGTGTGTGTCTATCTGTCTGTCCGTCTGTCTGTGTGTGTATGTGTGTCTGTGTGTTTGTGTATGTGTGTCTGTGTTTCTACAGTGGTTGTCATGTTGTCTTCGCCAACTCCTTTCTTACTTTCTTTTTGTCTTTCTTTTTTTTTTCTTTCTTTCTTTTTGTCTTTCTTTCTTTCTTTCTTTCTTTCGTTTTTCCTTTTCTTCCTTTCTTTCTTTGTTTCTTCTTCTTCACCCTCATCATGAAAATGAAAATGAACTGATAATTTTCATTATTTACTAATCCAGTTGTTTCGTTTTTTGTATTTTTTTCTATGGCCTGACCGAATTATCCATCTAAAGCTATGCAGAAAATGGCGGCATTATTATGCACTTCTAATCGCTTTTTCTTGTGGCCAGCACACATTCTGTTTTCAGACCTGCAACTAAGCAGCTATTAGAGTTTCCATATAGGGTTCAGAGAGAGAACAGGAGGACGGGCCAGTGGAGAGAGTGAGGGGGTTGGGTGGCTGGATTTGGAAGGTGATTGAGGGTGTGCAGGAGGTGGGTGGGTGGAGACTGTTGCTCTGGTGACCGTTTGATTAGGTGGGTGGTTCGATTTTTTCGTCACGTTTGTTCGATCTTGATGGATGGA
>CM065716.1:39540748-39543248 GCA_033310375.1 Conus canariensis | reverse complement strand
GTGACATTTAGGACAAAGCATCCAAAACACTGCCTGTTGATGAACAACCTTGTGATGGACATCCAAGCATGAAGAGTTCGTAATACATTTTCAGCCAGTGATGTTACTGACGAATTTTACTGTTTATCTGCATGCCATTCTTTTCAGCAATTTTATGAACAAAGGCTTCCATAAAAAAATCAACCTTCCTGTGATTTGTAAATATGATAAAGAGCAATCAGCCTCCATATAGCATAAATGAGTTTGCTTTGATCGTATGTTGGATTGTTTTGATGTTCTTTTTAGTTGGTAAAAAGTTTAATTGTACCTGTGAATCACTCATGTAAACAACGTTATGTTTGTATATGTTCACATTTTCATGGCCCGAATAGGTGGGTAGTTGAAAGTAAAACTGCTGTGCCAGGCCTTCAAAACAACTTGGGAGTAATAAAGCTTGGAGCCGTCAATGCCAACCAACAAACATTTGCTGCAAATCTCGCCTCAATAAGCAATGAACGAGGAAGATGCAATTTGTTCTAGTGGTGAAGAAAATCCTATGAGCGTAACACCAAACTAATGCTGCTTGTCGAACCAATCTTTTTTCGGATTAAAAAAAATAGTGGATGGTAACCCTTTTTTTTCGACGCAGAAGTTATAGATTTACGCATGGTATTGAAACGTTATTGGCGTAGCCGTTTTCAAAGCCTTGTTGTTTAGATAATCCACTAATCGAGCACTAGGCTGCTTCAGTAAACATAGTTCCTTATGCGCTTCATCCAAACAACAAGTTTCATTGCTTCTGTGAACACTGTTTCTGGTATGCTTTACACATATTCATCAAAATCTCTAGAATTATATTGTTTCATTGAACATAGTTACTTATGTAACGCATATACAGTCAACAATTCAAACTGACGTTTGAACCTTACGTAAAAACACAAATGGAATTAACGGTCCACCACACGAAGAAACAAATTACAAAACAGGCACATCACGTTTTAATTTACTGGATCTTTAACGGGCAGGAAAAACGAGTCTTCTTCTTCTTCTTCTTCTTCTTCTTCTTCTTCTTCTTCTTCTTCTTCTTTCTTCTCTAACGTTCGCTGTCTCGGTCTGTCGTTCACACGTGCACCTATGAGTGGTCATTGCCTTTTTAAGCAAAACAATGTCCTGATTACATGATTATTGTCTGATGCGGTACTTTGGCTTCCCAAAGGATATTCTTGGCAAGGGACTTTAATGGGGTTGTAAATGTGCACATTTAAATGAGGGCCACCTTCTTTTTCGGGTTTTTTTTTTTTTTTTTTTTTTTTTTTTTTTTTTTTTTTTTTGTAAATCCCCATTGCTCCCGGCCAGCATTTCCCTCACGTAGAATTTAGCTTCCTGCGTATGTTGGGTAAAATCAAAACAGGTGGGAGCATCACAAAACACCCACTACTCGGCAAAGCGGTGTCTTCTTTGGCGAGTTCCCTTATGACGACCTATATCGCTTACTTCAAGTGGAGTGCCAATGTTTCGGGTGTTGAAAGGACAGCAGCAGGTGTTGTAGCTGTGTGAGGAGAGCTCACGTGAGCTGCATGGGAGCAGTTCCACTTAGATACCACAAGAGATGAAACACACCACACACACACACACACACACACACACACACACACACACACATGTACGCCTTCACTTTCGCGCTGTCATGCTGGTGCCAGTGCTTAACATGGAAGAAGAAAGAACAGAGGCAATCCCATAGCTGCAGCCTCAGTGAAGTGCAGTCTGGATGTAAGACAACATTCAGACTTAAAGTAAACTGAAGGTAAAACAAAATAAAATTCGATAAATAAAATGAACTAGTATGAAAGAAAAGAAACTAAGGAAAGCAGAATGCATCTGCTCTATCTTCTTAATGCTACATGTAAGGATTTTTTGTAAACCAACAAAGTTAAACACACGTCCACGGGAAATTGATGATGACAACTGTTTCCTATTTTGCCAATGCTTGTTTCCTTTCACCTGCCCTCTCGTGAAACACACCACACACACACACACACACACACACACACACACACACACACACACACACACACACACACACACACACACATACAATCACACGCGCGCGCACACACACACACACACACACACTCTCTCTCTCTCTCTCTCTCTCTCTCTCTCTCTCTCTCTCTCTCTCTTTCACTCTGGTAATCAAAACAATATCCTATATCATTGAGAAATTGCGAGTGCAGAGACAAAAAAAGATGGAGAAAGTTCTGAAGTGTGGGGGGGGAGAGAATGTACGAGGACGTAGTTGAGGAGAAGAGAGAGAGAGAGAGAGAGAGAGAGAGAGAGAGAGAGAGAGAGAGAGGGAGAGAGAGAGAGAGAGAGAGAGAGAGAGAGAGAGAGAGAGAGAGATCATTGGGTAAAAGTGCTTGTATACCAGTGATGTGTGGTGAAGAGGACGCACGCGCACACACACACACACACACACACACACACACACACACACACACACGCACACGCACGCACGCACGCA
>CM065716.1:39518248-39528248 GCA_033310375.1 Conus canariensis | reverse complement strand
TAATCCCTTTCTTTTTTGCAGAGGTTGCAGCAATTATTATTTACAATTTTTTTTTGTCCCATCTTCTGTACTACTTCAGTGGCAGTTCACCCACTCCGCTCATTCCGACATCCCGTCCACAGCCGCAGCCCCGGCACCGGCAATCCACAGGGAGCAGTCAATGTCAAGTCGTCAAGAGGCAACCTACCGAAGGATACACTGCACTGCTGCCGAGTCACTTCGGTGGTGTTCAGTGGCGCCTGTTCTGATCCAACATACGCAGGACACAACCCACTACAACGACGACAACAATTGCTTAATCGCGGAGCCGCCGTGAGTGAGCTCTTCCTCCGGAGGGCGCCACCACATCCGTCCAACGACAGCCCATGGACTCGCCGATACCGGTGACCCCGACGGAATCAAATCAAGGCCACAGACGTGGAGAGGACATCGAAACTGAGGTCACCATGAGAGCAGGGCATGAACTGCCACAGAATTTGATATTTTTTTTATGCTGATCGATGAGAATGAGGATGATGAAGATGATGCTACGGATTTCCATTCCGGTCTGAGACTGCATGTCAAGGCTGTACTCTACGCTGCCTTTCATAATATATCCCGGCGTCAACCTTGCCCGAGAGATACAGACACCTGCAGTGTTGGTCAGGAAATTTGAGCAACACTCTCAGAGACGCATCCATTAGGTGGATGAAACTCGACTGTGTAATCCCAGTCTTCCCAACTGAGCCAGTAGCAAACTCAACTCTGGGAAGGAGCCGGTCGGAGCAGAAATATCCCACATAACTCTGATGGGAATCGAACCCACGACCTCCCAGCCGGGAATCTGCGACGCTAACCATTTCATCACGGCGGCTGGTTATTTACAATTTCTGTTGCAGTGGTATGTTATAACGAACAGTCGTTTTTTGTTTGCTTGTTGTTGTTGTTGTTGCTGTTGTTGTTGTTGTTGTTGTTGTTGTTTTTCTCAGTGTTTATTTGAGTAGTGTGCCCATTCAGAATTGTCGATCGTTACCAATGATGATAGTATTGTTGTCGACGTTGAAGATGACGATGGGAATAGTGACGATAGTTAATATGATGATGGGGATATTGTATTTCTACAATATGTTCAAAATTATGTTTAGAAAATGTCCAGTGATATGCAGGTATAATGTTAACCAGAACACCACAGACAGATTTCGGTAACATGAGGTTCAACCGCATCAGATGAGATCGGGCCGGATCAGTTGAGATTTTCTGGACTGGTTGAATTGGAACGGATCGGATCGGATCTAACTGGGGGATGGGAGAGGGACGGTTCGGGTCGTGTGGTGTCCTGCCGGGCTAGGTAGGGTCGGATGGGGTCTGAATAGATCGGACTGGACTGGTATGGACAGGGTTGAAACAAACTGGACTGGATAGGATCGGATTGAAATGGACTGGACTAACGAAATGCGACTGGATTGGGTTTTAACCGGATTGAATTTGAATGGTTGAACCGGATTGAACAGGACTGAATTATTTTGAATAGAACTGATTTGGATCAACTGGGTTGGACTGGATTGTACTGAACTTCATAGAATAGGATTATTATATTTTTACAACAGATTTGTTGGTGTGATATCCGGGTTGCTTTCACGGGGAATAACGCGTCCGCTTAATGTGGAGACATCCATAGCTCTTCCCCTTTTCCCCAGCATCTGTTGTTTTGTTTTGTTTTGTTGTTTTTTTGTTTTGTTTTTTTTAATTTATCAAAATGGATTTTCTTACACAATTTTGCCAGTTGTAGCCGAAGGTCCTTTCACGTGGACTTGACGTTTGTTACACACGGATTTCGGTTCATCGTCCCACCCCAAAGATTAGACCACCATTTATGTTGTATGAACACAGGAAAAGAAAAAGAAACTCTCCTGGATTCGAACCACAGATCCCTCCATATTCATGGTTCCTGACCGAGTGTGTTATCCGCTGTGCTAACGTACCAAGCAGAGAGATCCACGTCCTGTCATGTTTTGGCTCTTCACCCTTTTCTAGCCGACTGTACCTAAATCCCAGCATGTCTCAGACCTAATTAGTTTTTACAGCCACTCTCTTTAGCCCATTAACTGCTGCGTCCCGCTGAATGTAGGTGGGCATGCACGATTTTGACGGTGAGTAACTGTACCTCATGTTCACTTTGAAGGTGTCACCGCTTCATCTGAATGAACCTAAACTGTTCCTTATGAAAACACCAGACAGTTAGTGGTATTTCGACCTGTCTGCCCCATCTCTTCACACGGCTGTTAAGGTTTATACTGACGAACACACTCATTACAAGCTGTGGAGGAATTAAACGGCAGGTGAATACCGGTCTCTCTTTCCCAATAGGAAGGAATGTAATAGATTGGGACGAATCAAATATCTCGACAAAAAAAGAACTATTGAGAGGTAAAGGAGATGGCGAAAAAAAAACCATGGATGAAGTTTCAATAAACTAGAGTGTAATTCAGCTTCTTTTTCTTTAAATCCACTTCATATTTAATGTGAATGAGGTGAAAGTTGTCTAACATGGCTAGTGGTCAAACAGGAACATTTTCCGAAATACCTTCAGCCATTATTTTAATCCCCAGGCACCAAAAATAGTAACGTACTCTGACTGGTAGACGGAGCCCTGGGCAAACGCAGACCCAGATGTTTGTAATATTTCCCCTGCGCACGGGTCTCATGGTTTAGCAGATGTGGTGTAGCGTGTATGGACTTCTTCGCCCTGAATGACGCTTCCTACATGATGAAACTGAAACTGAAACCCCACCCCCACCTCTCTATCTCTCTCTCTCTCTCTCTCTCTCTCTCTCTCTCTCTCTCTCTCTCTCTCTTTGTATAATCTTCGTCATGTCAGGAGCTTTCCTGTCGCACGTAGAATGTAAAACGAAGACCGTCGTTTAAAACCTAAATCGCCTTTTTTTCTCTGTCGGCTTTACAGTGTGTAGCATCCCCGGAGCCGGCGCAGAAAGGCAGTATCAAAGCAAAACTGTTCTGGCGTGATTGCCTGCCACACTGCCATCAAAACACAGGAACCGTAGGTAACAAGCTACAAATCCTACCGTGCCGAAAACACTACCAAGGGAAATAATACAGGAAGGTTTTCGATAGGGGGTCCTGATTCAGAACCCCACAAGATAACCTCCATTCGACGAACACCTTACCTCTGTCAGTTATTAAGGTGCGATTCGTTTACACAACAAATGAGTCGGTTCATGTGTTTGTGTGACGTTTGTGTCGAAATGAATGTTTTCTCATTAAATTCGCTTTGATCCGGGTCGGAAAGAAACTACAACAGAAACAAATTGTATTTGAAGACACCTTGGCGGTAGTTCTTCCTGCAGTAAAGTGATTCTGCCGTGTTACAGAAGCAGGTATTCACGCTGAGCTGGTCGCAGATTTCGAGCTTGTAAGCTTCTCATCAGCAGTGAGTGACACTGAAGGCGTGTTCCCTTTCTGCCCATGTCAAGTTGTCAGGCTCGAATGTGGGCCATTCCGTGGTGTTCGGGAACAGGGAAGGGGAGTCTATACAAGGGTCGTGGGAATCACCGGCTGATGTGCCTTTTGTGCTTAGATGCAGCCGGATTTGGCCCACATCCCGACCGGGTCAAAACGTCCACCAGTCTTGCTGGGTTTGTATTGATCGAGTCCGTAACAGCTTAGCAGCGGGAGCTGACCGATTTCTTCTTTTTTTGTGTACCTCTCTCGGTTTTTTTCCGCGGTAAATGGAATTATTGCTGTCTAACATTAAACATGGGCACACGCACACACATAACACACGCTCCCGCTCTCTCTCTCTCTCTCTCTCTCTCTCTCTCTCTCACACACACACACACACACACACACACACACACACACACACACACACCACAGAGGAGTATGTGGATCGTATACGTACGCACGCACAGATGCGCACACGCGAGCGAGCAGTCACACACACACACACACACACACACACACACACACTTCCTGCTTGACTTCCCCCCAGGCGAGCCCTGGCTCTGTTAAGCACACAAAGGGATAAAGTTTAATAGCGATTCTGTAACGAGGAAGACAGAGAGAGAAATGAGAGAGAAAACAGGCAGGAAGGGAAAATAGCAGTGTAATGGGAGTTGGAGTGTGAACAAATAATTATCGTTAAGCACAAAACGTATACCGAATCTGTGGCCAAACGGAACATTACCAAATCGATATTCTTGCCTTCTCGGTCTCCGCTCTCGTGGAAGGTTTTGTGACTGGCGGAGAATAGCATCTGCATTCATTGCAATGACGGACTTTTAATAATTAAATGAACAGTTCGATCGTAAATGCTATGTACAATAAATAAAAGAGTTAGAATCAGCTACTTTGTTTATTTGTTTGTTTTCCAAAATTTTAGTGCAGAACGAATGTAGGCCTTCCGATTTAATCCTGGTTGTGTGCACGTGAAAAACGCTTGCTGTTAATGTTCTCATCACCCGGGGCCAGGGTTTTTGCTTGGATGGTAACAGACTTAGAGTTTAACAAGTTCTCATGAGCTTGCAGTGCAGTGTCTCTTCCGGTGGGTTGCCTCATGGCGACTTGACATTGACTGTTCCCTGTGGATTGTCGGCGCCGGGGTTGCCGCGGTCCCGGCTGGGCTGTGGCTGTGGTCGGAAGGAGCGGCGTGGGTGCAATGTATACCACTGATGTGGCACAGAAGATGGGACAGCAAAGAAATCGTTCACAGGAGCAGATAGCGACTACGCTCATATTGTCACTATATGTTAACGAGAAATCGTCAGGTTCTAAGTTCCCTGTCGTCTCAAAATCAATCCTGCCGCTGGGTAAGGAGGGTAAGCGTTGTTCACGTGCATATAACGATAACTGGGCGAAAAGATCCGAGTTCGTTTGGTACAAACTGCCGCGAGCTCGAGCTTGTCTGCACTTTGAAATGCTGAGAAGAATTCTATATTCGGAGTCTTTCTGTCAGATCTTTGCTTTATAGCATTTTTTAATATTCCAGTAACAGTTCAGATTTAAACCAAACTAGCTACATAATGATCATCATAGTTTGTTCTGTGCGCTTTATGTCTGCATTTGTTCCAGCCGAATCAGTGCCCTTAGCAGCCTTCGTTTGGAGTTATCAGTATGTGATTGTCTCATACACAGGAGTGTGAGTTTTCCTTCTGATTAGTTATTACTAAACTGATTTAATTTCTATAGACATAAATCAATCGTAACAGGGATATAACATCCATAGACCCAGCAAACAGATAAGATGACTGAATGACACAAAGGCAGGAAAAAGAAAGACAGGGAAAAAACTGACAAAATTGAAAATTAAACTACTGTTATGTAGTCGCCGTGGCGAAGTGATTAGCGCCGCGAACTCCCGGCTCAGAGGTCGTGGGTTCGATTCCGATTTAGAACAGTTCATTTGCGGGATTTTTCTGCCCCAGGGGGTTCATTTGGAAAACTTGGACCACACAGTTGGGTTTCATCCACTTAATGGACGCGTCTCTGAGAACGTTGCTTGAGTTCCCTGACCAACATAGCAGGTGTCATATCTCTCGCGCCTGGTTGACGACGGGAAATACTATGAAAGCAAGGACAGAGTACAAACTTGTCGTGCAGTCTCATACCAGAAATCCGTAGCATCAGATTCATCACTCTAATCCTCATTATTCAGCTCACAAAAAAGAATGTCTCAAATTCTGTGGCCGTTCATGCCCTGCTCTCACGGTGTCTGGGTGCGTGCATGCGTGCATGTGTTTGTGTTAGAGAGAGAGAGAGAGAGAGAGAGAGAGAGAGAGAGAGAGAGAGAGAGAGAGAGAGAGAGAGAGAGAGAGAACGACAATGACAATACTTTATTGACAATAGTTAAACAACCCTTATGCCAAGGGAGTGTATGCGCAATTTTCACTTAGTGTTGCCAAACTCTGCAAACAATAGAAATGCGAGTCAGAAAACAAGCATACACACAGAAAACAGTTGAACAGTACTAATGACTAGAAAATGAAGAAAAAGACCATCCATCAAACAATATTCTCATCACAATAAAAAACTTATTGCAAATCATAATTGACAAACACAGCCTACATATTCAGTTTTTTCTCTCTAAATCTAAAAGCTTCCGCCACAAACTTAGCAAATGAGTTTTACAATGTATACATTTTCAGAGGATGCAATACCAGAGGTTTTGAGTTTGACCCAAAAAAATGACAAAGGCAGAACAATCATTTCTAAATTTATTGTTCTCTTGGCATCTAAAAACGAAGTGTTCCTCGTCTTCAATTTCTTTTGAGCAGGATGGACACATCAAATCACTTTCCGCGTGCATGAACCATCTTTTTCTTGCTTTATACCCCAGGTTTCTCGTTCGAAACCGAGCAAACACATCTCTAAATCGCTTACAAAAAATTGCTGTGAGATACTTCTCAGCTTGAAAAAAGATCTTTAAATGAGTGATAAAACTCACACTTGTCACTTTCTTCCAGGTTACTATCCCAGTTTTGCATGTGGCACGCAACCAATCTTTCTTTAAACTCTGCAAAAAAAATGACTTCGTCATCCACACAATGCCAAATCCATTTACGGATAGAACTCTCTTTGTTCAAATGCCCAAGAGAGAGAGAGAGAGAGAGAGAGAGAGAGAGAGATGGGATGAGGCTTTGTTTGGTGGGTTTGGAGGAGGAGGGTTAAAGCTGAAAGAGAGAGAGAGAGAGAGAGAGAGAGAGAGAGAGAGAGAGAGAGAGAGAGAATGTATCGAAGTGTCTGTGTGTGTACGCAAGCCTACGTGTCTGCCCCTGTGGACAGAAGCCAGTCCCCCAGGAGAAGAAAGGCACCACGTGATCACGTCACGTGGTGCTTCCCAAGACTCCACGCTCCGATCATCGGTCTGCTTCAACAGTCTGCAACAACACGACAGCGCCCCCAAGCGGGGTAAAGGGGAGTCACTCTCTCTGTTTTCATTGGGTCTGATTCGATTAGTGGCAAGATGGGGTCTTCGTTGACTTTTGGTTAGATGGTCGGAACTCGCTTAATTGGTCGGTTGGCTGGTAGGTCAGCCAGTTGGCTGGTTGCTTGCTTGCTTGCTTGCTTGCTTAGTCACTTGGCTGGTTAATCACCTGACTTGTTAGTCGGTTGGTAATTTACTTGATTGGCTTGCATATTACTTGGTTTACTTTTAAATTCTACAGATGTAACACGCTAAGATTTTAGAGGGGGGGGGGGTAGGAGGTGAGGGGGGAGGGGGCTGGTAATTAGGAGTATTTTATTTGATTAATCAAGACACCTGGTTGTTTTGTTAGTTTTTTTATGGATTTTTTGTTCATGTATTCCGATGTTCTCCTTCGCAAGCACGCATGAAAATTAATAAAGTAAATTATTGCAGATTTTATATATTGCAGAATAACACTATGGAAGACATATTACAGAACTCATAATATAAGAGACATAGTACAAGACATACATCATGAAAGACATATTGAAGAATCCATATTACAGAAGATATAGTGATGAACCTGCAATTTCAGAGACATATTCTAGTGCGCACGTTAGCGAAAAAAAAATTGCAATAAAAGAGAAAAGGTGAGGCAGGTGACGGTTGAGAAGGAAGGTCGATGAAAAGGGGGACCTAGGGAACCTTCAGGACGAAGAAGCCTCTTGCGGGAGTCATTAAACGTTCCTAACACCATACGCACCGGGAAAGAAGAAAAACAGGTGGAATGGAGAGGAAAAAAGGTGTTAACTGTATGCGTCCATTGCAAGCGGTATAGGCAACGAATTTGAACAATCCCTCGAAAAGCATGACATGAGGGTTGTGGATCTGGAGGTCCCATGCAGACGACGAAGTGCCTGACGCATGTGTGACATTCAAGGGAAGTAGATGTCATTGTTCGCCTGAGACTCTCTCTCTCTCTCTCCTCTCTCTCTCTCTCTCTCTCTCTCTCTCTCTCTCTCTCTCTCCAAATGTTTTTTTATTACCGATTTATTTGTGCTGTCCTTCAGCCATGTCGTGATGCTTCCGTGCCTGGAACCTGGAACCAAGGCTGCTCGAGATCTGCTCCAAAGGGTTTTAGGAGGATCTTATAGTCATCCCATTTGTGTTGACCACCAAAATACTGCCCTCTGTAGAACACTTGTTGGATGTGGTGGGAGCAGGGAGTCATGGTTCGAGCTGTAGTTTGATTAACGTCAGTTGGCCCTGTGCAGATCATCAGATTCATTCTCTCGCTGTAGTGAATGCAATGGCAAAGTCAGATCTATACTGCAGGAATGAAGTCGGGATACAGTGGACGACTACAGCGTCCTTCAGGACTCATTGTGCCATACACACTTCAAAGCCCTTGCTGAGAGTCGCCTTCAACCGTGTTGAACCTCCTGATCGGTTTCATTGATTGTTTGTTTGTTTGTTTTAGTTTCGTATTCTGCTGAATCCAGTCTTCAAATACTAAAGTAGACAAGCCCCCACTCCCCGAGGCTTTGAGACCCGTCATCTACTCTTTCCTGGCTTTTCCGACTTGTCCAAATTATGGATCGTGGGGGAAGGGGGGGTGTGGAGGAGGGAGGCGGCGTCGGAAGATGGAGAGCACATAAGCTCCAACATTTCAGTCAAAAAAGGGAATAAGAGAAATAACCTTGGCCGCATAGCTTTGGCGGAGGACATCCGATTCACTTGTTATCTCTGCACGTGAAACACGGAGTGCTGGGTCAGTAGAACACTTTGTAACCACTCTGTTCAGCTGAGCCTTGGCTCTCCATTGTCTTCTTCCGACCACAGCTGGACAGTGATGGACTGGCTGTACTGAAAGGCTTTGTTCACCTTTTTGTTTGTCAGATAAGGGAGGGCGGTGAAGGTCTAGCCTTTGCCGTTCAGTTTCCTTTCTTTGGGGAGCAGAACGAGGCAGACTTTTTGTGGCTGATTTTGCATTGATGGATGTAGACCGGAGACATGTTTTTACTCCCCTTTAGAGCTACATTCAATTGAACATATTTTTTTCTCTTTCATTTTCTTTTCTTTCATTTTACCCGTTTTCTTTTTGTGTATTTGTTTTTCGTTCCTTTCCTCGCTTCATTCCCACCTTCCCTTCTTCCTACCTTTCTTCTCTCCACTTTCATTTTCCTCTCTGTCTCTGTCTCTGTCTGTCTATCTGTCAGTTTCTCTCTCTGTGTGTCACACTCACACACGCACGCACGCACACACACACACACACACACACACACACACACGCGCGCGCGCGCACGCACACACACACGTACACACACACACACATTTAAAATCTATTTTGTCGGCATTATATCATTTATTGGCGATCTTCTCATCACATGAGATCCTTTCCTTTGTAAATTAACATCTCTGTCTTTTCTTTAAAATCATGTCATCTACTTTGAATACCCCTTTTTTGCTTGATCCAACCTTCTTTTCAGAATTATACCGCTTGCCATTTCAATCTCTTCGACGTCAGCACTTTTGCCAACAGTAATATAGAAGAACAGGTAGGGTCAACCGATGCATGTTTCATCAAACTGGAAGGGAGGCTAATTTTCTGAAAGTCTGTACAGTTTCCTCACTGCTTCTACACGTGAAATGTGGAACACTTAGTTAACAGTGTCTTGAAGCCCCTCTCATCATGCGAAGCCTTAGCTGCCCTAGCTCGTTCACCATTACTCCTTCCCTCCCACCACCAAGGGACAGTGACAGATGGGCCAAATGGAAACGTATTGTTCACAGTGGTGCTGGTCGAAAGATGGAGGGCTGGGAAAGCCGTTCCTCTTGGGGACCGAGAGACATTTGTTTTACTGCTTTTTCATTGATTGAATTGGAGTGGTGGCGTTCTTTCGTCACGTTTTGTAAGGCTACTTGTTACGTGTTCAGTGTCCTGACTCTTCAGCTCTCTTTTTTAACTTTGTTGTTGTTGTTGTTGTTGTTGTTGTTCCTCGAGTGTTCTTGTTTTAGTGTGTGTGTGTGTTTCCCCTGCAATTTGTTTTCCTTTGTGAGTGTGTGCTTTTGTTCATTTCTTGTTTGATTATCTGTCTG
>CM065716.1:39498248-39500748 GCA_033310375.1 Conus canariensis | reverse complement strand
AAAGGGAGCCCTTAAAGTTCATACAGTTTGTTCACGGTCGTCTGCACGTGAAATGTCGAACACTAGGTCTGCATAGAGCCTTGGAGCCTTTCTGACCCGCTGAACCTCAGGTGTCTCAACTTGCTCGCTCTCTCCCTCCCTCCTGCTGCCAAGGGACGGTGACAGATGGGCCAAATGGAAACGCATCGTTCACCGTGGTGCCGGTCAAAAGATGGAGGGCGAGGAAGCTTCAGCCTGTGCCATTTCTCCTGGGTCCAGCACTAGGGAGATGTTTGTTTTACTGTTTTTTTTCGCTGATGGTGTGTGGAGTGGTGGCACTCTTTTGTTATCCTCCTGCTTTTTTTATAACTTTGGGTGTTTTGTTCCTTCTTTCTCTGTTCATCTATCTGTGTTTATTTTCTTTCTCTCTGTCCATCTTTCTGACTCTTCGTATATATCCTCTCTCTCTCTCTCTCTCTCTCTCTCTCTCTCTCTCTCTCTCTCTCTCTCTCTCTCTCTCTCTCTCTTTCTCTCTCTCTCTCTGGTATCTTCCCTTCATCCCAAATCCTCCTTTCTTCTTTGAGACTGTTCAATTTCTTGGTGGGTATTCTCGCCTTTAAAAAAAATTTTTCGTAAAAAATTGTTTCTATCCTTTACGTTCATGCCTTCTACACAGAATCTGCCTTCTTCTCCTGATCTGACCTCAGATGTATACTCCTTGCCGTTCATGTCGACAACTTTGTTGTCAATAAATCTAGAGAGAAAAATATATATATATATATATATATATACTTATATATGTGTGTGTGTGTGTGTGTGTGTGTCTCTCTCCTCTCTCTCTCTCTCTCTCTCTCTCTCTCTCTCTCTCTCTCTCTCTCTCTCTCTCATCGTATGTTGTTATGTAAACAAGTACGCTTCGTGTCTGCATGATCTCTATGTATGTAGTTGTCCACGTGCATGTACATGTGCCATGCCTTGGGTGTCCCTGGACCGCGTCTGCTTTTAAGTAAACCATTGTTTGGTGATATCCAATGCCCAGTGTCGTATTTACAGCGCGCAAGTGACGTGGATATGCCAAGCCACGTGATTATGAACTGAAAATGTGCAGTCTCATATTTCTCTATAGCACGCTCCGTGCTTTCAACGTATCACTTGTCAACTCGATCACAGTATACGCAGGCAGAAAAAAAAGTAACAAGGAAGTGAAGCAATTAAGAAAGAAAGAAAGATAGGAAGAAAAAAAGAAAGAGAAAAAGAAAGAGAATAAGAAAGGCAGAAAAGCAAAGAGAGAGAGAGAGAGGGGGGGGCAGATAGACAGACGGAGGGGGTGGGGGCCGGGGGGGGGGGGGGTAGGCAGATAGACAGAAAGACAGACAGTTTTTCATTTGAGCGTTTTGAAAAGTACAAAATTGGGAATTAACATAAATATGCCTCTTGTCAATTGAACAACAAACTAAAAGGCAGCCGGCAACTCCTGAATATCAAAACTATCCATCTAACCAAAGCAACAACATGAAAAGAAACGTGTAATTTATTTTCAGTTTCAAAACTTCTTCTTCTTGACTATCATCACTGTTCTTTTTAACATCATTGTCAGCAACAGAAGCAGTTTGATATTGTCATTTCTAAAATGAGTAAACTCGTGGTTCATCACGTGAGTGTGTCTGTGTATGTCTGTCTGTCTGTCTGTTTCTGTTTGTGTGTGTGAGTGAGAGAGAGTGAGAGAGAGAGTGTGTGTGTATGTGTGTGTATCTGTACGTCCCAACGTGTGTGTGTGTGTGGGGGGGGGGGGGGGGGGCATTGGTGGGAATAAATGTGGGTGGGTGCTCAAGTATATGCGCGTATGTAGGTATGCATGTGCAGGCCGGTATACACTAACATGTGAATCCATCGGCGTGTGTATGCTCGCGTGACTACTTTCTTTTTCTTTCTCTTTATTATTTGTTTTGATCTCAGGATGTTAGGTGGTGGCATGATGCTATTGGAACGCTCGTCTCTTCTTCATGCCTTCTTGTTATAAAATCTGGTCACGTTTTTAGGCTTCTCTCAGTAAGTGGATTTCTTGTCTGAGTATTGACAGATTTATGACGTTTCGTCGCTAAGCAAACTGAATCCTGAATCTCCATATAACAATGGGCATGGCAAACAACTCTGGACGTCTTTTTACAGCCCTAGCACGCGGCCACCCAATTGTATGATATCGGATATAAGCTTCATCATGATTTCAGTTTTGGTTGTATTAGAGCCAAGATGTCTTCCACTACACCGACCCTTTCAGGGGATGTCACAATATAGAGGAAACCAGCCCTGTTTGGAAACAGACGCAAACAGTACAGACAAGCATTTCCCCTACTATTCACAGTAAAGTTTTCTAATACCCTTCCTGCAGATAAAATCGACGCTACTAACGGTGCCGGGAATTCCGCTTAATTTATCACCTACGCTTTACAAAAACTAGGGAAAAGTGATTTCGAAAAACATAACGGTGCCACACACACACACACACACACACACACACACA
>CM065716.1:39483248-39493248 GCA_033310375.1 Conus canariensis | reverse complement strand
GCTCCTGGCGTTCCGTCTTTGGAGACCAAGTGAGAGTCGCACAGACTGCATCTCAAGTAATCTCCGTTCTCAAAGATGCGCATGGCATGGTTCAGAACACATGAAAAACAGGCGGAACAGCATCGGAGCAAGTGCACAACCCTGCTTCATCCTTTTGGAGATGCTGAACGGTGCTGATAGGTCGCCACTGGAGAGGGCATAGCGGTCATGCCATTATGAGATCGGCAAACGAACTGGAGAAGTTTTCTGGGACCGATAAGCTTTGCAAGAATACACCAAAGGGCTACAGCTGACTGTACCAAAAGCCTTTGTCAGATCGATGGAGAGAACAAAAAGTCCATCTGCCGCTCAGCGCACATTCTTCTCTGGACCTGTCTCACCATGAAGACCATGCTGATGGTGTTGTAGTCTGGCCTAAAACCACAGTGCGGCCATAAGTAATTGACAGTAAATCTAGAGGACTATTTATAATCGTTCCTTTCATCGTCCTAATTGGCTGATCAGTTCATCATATCTTTGGTTCCTTTTGAACAAAGGAAAGACGCAAACACTCAACAAAGCCGTTGGGCTATTCATACATAGTTATTCATTTGTTTTTCCCCCCAGTCTATTCAACTCAAAGCATTCGACCTGTTAGCTTGTTGCTTTCTGCGAACATTGATTCTGATCTTCGACGGCACGATTCTTCATGACGATAGAACTTCACATGCGTGCGCGCGCGCGCGCGTGTGTATGTGTGTGTGTGTGTGTGTGTGTGTGTGTGTGTGTGTGTGTGTGTGTGTGTGTGTGTGTGTGTGTGTGTGTGACCGTCTGTTTGTCTGTGTTTATGTGTGTGCTTGTCTGAATACGTGTGTGTATGCGCGCAAGTGCATGCGCGCGCGCGCGCGCGCGTGTGTGTGTGTGTGTGTGTGTGTGTGTGTGTGTGTGGTGTGTGCGTGTGTGTTTATATGTGTGAATGTGGTTTTGCGTGTGAGTGTGTGTGTGTGTGTGTGTGTGTGTGTGTGTGTGTGTGTGTGTGTGTGTGTGTGTGTGTGTGTGTGCTTCTTTGTGTCTATCCGTCTGTCTGTCTTTGTGTACGTGAATGTGCGTGTATGTGTCTGTCTGTCTGTCTGTGTGATTGTGTGTGTGTCTGTGTGTGTGATTCAGTGCTATAGGTGAGAGCACGTACGTGCTCACACACGTGCACTGGCGTATTAATGTATGTCTCTGTCTCTGTCTCTTCAGGGGGGGGGGGGGGGGGGGGGGGGGTGTGTGTGTGTGTGTGTGTGTGTGTGTGTGTGTGTGTGTGTGTGTGTGTGTGTGTGTGTGTGGCGTGCGAGCGTGTGTGTTCGTTAAAAGAATGCTTCGGGTGTTTCTGGCTTTTTGATGTGATCAAACATAAGGAACACATTTAGCTTTTTTTCTTTTGTCTTTTCAAGTCAAATAAACAATGATTATCCATTCCGTCGCTTTTCTTTGTTTTGTCTGAATATGTTGTGACATAAATGATTCTTGCACGCTCTCTTTTTCTTTTTTCACTCTTTCATGCTTACACACAAACACAAAATACGCACAGACACACACACACACACACACACACACACACACACACACACACACACACACACACACACACACACACACACACGCACACACACACACACACACACACACACACACACACACACACACACACACACATACTTCACACCATAGACCTACAAACCCACATCCATCGCCCCACTCCAGTAAACAAGATTTCCAATAGTCAGAGAAGCGTGTAAGTGAGGAATTCCTGTAGACAGGAGCACCAGACAGTCTGAGCTGACAGGAGGAATTGGATGCACATCAGGATCTCTCTCGGTTGTGAGGTTGCGGCCAGATCTGTCTGACCTCAATCTGTGTGTGTGTGTGTGTGTGTGTGTGTGTGTGTGTGTGTGTGTGTGTGTGTGTGTGTGTGTGTGTGTGTGTGCCTGTCTGTCTCACTGTGTCTCTCTGTTTCTGTCTTCGTCTCTGTCTGTCTGTCTGTCTGTCTGTCTTTCTCTCAATCTCTCTCTCTCTCTCTCTCTCTCTCTCTCTCTCTCTCTCTCTCTCTCTCTCTCTGTCCGTCGGTCTTTGTTAGTCATCAACTCTCGCTTAGTTCCCTGGCTGTAATGGTAACAGTGATGGTAATGACTGGGTGGTAAAGAGTGACAATGGGCGGCGTGGGAGTAACGTTACTGCACAAGCACAGTAGACAGAGGAGACTAATATACTTCCCCTCCCCCTCCATCGTCATCCCCCCCTCCCATCCCATTCTCTCTTTGTCCTAACCCCAAATCCCCAGCATAGTCAAAGTCTCATTGACGTCGATTATTTGTCAGTAACGAATCATTCACGACACAAGACAATGCAATGTTGATACTGCTGATGTAAGATAATAGCATGCTTATAATGAAATGTTAATGTAAGGTAATATGTTTTTCGTTCGTTCCTTTGATCCTCCCTCCGCCCTTTTCCCACTGACTCTTTCCCCCTATATATATTCTGCCCCATCACTCCCCTCCCTCCCCCTCCCCGAGAAGACGGCAGATTGAGGTCAAACCGATCTGGCCGCCGCCTCACAACCAAGAGAGATCCTGATGTGCATCCAATTCCTCCTGTCAGCTCAGACTGTCTGGTTCCCCTGTCTACCGAAATTCCTCACTTACACGCTTCTCTGACTATTGAAGATCTTGTTTACTGGAGTGGGGCGTTGGATGTGGGTTTGTAGCTCTATGGTGTGAAGTGTGTGTGTGTGTGTGTGTGTGTGTGTGTGTGTGTGTGTGTGTGTGTGTGTGTGTGTGTGTGTGTGTGTGTGAATAACAGAGATGTCTGACTAAGCTTCATTCCCTTTAGAATACACTCTCTCTCTGTACCTGTCTGTCTGTCTGTCTAGCATCATTCTCTACGTTTTTATTCTAAATGTATGATTGCGGATGTCCGTATCTCGATGGCCTGGCTTGCTGACGCCGGGATATACTCTGAAAGTAAGCGTAGAGTGCTGCCCTATCATGTAGTGTCTGACCTAAATGGAAGTCCGTAGTATCATCTTTAACATCTTTATCCACATCGATCCGCATCAAAAGAAAAGAAAAACGTCTCGTATCCTGTGGCCTCTCTCTCTCTCTCTCTCTCTCTCTCTCTCTCTCTCTCTCTCTCTCTCTCTCTCTCTCTCACGGTGACCAGTTTAGATTTCTTCTCCATGTTTATGCTCTTGGAGAGCTCGTGTCAAAGCCGTCGTTATCGGCAAGTTCATGTGGACTGTCGCTTGACGGACGTGGTGACGTGACGCCCTCGGGAGGGATCGCTCACTCACGCTGGCTCTGCGAGTAAGCTATTACCGTTATCATCAGGAGGTTTAGTGGGTGGTGTCGAAACGTAAGCTGCATCAGGACAGACGCCGCTGAACACCACCGAAGTGGCACGGCAAGTAGTGCAGGGTCTCCTCTGGCGCGATGCCTCACAACTCCCTCCCTCCTCTTTTCCTTTTTCTCCGCTCTGTCCGCTCCCTCCTCTTCTCTGCTTGTGAACTGTCGTCACTTCCCCACTCCTCTTTCATACATTGCCGTTCTCATGCTGACAGCTGTATGGGTGGAGAGGGGAGGGGAGGGGCATTTTCATGTCTGTTGTTCGTATTGTCTGAAAAAGACATATTTGTAATCAATTTGTCTGTGTTTATTTATATCTTAAACTTGCGCTTCTTCACACGTCCTTTTGTGTATTCACTTGTAGTTTGCTTTGCACATGGTAGCACTATATTCTGTTGTATTCTGACACGAAATTGATACACCCGGTGGATTGCCAGTACCAAGGCTGCGGCGAGAAATCCAGGATGTGGGGGGTGTGGATGTGGACTGGATGCTGCGATGAGATGCGTGTGGTTAGATTTCTTTTAATGGTGGTTGGTGTTGTGTTCTGGATTGGTTAAATCAAAATAGACAAGGGACAACAGGAATGGTATGACAGGGTCTTCTCCGGTGAGCAGCCCATTGCGGTCCCATTGTCTTAGCGGTCTGCGGAGGACTAGCGCTGGGTCAGCGACGGCATGAACCTGGACTTGGCAGTCCACGGGAAAAAGGTGATGAGAGACATTACTTACACTCCCAACGGGATTAAAAGAAAAAATCCAACAGGGGTTAGAGGAGAATCATGTAATTGATACTTTTGGTAATACTAACAACAATAACAGTAATGGTGATGATGATAATGGTGGTGCTTATGATGATAATGGTGGTGATGATGATGATGATGATAATGATGATGATGATGATGATGGCGACGACAATAACAACAACACAACACCAAGAACGACAACAACAACAATGATAATAATAAAGATAACAGCAACAACAACAACAATGATAATAATAGCAATAAATGATAATAATAATTATCATTATTATTATTATGATATCGGTAATGATAATGATAATAGTAATGATGATAATAATAATAATGATGATGATGATGATATAATACTAATACTCATAATAGTTATAACGATAATAATAATGATAGTAATAATAGTAATGATGATGATAATCATAATAACAACAACAACAATGATAATAATGATAAAAACAATGATAGTAGTAGTAGTAGTAGAGTAATGATAATAATGATAATAACAACAACGACAATAACAACTATAACGAGGAGGAGGAAGCGGAGGATCAGTGCATGTAGCGCCATATTCAGAATAGTGTGCGTCTGTGGCGCATGTCATTTTACAGTCTCAGAGGAAGTCAAAGTCCCCCAAAACACAAACACATATAAAATAACATCATTCAGTGGAATCGTCAACAAAAAGTATGTCTGCAAAATGAGAGAGCAAAACATGAGAAAACAAAAGAGAGAGACGGGTAAGCCTGATTATTCATGAAATAGAAATATTTATCTTACGATATGGACAGAAATCAATGAAGTGAAATTGTGAGGGGGAAAAATGAGCTGCGTGTTGCTGCTGGTTTACGATTCTAAAAAGAAAGAAAAAAGGTCAAATCACGACGTCTAAAAATGTCCCACTGTACTGAATAATTCAGTGCAATGTCGGATCTTGGGCGCTCTACAACGGTTAGCATGCAGCAGCTAACAAAGGTTAATTCCTTGTTTTATTCAATGCTGTAAGCTACTCCGAATTTTTCTTTTTATCTTATTTACATCCGTTTGCCTCTCTCTCTCTCTCTCTCTCTCTCTCTCTCTCTCTCTCTCTCTCTCTCTCTCTCTCTCTCTGTCTCTCTTTCTCTCTCTCTCTCTCTGAATGAAAGCATAGTAAGAAATTTCTCTATTTACTTATTCAAGGCATTTCAGTTTAGATCAGTCATGACTTCGTGACAGAGCAGTCCATCCAGTCTTTCTAGTCTTCTTTCATTCTTATATTGTTATGTTCCCCATACCCCCTTCATAAGGTGCAATGGCCTTTATATGAAGTAAACCATCTGAGTTCTAAGTTCTCTCTCTCTCTCTCTCTCTCTCTCTCTCTCTCTCTCTCTCTCTCTCTCTCTCTCTCTCTGGGTAGAACAAGACGAACATATATTAAAAAGCAAGTTGAGTTTCGACCAGGTTACAGCAGCATATGCCATACTTTTACTCTCTATCCGTTAACTCAATCATATGACTGAAACTACGAACATGTACAGTGTTTTTGTTGACTGTCAAAGGACCTACTACCCGTTGAATCAAAACATGCTGTTGATCACGTTACATAAAAGTGGACTGGATGGCAAGTTACATCTCTTCCTGGTGTGCATATGTGCGAGACAGAAGCATATTCTTGCATGTTTTTCATTGCGCTTCGAGGAGTGAAACAAAGATGTATATCGACCCCTTTGGTGTTTTCTTTTCCTTACATTTTTTTTCATTGATAGATTAGCAGTCAGTTAACAAAAAAAATGGAAAATATGGCACTCAGATGATCTCAGGGATGGTTTAATATTTTATCATGGTATTTTCAGGTGATATAACATTACTATCTACCAATGCGCTACATCTTCAGAATCAATCAAATAGTTTAAAAGAAGAGGCAGATTGACTGTTTCTCATAGTAAATCTTTTAGACAAGAAAAACTAATGTAATGTTATTCAAAAAGGGTGAGCATATCTCCCGTCATGAAAAATAGTTTTACGGCATCCTGGAGGTGTCGTAATGGATATCCAGGCATGCTGTTTACAACAAGTTTGATCTTTGTTTTATCATGCGGAAGCAGAACTTGTAAAACAGGAAAAGAAAAGGGTCATAGAAATTTTGAGAAAATTGTGCAACTAACAAATGATTCCAGTATATTCTGGAAAGTGTTTCATACACAAAATTGAACAGGACCTGACATGTGGTGCTGAAATATGGGGACCTTACGATAATATAGATTTAGAAAAAGTTCGTACATTTGCGATAAAACACTTTTTAACGTTTTTCTGCTTACTTCGAATACAATTATATACAGAGAAACTGGCAATGCGGATTTAGAAAAAGTGTCGTACATTTGTGATAAAACACTTTTGAATGTTTTTCTGCTTTCTTCGAATACATTTATCTACAGAGAAACTGGTCGATACACGTTGTAAATTAGCTCCTGTGTTAAATACGTAAAACATTGGTTAAAATTGATCAATGTCAAGACTGTGTAGACAAACTTAAAAAGAAGAACATAAATGACGGAAAGAAAAGAGAGCTTGTTTTGTGAAGATGATTTGAACTGTGCACAGATCTGGAATTGTTTGTTGCTTCATTCAGTAATTCCGATTTTCCTGTCCCTTCGTCGCTTGTTCTGGTTGGTCTCTCTAAAACAGATCTCTAACAAATGAGAAATTGACAGATAATAGAGACAGCAACGAAAAACGAAAGAGAAATTTAAACAATTTAGTTTAAGAATCGACTTAATCTCCTATACAGAAAGATAAATGTAGCTTTCAAGGGCCACAGGTCAAAAGAAAGATTCTCTGCTTATGTTCAGCTCATACATCAAAATTAGGAACGTCTTCTGATTGGTCGAAGAGCCGTCAGAAATTTGGACTCCCAGCTACCTCACCAACCGAGGTGGAAAGGGAAGGTGGGGGCGCGGGGGGGGGGGGGGAGAAGGTTGTTGGTGGGTGCTGCCTTTTGTTTGTGCGGTCTGCACTTCACTTCAGCTGACATCAAGAAGCCAGTACAGCATTCCTGTACTCTTCTCACTGAGCGATACATTTGTCGCTTGCTTGTTTGCCAATTTTCTTAACAGCGGTCACTTGGTGATCAGCTCACCATCCCTTTGGAGAGCCATTTAAGTTTCAGAACACTTACTGCGAAAGAATTCTTTCTCTCACCTCCCTCCAGCCCCCACCCCCCCACCCCACCCCCCCTCTCTCTCTCTCTCTCTCTCTCTCTCTCTCTCTCTCTCTCTCTCTCTCTCTCTCTCTCAAGCCGAAGTCTGTCATTTAAAATCCTAAACTAACACCAGGACTGATCTTTTAGTCAACGTATATTCCATTTACTGCCGGGTCCGACCATAGACCCTTCAGTACCAACGGTTTCGAGGAGGAGAACATGTAAGAAAACGAAGTTCAAAGGAGATGTTGGTGCTTTTTGAGTGACAGGGTAATTTGGGTGTAGTCACAATCTATCTGCCGTGTCTAACTGTGTGCAGAGCTAGTCGGCCCCAATCTGTCGTAACTCTCAGTCACCCTGAAGGGATGGTGCTGTCTGTCTGCCTGTCTGTTTGTCTGTCTGTCTCGCTAATGAGGTGCCGTTTACCTATGGTAAACCAGACCTGGCTGACGCTGCAGAGAGGCAGAAGTGGAAAAGAACGACAAAAGCGTTTCAAAAGTTCGTAACCTGCACATGAAGGAAGTAGGTTACAGCTATGAAAATTGGCACACTTTCGCTCGTGCCTGTCAAAAGGTGACACGTAAATAGACCTGCTCCAGAAACAAACCAGGGGAAGAAAACGTCTGCCTTTCCATTGCAAATAGAGTTATCTTTCCTCAGTTTATGGGTCAGTATCATTTCGTAATTTGTGCAAGCGTCGTTTGGTAAACAAACGTCACATTATACCCGAAGACCGATAGATTTGAACTAATCGATGATAAATAGCAATACGCGAAGTTGAACTGTTTCTAACACAGCGTCTGCACTACAAGCGCGCCCTGTTTTGGCGTGTTCTTCGCACGTTTGAACTGTTAAGCCAACTGGTGGGGCAAAGTAGACTTGTTCCACGCAAAAAAAAATCAGGGGAAGATAACACCTGTCCTTCTATTGCAAACAGAGTTACCTTTTCCTCATTTATGGGCCAAGCAAATAGGTCGAGAGAGTCAAATATTTGATTTGAAACGCACGCCAAGATAACGATCAACTGTCTGCATAGCAGTAGCACCGTTTCACACCCATGTTTTGGTATTTTCTCTCTCTCTCTCTCTCTCTCTCTCTCTCTCTCTCTGATTGAGCTATTAAGCTGACTGATCGGGCAAAATTGCCTGGGGCCTTCTCGCCAGTGACATCTGTCCCATGAAAACGTTGGGTCACTTGGCTGAAAGCGAGCTCTGGTACAGATTACCTCCCTTGCAGATTTCGGCACGTTGTCTATTGTTGTGTCGTGAAGTCATCAGCAAAGTGGTCTGCTTGCCACTGAGGCTTTGAACTGTGTGATCATTCACCACATCTGACACGCTCTGAATACCACGTCTTTCCACATCCGAAAAAAGTACTTGGCTGAGGACATTTTGCATATGTTACTGACGTCATGGCTTCCGTCGTGCCTGTCCACATAGGAAAGGGTGTACTGGGGCGAGAAGGGGGTGGGGAGAGGGGTGAAAATGACAGCTGATAAAAAATGTTTAGATCTATTCTACTTCTTCACATGGAGACTAAGAACTTTTGAGCCACCTTCGTAGACTGACTGGACAATTTCCGTAAAACTGTGCCAAGACTCAGATCGTGGATTGAAATTTTTCTTGTTTCTTATTCCTTTAATCGTATTTCCTTCCCCATTCCCTATTCTTCCCTTCACTGTCAAGAAGATTTCTCTCGTTTGTTTTCTCTTTACTTGTATTTTCTTCCCAACTCGCTATTTTTCCCTTCACTGCCACTGAGATTTTTCTCATTTTTTATTTCTCGAATTGTATTTCCTTCTCAGTTCCCTATTCTTCCCTTCACCGGTTGCCCTGGGGAGACTTGTGGGTGGTGCTTTTCTCCCCGCGGGAGTGACAATATCAGAGAACTCTAGCTTATCTGACTCTGTTAGATGTCGTAGCTGGACACAACGAGGCCTGTTCTAGACACAAGCCTCTTCTAGAATAGGAAAGTCGACACCTGACAGGCGTTAAAAAAAAGCTCAGTTTGCAATGCAGGATTTGAAATTTGCCTGCCATATGCTGTCAGTGGAGATTTTTGTATTTACACTTTTACGCCCAGTTTACTGTTACCTTACTCTCCTTCCTCTACCCCCAAACCCCTCCCAACCCTTATCCCCACCCCACCCCTAGATACTCCCTTTTTTATAAGCTATGCTTTTTGCTAACTCCTCGTCATAATGACAGTTGTCTCCACTCCTTTTTCGTTCTGCGCACTGTGGATTTACACATGTCTGATCATAAACTCCCTGTCCAACAATGGGTTTCAACAGCGACTTTATTATCAATATGATGCAAGTGTATTTTTGCAACAGTGAAATATTCTTTTTGTTCAGGAACATTGTCTTCATTGTGTCAATATTGGCAAACTTATGATTGACCAGGTAAGTTGATATGAATCATAATGAGAAATATACTCCGCTGCAAACTGATTTATTTCTGTTTCGTCTTTCTGCCACACTGTTGGTGTCATCTTGATTATTAATTGAAATTCATTTGTATTCATCATCACTTTGATTGTTTCTGTCACTCTGTCTGTCTCTCTGTTAATCTTATTTTGTCCTAACTGCTGTTTGGATCGTGTTCTGTTATCCATGTGTACTTTCATGTATTTGTAATTAACGTTTTACCCATCTTCCTCCATCACCATCGTCTCTTTCATTCTTCCTTAAATAAGACA
>CM065716.1:39468248-39475748 GCA_033310375.1 Conus canariensis | reverse complement strand
TAAGAGACCAATGTATCAGAGTTACTCCATGTGCTACAAGAAGAGACCAATGTATCAGAATTAGATAAACGAATATATAGAATTTTTTTTTAATTGTGAGCAAGGAAGTCAGCGTGTTCCGACTGATGACTCAAAATCTATCATCACAACATAAATACTACCCTAAACTAATGATTTCAAGAATTGCCCTAGCAGAGCAGTGCGGTAGCGCCACGACTTGCAGGCTGTCGAGTCGTAGGTTCGAGTCCCAACACAGACATTTCTTCATGGGGGGGTTCCGGCCACTGACATTCTTACCCAGTATTGATTGTGCTATGGGCTCCGATGGGAACTCTGGAACCAAACAGCTGAGCTGATCCACTGCACGGCTGTGTCTCACAGAATCTTGCTCAAAGTTCACGACCAACATTGCAGGTGTCTGTACCTCCCGGATCTGACTGAAGCCGGTATATCTTATGACAGTAAACGTAGAATTCGATCCTGTCATAAAGTCTCAGACCTGAATAGACCTCACAGCATCACCTTCATTATCTTTATCTTCGTTCAAAACTTGCGCAGCGTAGGGGCAGGGCAGTGCGGTGGTGGAAAAAGTCCATGTCATGTCTTCACTATTTCCTGATGACGTGTGTATATGACAATATTTGGCTTTTTTCCTGTGAGTTCTTTTTTACAAAGACAATTTCAGATACTCCAGTTTTTAATCATTCAAGCCGGGAATGAGGTGGAAAGGTGGGGGTGGGGTGGGACTGGAAGTGCAAGGAAGCAAGGAGGGAGGTCTGGATGGGAAAAGCATACAGAGGTTTTACTGGTTTGTGACTGGTTACAGGTTTAAACTCCTTTTTAATAAAAAGTCTTCAAAGCTTCCTCATCCTCCTCCATCCCTTCCTCCTCACCTCCCGCTCTCTCCCCTCTCCCAGACAAAAAAACAACAACTGATCCGCCTCTGAATTCTTAGTCTCATCGACCAGATGTTTACTATTCCTGTTAACAGTCGCTGCGTTTTGTTACATTTTCATTCTCTGTTAAGAACGATAACCCCAAGCCATTGGGAACGAGAGCGTATGACTTATCCACCCTGTGAACATAAGGAGCTCAAGGGGTGGATACCTGCCTCCTCAGAGATAGTCATGCACATTGTTTAATCCAAATAGTACTTCAGTATATTATAAACAATATAACTGATTGGAACAAAAACTAAACAACAATGGATAATACACAGAGAAAAATGAAGAAAAGGAAATGTTCACACTGAAAAGTGTCCGTGAAAAAAGAAAGCATCAGCAACATCACAATTATGCCATTTCGGTGCACATAGCCAAGCAGTCCCATCATTCAATGTTTGGTGGAAAACGTTGTTGTCTTTTTTTCGGAAAGAAATTGTGACTAAGCTAACTTTTACATGCAGAAAAATGAAATGTAATTGCTTCATATTTTGACAGCAGCAACTGCCAGAGTATGATTCTATACCATACACAAAAGACAAAAATGCTGTGTGCGTGTGTTTCTTCTGCAGACCAGCTGTCGACTAGTTATATATATGATAAATAATCGAACTACAACTGAAACGTGTTATTACGTGGACAGGGAAAAGGACGAAGGGAGAGGGTGAGGTGAAAGATAACAAACAGCAAATCATTCTGAATATAAACAGATACATTATAAAATATGACATCCATAGCAAAATCTTAAGACACACATCAAGGAATTTTCATTCACAGTATTCCCATCTGTTGGCAGGCAGTAATGATGAATTCATAACCAGAATATGCCAGTGTCATCAAGTCTTCACCAAAGAATGGAAACTGGTGAAGATTTCCGCCTGGAAATGGTGAAAATGTTCACCTGGAAAATGGTGAAGTTGTTATCGGAGGGGAAAATTAGATGTTCACATGCTCAACAAAAATATAACAAAAATTTCGTATAGCATCTTGAGAGAGACGTGAACCTGCTTGGCCATACACAAGGCAGCACATCATTGCATACTACTTCTTTTCAATCCAAACATCAAAGGCACATACCAGAGGCTGTTAACAATCAGTAGTGTACATCAACCGGCTGTCCAGAAATTTGAAAACCCACCACCGTCTTGCGTGTTCCTGTATCCTGTATTTTCTGCCCCATTTTAAGTACCCCTCAGCAACATTACTCTAATACCCGCTCGGCCCAGCCACCCGAGACACAACCACACCCAGCTCATCCTACCGCAACCCGGGTAGTCCACTAGGAATGAATCACTGTCACGTTGTCATGAGGAAACCCGCCAGAGAAGATACTGCTCTGCTTCCGAAATCATTTCCCCTCTGGAGGGCACCAACTCCCAGTGTTCTGGTATTCCTCAATTATCAGGAACCACTCAAAACGTTAGTCCACACGATCCATCGGTGGATACCATGCCATTATTTGAAACCACAGGATGTTTTTTTTTCTGTTCAATGCCAATGGGTTATGAAGTTGTTTCCTCTGCGGGTTTTTTGTTTGTTTGTTTGTTTGTTTGTTTTTGTCTTACACTTCTTCAAGGTACTTTTTCAACACATTGTTAACCCCATTTAATCAAGGAAACTTTATAATATCACAGCCATACATCTATCAGATAAGTTTTTTTTTTGTTTGTTTTTTTTTTTTTTTTTGCAATGCTCTGTGTAAAGGCAATCCATCCATTTACAACAAACGTTATAACTGTATCCTGCATCATCCTTTCATATGTATGTGGCTGTTTCTTGCACAGCAAAGTTTACCGAATGAAAGGAGAGGGGTGTGTGGACGGGGGAAGGGAACGGGGATATAAGGGAGCGATGGCGGAGGGGGGCAAGCTGGGGCAGAACTGATTCTCACTCAGCTGATGAACTACATTCAAAACTTGGCACAGCAGAGGGGCAGAGCAGTGCGGTGGTGGGAAAAATCCATGTCATGTCTTCACTACTTCCTGATGACGTGTGTATATGACGATATTTGGCTTTTTTTCCGGGCGTGTTCTCTTTTACAAAGGCAATTCCAGATACTTCAGTTTTTAATCATTCGAGTCGGGAGTGAGGTGGTAAGGGGGGTGGGGGGGGGGGACTGGAAGGTGCGGATTCCCTGGAACACCTCCTCCACTCCCACTTCCCCAGACCCTCAAGTATCTGACCAGTCACATACACATGAAGCTGGTGCCCTCTTCAGCGTGTTCCTGTGGACAAGAAGATTGAGCGACCTTGCCCTGTGACTTAAAAGTGCCCGTTTCTACCTGTTCCTGTGAACCGGAAGATCAGAAGACGTTGCTATGGTACTCAGAGGAGCCTTCTTCTTGCATTACAGACATGTGGTGGGGGCCAACGGACACTCCACTCGGACACAAATATTTTGGCTGCCGACGAGAGCGGTTGAAGACCTTTCACTCACCAACAGAAGTGGCTTCATTGTACACCCCGTTAACACGGACAAGAAAACAAAGACTATGAAGACATTCCTTACAAACATTCCAGGCATTCGGGCTTTCCACGTCTCCAGTGCGTTTGAAACAAGCACTGAAATCCTTTGCTGGTCATCTGCAGTACAGTGCAGTCCTGCCACTGAAGGACAAACACGACGCTCTGGCCTTTCTGTTCATGTCTTGACACGCACACACATCTTCACTCAAAATCTGACTTCTCTGATCGGCAGTTAAACAGTCTCCTCTTGATTATTAGTTGATACTGATTGAATAACGTTACAGAGCAGCGGTAGTTGATTATCATACAATCTGCATAACTTGAACAGGCGTGTCATGTGACTGGTGACCCTATCTACCCTAGGGGTCTGGCATTTACAGAGAAAAAAAAAATGATCATATGTAGTACTACGGAAACAAATCTGACCTCACAATTTGTTGCATTCTTTCTGCTTTTTAAACAACAGAAGCCGCAGCAAAGCTGCAGTTACAGGACTAGGAACAATGCACATGTAATAAAACTAAACACTTAAAACTGTTAAATATGTATAAATAACACACAAAAAAAACATTCCGTCGCTACCTATGATTGATTCCAGAATAATTCAGCTGCTGTGCAACGAGTCCTTCATCTCTGAATCCTGCGTTGTATGTTTCCGTGGCATGGGATGTCCTTTGCAGACCCACTGCCAAAACAGAGCGCTTCTTGATTAATACAGACAGTGAGATGACGCCATTGAACTAATGAGCACAAACGTCTACTCCTGTCAATACCCTCACCCCGTTTGGAACTGGCCATTCCGATAAGACTGTAACATTCTAGCGTAATTATGCAGCACCGACCGTTTGGTTGGTTAGTTGGCTGGGTTGGTTGGTTGGTTTATTTTGGTCTAATTTTGGTTGGTTGGTTCGTTGGTTGGTTGGTTGGTTGGTTTTTAAACGAGCCAAGCTTCGTCACAAATACTTCGGAATAAAAAGATGAGTACTGCGGGCTAACGCTTGTGTGATTGGTCGCGCGACAACGCACGACGCTCGATCTGCTCCTGGTTCTCACCACCCTCCTAACCTCCTCCCCCCGCCCCCTTACCTCCCTCCTCTCCCACCTCCCCCCACTACCTTCTTCCCTCCCCACCTCCCCCCCCCACCTCCAATCTCGCCTAACTCTTGTCAATCTCCCATCATCATCAACCACTCCTCTGTCACAACACCGGGCAATAACAAAGACCGGAGACAGAATGTCTCACTACAACCAATCCACCCACCGCCATCTCTGTTTACCCTAGCCCCACCTTCCCCTCCTCCCCTTCACCCTACCCTCCCCCCCCCCCCCCCCCCCCGTGCCCCACTTCGCTATACCCACTCCAGCACACACCTCCGGCTCCCTCTTCCGCACAGCACCACCCCCATCCCCACCCCCACCTCCACCCCACCACGTCTTCGCTTCCCTCTAACGCCTGTTGGTTGCGAGAAATCGGGCGGCGACACCCCCCACTTCTGTTCAATCACCATTGGCATCCGCCATCAATCATGACCACGCCGGCCAACAATGGAAACGCAGTCTGCCGACTCTCGTCTCGAGACCACTCAACGTCAAGAGGCAGTGGCCAACAATCCCTAGCTGTCCATCAGTGCCACTGGTTGTCCACACACCAAAGAAAGATCGGCCCTGGATCAACAACCAGTGTGAGGCATCTGGATAGCTGACTGCTGTACTTGGATAGACGTGGGCAATATTATCGTCGTCATCATCACGTCCTCGGTCCAAGCTGTGCTTTTCGGTCAACTATGGGTCACGGTTGTCTGCAAGGACAGCTGAGAGAAGAGCTGGCCATCTGTTGCGTGCTTTGAGAGAGAGAGAGAGAGAGAGAGAGAGAGAGAGAGAGAAGAGAGAAGAGAGAGAATGTGTTTGAGAGGAGGAGGGAGACGTGGAATGGGGCGGGGTATAGGGAGTAAGGGGGAAGAGGAAGGAGCTAGAATGGATATTAGTCTGTGTGTACTTTAGTGTTTGTGATCTGTGACACACGTGGGCAATGTGTGTGTATGTGTGCGCGCACGCACGCGCGTGCGTGCGTGCGTGCATGTGTGTGTGTGTGTGTTCGCGCGTGTATGCGTGAATGTGTGTGTGCGTGCGTGCGTGCGTGCATGTGTGTGCGCGTGTGTGTGCGTGTGTGTGTGTGTGTGTGTGTGTGTGCGCGCGCGCGCTTGTGTGTGCGTTTGTGTGTGTGTGTTTGTCCGTCCGTCCGTCCGTCTGCCTGTCTGTCTGTCTGTGTCTGTGTCCGTCTGTGTGTCCGTGTCCGTGTGTGTATGTATCTGCCTTTCTGTCTGTGTACGTTTGTCTGTGTCTATGTGAGGTGCGAAGGGGAATTCGTTTCCATTGTGGCCGCATAACCTGCAGCCTGGTAAACCTGGTAAACCTCCTGCTTTCTTGAACGCTTGCTGTGATAAACAAAAAAAAAAGTATGGAAAAAAAAGAAAGAAAGAAAGAACAGAAGCACTGCGATTCACAACCAGTAGTCAGTGATCAACACCAGTCATGAAATGACCCATAACGGATTTTTTGTTTAGTGTAGGCTATTTACAATACACATGTCGTACATCAATCAAATTCAACAACGGATTTCTTCGAAACGGAATGGATTTGTGACTTCATATAAACGGTCTACTCTATGCGTGGCATTTGCGCCCTCAGATCACAATTAACCGATTCATTCAAGTACAACGTGGCGATCTTTTTTTGTTTTATATCTCTTGTACATCAACAAAGTTCATGATAACCTTGCTGATTATTTAAACTCACGCTGTTGATGTATTCTTTAAAATGTGGGGAAAATAAAAATTAAAGTTCTTATCTTCCATTCGGTTAGTGGGAGACTATACATTTGTCATAGAGGTTTTGAGATTTCTGTGCTTTTGTGTATAAGCAAAAGACTAGGGTTTTTTCCAGACAATTTTCAGAATTTGTTTTTGTGGACATTCACAGGAGGTACCACTGGACAGTCCTCACATCAACAGTGTCCTCAGTCCAGGTCCAGTTTGTGCATTCCGTCAGGACTGGTGGTGGAGGAGGAGGGACAGACGGAACAGACCAGTGATGACGTAATCTTTCCGCTTCCATGGCTCTTACGTCATTTGGAGGTCTGCAAGATCAACAGCGTTTAGGTCTTACAACTTTCTGCCATGGGTTTTGCTGTGGGGATTTTCATGTCTAGCTCTGCAGGTTTTATGATCATCGGCTGTTTTCAGTGTTGAAAACACGTAACTATAACACCGGACAGATTCGTTTTGTGGAACTGGTAACAGAAGTTTAAAGACAGTCCATATACGATTCTTGTGACATGATTTGAGCTCTCTGTACACAAGTTATGTTTCAAAGGGTTAAAGTTTTCGGCTGTTCAGCTGACAGGTCATTGATTTCGAGCTACTCGCGGGGTGGAAGTTTTTACGGCTTGAAAACCCTGTCTGTCCACCCAGCAGTAAACGGGTACCTGATTCGGTTCAAGGAGCGTTAAAGGGGATGAAGGAGAGGGATAGGCTGTGCCTCCATCAATGCCGTGCCTTTGACACAGTGAAGCTCTATCGGTTCATTGCCGCTATGGCCTAAGCTACGGGACATCTTTTGACTGCACAAACAGGAACACTCGAGAGCTTCAGCCCTGTGTGTCTTTAGAGCTGTTCTAACAGCGGCGATGAATATAACAATGGAGTCAAAATGATCACACGTCACTAATCATAGCATAATTTTGTAGCTGCCTCCCTCCCACAAACTTTACACCACTAGGAATGTTTGTCATTGAACCTTCCCCGCCTCCCCCTTCCTTCCCCTCTTCCCTCCCGCCTCGCCTCTGCTTTCCCCACTTACCTACCCCGCGTGTACATAGAACCGAGAAGACTTTTCTGTAGCAAGTTATCAATGGCTTTTTTTTTTTTTTTTTTTTTTTTTTTTTTTTTTTGCGGGCGAGTAACTTTTTGCGTTCTGTCATATTGCACTAACAGCGTTGAGTGACCAAGTCCCACCGTGTGAAACAAAGGGATCACAATTCACCCGTATGACCCTGCATCCTTAGTGTCAGGACCGAGAAAGAGTTTATTATCTG
>CM065716.1:39438248-39440748 GCA_033310375.1 Conus canariensis | reverse complement strand
TTGAGTGGGTGAATGGGGAAAAATAAAATAAATGCTTCTCAAAATGAGCCTTCAGCAAGCTTATAGTCTCCAAGACAGAGACAGTCTCCAATGGGAAGGAAACTCACTAACATATAACTCCTGGTCAGATACCGATATTTCGAAACCTGATTGTTTCTCCTCAGTAACCGCGGAAAGTGGTAATTAGACTCCTCTGCCTTCTCGTTTTTAAGAAGAATGCTATCCCAGAAAAAGCTGGTGTGCGATACCGCAGTATGTTTGTTGAGATTTCAAAAAAACAACCAAAGATGCCACCTAAGAAGCAAAAGAAAATCATGAAAGAGCAAAACAAGCTACATTTTCTTATAAAAAGTAGAAAATATAAAAAGATAACCTCTTAAGACACAAGTGCTGAGGGCCAGTTCTTGGAATGAATCTGCAAGGGACTAAATTACAATAAACTAATAAATTCCAAGGATAAGTACCGCACCATTCCAGCAACTTACAGAGCAGCTTGGTGTTGCAATGACTGCAAGAAATATTCAATTATAAACAAAGCTTGCTCTTATGTCTTAGATTGAAGAAATAAGGGGAGACAAGCATTCGTATCTGCAGTGGTAGATAATTCTGCCTAACTAACAGTATGTGCTTGAGTGGGTGAATGGGGAAAAATAAAATAAATGCTTCTCAAAATGAGCCTTCAGCAAGCTTAGTTAGGCAGAATTATCTACCACTGCAGATACGAATGCTTGTCTCCCCTTATTTCTTCAATCTAAGACATAAGAGCAAGCTTTGTTTATAATTGAATATTTCTTGCAGTCATTGCAACACCAAGCTGCTCTGTAAGTTGCTGGAATGGTGCGGTACTTATCCTTGGAATTTATTAGTTTATTGTAATTTAGTCCCTTGCAGATTCATTCCAAGAACTGGCCCTCAGCACTTGTGTCTTAAGAGGTTATCTTTTTATATTTTCTACTTTTTATAAGAAAATGTAGCTTGTTTGCTCTTTCATGATTTTCTTTTGCTTCTTAGGTGGCATCTTTGGTTGTTTTTTTGAAATCTCAACAAACATACTGCGGTATCGCACACCAGCTTTTTCTGGGATAGCATTCTTCTTAAAATCGAGAAGGCAGAGGAGTCTAATTACCACTTTCCGCGGTTACTGAGGAGAAACAATCAGGTTTCGAAATATCGGTATCTGACCAGGAGTTATATGTTAGTGAGTTTCCTTCCCATTGGAGACTGTCTCTGTCTTGGAGACTATAAGCTTGCTGAAGGCTCATTTTGAGAAGCATTTATTTTATTTTTCCCCATTCACCCACTCAAGCACATACTGTTAGTTAGGCAGAATTATCTACCACTGCAGATACGAATGCTTGTCTCCCCTTATTTCTTCAATCTAAGACATAAGAGCAAGCTTTGTTTATAATTGAATATTTCTTGCAGTCATTGCAACACCAAGCTGCTCTGTAAGTTGCTGGAATGGTGCGGTACTTATCCTTGGAATTTATTAGTTTATTGTATATATGTATATATATATATATATATATATATATATATCTGTTTCTCACTCTCCAGAAAAGTAACTAATATTACTTAACAAACAAGTGGAACAGAGACAGTTTCATCAGATTTAGACGGGGAGGGGAGGGGAGGGGGGGGGCGGCTTGCCGGTTTGACAAACTGTAAGCAATAGTCTTTAACTTAGGAATGTTCAACTGACATCTTGTTGTACAAATGAATGTGAACAAAAGAACACTGTGTCGTTGTACTGCTTGCGCTGGCAGCTGCTGAACTGAGTGATATACCTCTTCATACCATCCAAATAGGTCAAGCATCGCTATGTTGCTATCTAATAACACCAATAAACATAATGCAGAGCAACTTGCCAAATGCGTACCTGAAGCCATATATTTGAGAAAAAAAGATAATGAAACAAAGCACCGATTGATTTCACGATGACCTTGTACGCGTATGTGTGCAGGGGAATAAGGGGAAGGCGGAGGGAAGGGGGGGGGGGAGTGGGACAGGGCGGTAGGGAGGGGAGGACAGATGTGGAAGGAATGGTGGGAACGTCTGTGAGAGTGAGCAATGGGTGAGCAAGTGAAATTTCTACTTTTGTTATTTGTGGATGCGATTATTATTCCCGTTGTCTAAAGGGCATAATGAATAAGCAGACTATAAAAATAATGTCGGTGTCGCTCTGTCTCTGTCTCTGTCTCTCTCTCTCTCTCTCTCTCTCTCTCTCTCTCTCTCTCTC
Organism: Conus canariensis; assembly: GCA_033310375.1. Lineage (NCBI taxonomy): Eukaryota > Metazoa > Mollusca > Gastropoda > Neogastropoda > Conidae > Conus > Conus canariensis. The sequence continues at coordinate 39,438,509 of CM065716.1, read as the reverse complement.
TCTCTCTGCATGTGTGTGTGTGTTTGAGGGGGTGGGGGAGAGGCAGACCGACAGACCGACAGACAAACCGACAGACAGACCAACAACAGACCGACAGACAGACTAATGAAGACAGAAGATGGAGAGCCTCTGATGAATACGCAAATACGGAGAGACAGAGGGGGGTAGGGAGAGACAGACAGACAGACAGACAGACAGAGATAGCAAGACAGAGACAGGTACAGACAGACAGAGACAGAGAGAGGGCAGAATGTGTGGAGA
>CM065716.1:39433248-39435748 GCA_033310375.1 Conus canariensis | reverse complement strand
AAGTTACCACTTTTCGCGGTCACTGAGGAGAAACAATCAGGTTTCGAAATACCAGTATCTGACCAGGAGATATATGTTAGTGAGTTTTCTTTCCATTAGAGATTGTCTCTCTCTTGGAGACTATAAGCTTGCTGAAGGCTCATTTTGAGAAACATTTACTGTTCCCTATTCACCACCTCAAGCACATACTGTTAGTTGGCAGAATTATCTACCACTGCAGGTATGAATGCTTATCTCCCGCTATTTTTTCAATCTAAGACATAAGAGCAAGCTTTGTTTATAATTAAATATTTTTTGCAGTTATTGCAACACCAAACTGCTCTGTAGGTTGCTGGAATGGTGTTCAGTCATTCATCCTTGGAATTTATTAGTTTATTTTATATATATATATATATATGCATGCAGGTCAAGACCGTGAACAAGTATAAAAAAGCAGGCTGATGTCTCAGGAACAGATGGGATGGAAAGGAAATAGCAAGTAACCCAATGTGTCTTTGTCTTAGCGCTCCATAAAACCGCAACAACAAACTGACGGGTTTTCCCGTTCTTGGGCGTACGAAATCTACTGTAGAACTGCCGAAAACAGGTAGACACTTAGGGAAACAAATGGGCATATAACAGTGGCAGTGATGATCAAAATGGTGCTGGTAATCACAATGACAACGACGATGGGGAGGAGGAGGAAATAGATTTCATGGCTTTCTCGTTTTCTTTAAAGGTCACGTGTTTTAAACTTTTTTTTTAAACAACTGATGACTCTTCTCGCTTTTGAATGTTAGTTCTGGTATTTCAGTTTGTACATAATGCTGTTGATGTGGTTTTTGTGTTTGGCTGGACTGTAAATAACATGGCTTGCACTTAGCAGTGTGCGTGCGTGCGTGTGTGTGTGTTGTGCACGCAATGGTTTTGTTTCTTTTAGAAGACATAAAAGGAAAGAAGCTCTCCGACCCTGTACGCTGGCAAAGTATGTGAAATGACATATTTCCAAGCCGAAGCATTTTTTCTGGTCGGAAAATTGGGAACATTCAAAAAAGAACACACAAAAAAGAACTAAATTCGTTGCAGATATCAGCAGTTTTCCAGACTGAAGGAAGGAAGAAACGAAGAAGGAAGGAAATCTAGCAAATTCGTCTCCGATCTTACTTGTACGCATGCACACTCAGACACAGACACAGACAGATATATACACACGTGCGCGCGCGCGCGCACGCACGCACGCGCACACACACACACACACACACACACACACACACACACTCGTGCACACATGCACGCTTGCGCACGAGCGCGCTCAGAGAGACAGACAGACAGACAGACAGAGACACAGAGAGACAGAAATGTATTGCTCGCTTAACGCACTGATTTATCAGTGCAGCAGGCAAGCGATCTCCTCCAATTAACCAACCCACAGTGACACATAAAATTCTCTCATTAACAGAGCTCTGTGAAACATCTCGGATTAAGCGGCGGCCTCCAGGAGCGAATGGTGTCTGCAGGTGAGTGCCAGAAACATGTGCGCCCGGGTGTCAGAACCCTCATAACCTCAGCACACTGCCAGAATTTAGTACATGGAAATGCTAAAACTATCGCCACTTTCCGCCGCACGCTGCCAGAAATTAGTACGTGGAAGTGCTAGGATCATCACTGCACCAATATCATTCAAAACAGTAGTAGTAGTAGTAGTAGTAATAGTTGTTGTTGTTGTTGTTGTTGCTGTTGTTGTTGTTATAGTAGTAGTAGTAGTAGTGGTGGTGGTAACAGTTGTAGAAGTAGCTTTAGTTGTAGTTGCTGTTGTTGTTGTTGCTGTGGTTGTTGTATCAGTAGCAGGATGAGAAGAGGAGGAGGAGGAGAAGGAGGAGTAGCAGGAGCAGCAGCAGAGCAGAAGTGGTGGAATCACAGGCACCACCAATGGCTGCAGCTGCCGCAGTAGTGATAATAATAGCAGCAGAACGAGCAGCAGCAGCAGCAGCAGCAGAAGAAGAAGAGCCGGAACATCAGCGATAGTCAAATGGTAGAATCGCAAGCACCAGCAACGGCTTCCGCAGTAGTAGTAGTAGTAGTAGTAGTAGTAGTAGTAGTAGTAGTAGTAGTAGTAGTAGCAGCAGCGGTGGTGGTGGTGGTGGTGGTGGTGGTGGTGGTAGTAGCAGCAGCACAAGCAGCAACAGCAGCAGCAAAAGTAGCGATATTAGCACTAGTCGTAGCAACCCTTTTGAACATCTGCATTGTCCTCGGATACATCAACCTCCACAGCCGGATCCTCCAGACCTATCCCACCACAGACACTGCACAAAACTCACATCATCGGGTTAATAACCGAACCGTTGACGCAGCAGCAGCAGCAGCAGCAGTGACAGTGGTAGCAAGATTAGTAGCAGCAACAGCGACAGTGGATGTTGTAGCAGCAGCAGCAGCAGCAGTGACAACGGTAGCAAGATTAGTAGCAGCAACAGCGACAGTGGATGTTGTAGCAGCAGCAGCAGCAGCAATGACAACGGTAGCA
>CM065716.1:39420748-39428248 GCA_033310375.1 Conus canariensis | reverse complement strand
ACACACACACATACGCGCACACACTCATACTCCGCATAAACGCACGCACTCACGTGCGCACAAACACAAACACACACATGCACAGACTCACGCACGCACGCACGTACACACGCGCGTAAGCACGCACACATGCGCGCGCGTGCGCGCACACACACACGCGCGCGCGTGACAAACGGGGCTTTCAACGTTATTCCTTAAGGCAAATTATATATGAACGAAACATCAATGGGAATATCAACTTGCTGGAATTCTCATCACCGAACTTTTACATTCAGTTTAGCATAATAGACATGTTATTTGACAGGTACATTGTGTACAGCAACACCAGATGGTGACACTGCAACAGCAATTATGATCATTTGTCTCCGTCAGTTAGTGCACTGGGGGAGGGGGGGGGCGGGGAGGTGAGAGTTGAAGAGAAGGGAGGGCGGTGGCGAGGGTGGGGACAGAATCAACATATTCATATTCAAAGTTCATTATTAACTGAAAAATGATACCAGCCATTTCGTCAAGCAGTACATTTCAAAGGGACTGACAGGAAGGTGAAGGGGAGGGGAAGGGTGCAGGGGTGGGGAAGGGGGAGGGGGGGGGGAGGAGCTAGAGAGAAAAAAAAAAAAGGCTAGATAGAATCAACATTTTCCTGTTACTTACAAAAAGGCTAACCGAAAAGTGACACTGAGCAATTTTGTTGAATTATCGTTTGGAGAGAGGGACAGACCTGGAAGGGATAGAGAAAGACTAGGGGGTGGCGAGGGGGTGGGGGAGGGGGTGGACGAGGGGTGTCAGCTTGAAGGGGAAAGCCAAGCAGCATAACCTTTTACAGACCATTATTACACCGAGGATTAACCGAAAAGTGACACTGGGAATTTGGTCCATCGACTGGAAGAGAGGCATGGAAGTAGAAGGGGGGAAAGGTGGGACTGAGTTGGGAAAGGGGAAGTGTGTGTGTGTTGGGGGGCGGGGGGACGGGGGAGAAAGGGAGAGTTGGATGGAAAAAAATGCCAGACAAAACCCAACTTTTGTAGAACATGATTATGCCAAACATTAACTGAAAAATGACACGGGGCAATTTTGGGTCATGATGATATTATTGATTGTAGACGAGATTACGACGAGAGAAAAGGGGACAGGGTGAGATGTAATGGGGATGGCGAGACACACAGACAGACAGACAGACAGACAGAGAGACAGACAGACAGACAGACAGACAGAGAGACAGACAGACAGACAGAGAGACAGACAGACAGACAGACAGAGAGACAGACAGACAGACAGACAGACAGAGAGACAGACAGACAGACAGAGAGACAGACAGACAGACAGACAGACAGACAGACAGACAGACAGACAGACAGAAGAAGAAAGAGAGAAAGAGGGATGGGGGAGACAAAGAGACGAAAAGAAAGAGGGGAGGGAGGGAGTTAGGGAGACAAAGAAACAGACAGACTGACAGACAGACAGAGAGACAGACAGACTGACAGACAGAAAAAAAGGAGAGAAAAAAAAAAAGACAGTGAGAGACAAAGAGAACAGGGGAGACAAAGAGACGAAAAGAAAGAGAGAAAGGCAGGAGGGACGGAGAGAGACAGACAGACAGGCAGACAGACAGACAGACGTGCAGACAGACAGACAGACAGAAAGGCAGATAGAGAGTAGGCAACGGGTCGGAGGTAGCACAAGGAGGGGAGGAGAGGGGAGGGGGACGGAAGGGAGAGAAAGAGGGGATGTGGAGATGGCAGCAATCAGCAGATCGTGACACGCTGTAATGCCAAACATTAACCGACAAATGACAGTCGGCAGGCAGTGTAGTCCGTGCTGGCAGTGGAGGGTGGGAAACGGCTCTGACATAGATCTGGCTCCGTCACCATGCCACGTGAAGACATCATGGTCAACACTATGACACTTGACTGCTGTCAAAAGCTCTGCATTAGCATTTTCTTTTTTTTTTTTTTAAGTAAATTAGTCACCGCAGATTGTCATTTTCACGTGTGGACATCTTGACCAATGCTATAACATACGACTGCTGTCAAAAATTTGTCATGAAAAAGAAACTAATTGTGCTTCATCTACACTAATATCATCATTATCATTATTATTCAACATGTGTTGGCAACATTGTCAAAACTATGGTGAATTTTTGATATCAGAAATTTATAAATATCATTTTTGACGAAAAACGTTATTCTTACGAAAGTTATTATCTACGATAGACATAATCACTATATTTCACACCATACGAAACGCTAGGGTACATCACTGTGACAAAAAGTTGTTGTTGTTGTTGTTGTTGTTGTTTTTATTTGTTGTTCTTCATCAAGAGAAAGAGAGACAGACAGACAGACAGACAGGCAGACAGACAGACACAGAGACAGCAACAGAGCGACAGAGAGACAGAGTGAGAGAGGCAGAGACAGACAGACAGAGAGAGAGAGAGAGAGACAGAGACAGAGACAGAGACAGAGAGATGGGTGGGTGGGAACAGACACAGAAAAACACAGACAGGGACGCGCAGAAAGATAAACAGACAGACACTCGCATGAACAGACACAGAGAGAGAGAGACAGTGGGACACACGGACAGAAGAAGGAGATGAGCATGGATGGCAACAAGAGCAAATGCCCCGTTTCTAATCTGATGGGAACACTGCCAGCTATCAGAGCGCGATGGGCAAACCTCAGTGAGAAAGCTACCTCGGGACAGGACAACACACACACACAACACACACACACACACACACACACACACACACACACACACACACACCACACACACACACACCACACACACACACACACACACACACACACACACACACACACACACACACACACACACACACACACACACACACACACACACACACACACACACACACACACACACACACACACACACACACACACACACACACACACACACACACACACACACACACACACACACACACACACACACACATACCACACACACACACACACACACACATACATACGCACGCACGCACGCACGCACGCACGCACGCACGCACGCACGCACGGTAGCACGCACACTAGCACGCACGCACGCACGCACACACACACACACACACATACAAACACACACACACACACACACACACACACACACACACACACATGCACGCTTCGCACGTACGCTAGCACGCACGCACGCACGCTAGCACGCACGCACGCACGCACACACACACACACACACACACACACACACACACACACACACACACACACACACTCACATGAGTGCGCACTCACACATGAATTAATACCTATAAACATGCCGACAGATCTAAACATTCCATTGGGTCCTAGTTTTCTATTTGTTATAGGAGCAGGAAAGAGACAGGGGGCGGGGAGTGAGGAAGGGAGAGGAAGAGAGAGAGAGAGAAAGAAAGAAAGAAAGAAAGAAAGAAAGGAAAAAAAGAAAGAAAGACGAAAAGAAAAAAATGAAAAGATGCATCTGTGAAGATCTTTAGCGATAGAGAAGAAAAACAACTGAAACCACGTTATGCTACGGCCAAGTCTGTGTGTGTCTGGATTTGCAAAGCTCGGTGTTTCTACAGCTACGCCTCCCCACAATACCATCTTTATGTTCCCACACGCACATCCACACACAATGACGCCAGAGGTCTGTCGTTATCAGTGTCCCTGATCACATAAAAAGAGATTGATGATGTTAGTCTGGCATCCATTTCTACCTGAGGTAACGCGGAGACGGGCTTGATTTTCCCTGCACAGCGAGTTTTGGGGGGTACCTATTACTGCCCCACACATATACCACCAGAACGACAACATTTTACCGTATGCTACGATTTTGTTTCCAAATATTGGGAGCCAAGAGGATCCGAACTCGACACGTTTGACTGCAAACTCTGTGTTGGACCGCTGGGCCAGGGAGACACCCAGCCACTAGGGATAACAGTGGCCCCAAACAGTAAAATGTAGATCGTGTCATGTCCAAATCGGTTACATGACACTAATTGTTTCCCTTCTCATCCCCAGCGTGACTGTGGCAGAAAGTCTATCCTCTGACCTTTGGTCGAGTACAACAGGTACGGCTTTCCCTACTACGCCTGCGTGACATTTCCCAGCACCTGCGTGACATCTATTAGCGCCTACGTGAATTTCCCAGCATCTGCGTTAAATTTCCCAGCGCCTGCGCGAAATTTATCAGCGCCTGCGTGGCATTTCCCTGTGCCTGCATGATATTTCCCAACCACTGCGTGAAATTTATCATCGCCTGCGTGACATCTCCCTGCGCCTGCGTGATATTTCCCAACTCCTGCATCAAATTTTCCCAGCGCCTGCGTGACATCTCCCTGCGCCTGCGTGATATTTCCCAACTCCTGCGTGAAATTTATCAGCGCCTGCGTGATATTTCCCAATTCCTGCGTGAAATTTATCAGCGCTTGCGTGACATATCCCTGCGCCAGCGTGAATTTCCCAGCGCCTGCGTGATATTTTCCAGCGCCTCCGTGACATTACATTTCCCAGCGCCTGAGGGACATTTCCCAGCGCCTGCAGGACATTTCCCAGCGCCTGCGTGATATTTTCCAGCGCCTGCGTGACATTACATTTCCCAGCGCCTGAGGGACATTTCCCAGCGCCTGCAGGACATTTCCCAGCACTTGCAGGACATTTCCCAGCCCCTGAGGGACATTTCCCAGCGCCTGCAGGACATTCCCAGCGCCTGCGGGACATTTCGCAGCGCCTCGTTTTTGCGATTACCCTCTACCTACAAGTAGTGATATATCATGTCGCACAGACTGCAAGAGCAGATGGAAGAGGAGAGGAAAGGGGGAGGGGAGGGGGGAGGGGCATGAAGGGCAGAGAAACTGAGGAGAAGGGTTAGGAGTGTGGGGAAGCGGAGACAGGAAGAAGAAACGAGTGATGGCAACATTGGGATTGAAAGGAGAGAGAGAGAGAGAGAGAGAGAGAGAGAGAGAGAGAGAGAGAGAGAGAGAGACAGACAGACAGACAGACAGACAGACAGACAGACAGACAGACACACAGACACACAGACACACAGACAGACACACAGACAGACAGACAGAGACATAGAGGCACAGAGAGGGAGAAAGACGGTGAATGAACAACGGATCGAAGAAGACAGAGAGTTAGATAGACGCTTAGCGCATGACACAGCATTAGCTTGTTACAGCCCCTGCGCCAAAAGTGCAAATTTCTTCACAACAACGTTTAATAAAACATTTTTTTATTGCTGATTTATCTAACTGGATAACAAGAAACTACAATGAAACAAAGAAAAAAAATCACACCAAAATACACACAATGATAGGGTAGCCATGCTCATCTTGTCCTCCTCGCCAGCTGACAACAAAAGAAATGCTCCAAGCTTCACTAATATGAGTAAATTGGGCAGACAAGATGTGATTACCCAACGGGCAACACTGTAGGTCTTGCAGCCACATGATGTTCTAACTCATCTTTGAAAACGTGCTGATGTCAAGAAGATAAATTCTTTATACTAGTATCCCCCACCCAAGCCCAGACACCCATCTCTCCCTCCGTCTCTCTGTCTCTCTGTCTGCTCTCTCTCTCTCTCCTCTCTCTCCTCCTCTCCTCTCTTCTCCTCTCTCTCTCTCTCTCTCTCTCTCTCTCTCTTCTCTCTCTTCTCTTCTCTCTCTCTTTCTCTCTTCTCTTCTCTTTCTCTCTGTCTCTCTCTCTATCTCTCTTACCTCTCTCTCCTCTCTCTCTCTCTCTCTCTCTCTCTCTTCTCTCTCTCTCTCTTCTCTTCTCTCTCTCTCTTCTCTTCTCTTCTCTCTCTCTCTCTTCTCTCTCTCTCTCTCTCTCTCTCTCTCTCTCTCTCTCTTCTCTCTCTCTCTCTCCCTCTCTCTCTCTCTTCTCTTCTCTCTCTCTCTCTCTCTCTCTCTCTCTCTCTCTCTCTCTCTCTCTCTCTCTCTCTCTGTGTGTCACAGAGAACTTATGTACATGCCTGACTCCAGAAGCAGTGGCCATGAATATTTCATCATCTCGATCGACTGATCGATTAACACAGACTCAGAGAGAGAGGAGGAGAGGAATGGACAGGGGGAGAAAGGGAGGGAGAGAGAAAGAGAGACGGGGGAAGAAGAGAAAGAGAGAGACACACACACACACACACACACACACACACACACACACACACACACACACACACACGCACGCACCTACGCACGTACGCACGCACACTCGCACACACACACACACACACACACACACACACACACACACACACACACACACACACACATGCACACACACACACACACACACACACACACACACACACACACACACACGCACATACACACACACACGCACACACACACACACACATCAGAACGTTTCATTCGCTGGAATACTATGATTTCTTCAAATATTCACATAAAACCTACCAATGATCCGCACACCTCTGTAACAGTGCTTTCGCTATCTTAGAAACGATCGAAGGAAAACTGTCTCAAATTCAAGTATAACTGGTTCTACCCATGTACTGCGTTTTCCAAATACTAACAAAGTCGGAGATTGCTAAAAAATAAAAATAAAAAAAATAAAAAAAATAAATTGGATGGTGTGGTTTTAGACTGTGACTGGTCAAATTTTCTGGTACAAAAAAACCTGGTTGGGAGGAGCAGTTTTGCTACCTGCAGAGAGTGAGAATACCCAACATTTCAGGTACCAATCAAAGACCATTACTACTTATGATACTTGGGGAGAAAAATCATTTTTAAAAATCATAGTTACGCAATGTGCATCTATTTCGGACATCTAGCACTCAAAGACAACATTTATCTTATATACATCGAAGAGGCAGTGGATTTTTAATGAAAAGAAGCTGAAATCGAAAGTAGATTTCTCAACATCGTCTCTACTTTTCATTTTCGCCTTTTCATTTATTCATCTATGTATTCTGCAACCATCCGGGCAAAATTCCCGTCAAGGTGACATGATTGTTCTTCAGTCGCTTAACGTACATTCGTGTGAAAGCGGCGAGGTCCGCTTCCCACGGCCCGTCTTCCTTTCACCCTGATGGACCGTGTCTCCACACCTGGCAGAGAATGAAGCGGAAAGACAGGGCTGTGACGTATGCACGGTCACTTCTTCCCTTCATCGTCCCACACCTTGTGGTGGTGGTGGTGGGGGGGGGGGGGAGGGGGTCGGTTTGCTGGATGATCTTTGGTCACCCGGTTCACACCACCGAGGGAAAGGTCAACGAGCAGTTGGTAGCGGTGGTATTGACCATCTGTCCAAAGCGAAGAAAAGGCAGCAATAGAAGGGTATGCAAGGGTCAAGACTTGGACTCGGTCTGGCCGTCTTTAGAGTGTATGGAATTCGAGGCCAAAACAAGTCAGAGGACCTGTTAATCTCTGAAGATCTGCTGTTCAGCTCTTCTTTCAGTTTCGTCCTTCTGCCCCCCCCCCCCCCCCCCCCTCCCCTTCTCTAATGACAATAGGTTAGTAGCCCTCAAGTTCTGGGTCGGCAC
>CM065716.1:39398248-39413248 GCA_033310375.1 Conus canariensis | reverse complement strand
GATGATGATTTGATGATGATGTTGATGGTGGTGGTGGTGGTGGTGGTGGTAATGATGATGATGATGATGATGATGATGATGATGACGACGACGACGACGACGACGACGACGACGACGACGACGACGACGATCATGATCATGATGAACGTGAAGGAGTAAGATTACGGCGACAATGACAATAAGGATGACAACAACGACAACCAGACGATGAAAATGACAATGACGACGGTTGTGGAAGAGAAAGATGGTGTCTGAGAAAGCAACATTGGCTTGATGTGCACAGATGTTAATTCAAAGTAAATTACTGTTTTGCTGTCAGTTTAGTCTACTTCAGAACATGCATCGTTATTCCTGACATCCATAGTGCTTAATTAAGGATAACATCGAGGGTACCTTGTTAAGGGATAGCATTAAAGATTGCTTGGTTGAGGGGAACACCCAGGATATCTTGCTGAAGGAATGATATCCAGGGTACCTTGCTCAAGGATACTGTTCATGGTACCTTCCTTCGGGATACCACCCAGGGTACCTCACTTAAAGATAGCATAACAGGTACCTCATTTGAGATAGCAGTTAGGGTTACTTGTTCCGGGGTAGCATTCATATTACCTTCCTTTTGGAATAACACACGCGATCCCTTGTTTTAAGATAACATAAAGAGTACTTCTCTTAAAGGATAGCATTCAGGGTTCCTTGCTCAGGAATCTTCCTTTGGGATAACATCCTGGGTATATTCCTGTGGGATAACATCCAGGGTACATTCCCTTGGGCTAACATCTAGAGTACCTTGCAGACGGATAACATTCAGGGTACCTCGCTCGGGGATACCGATCTGGATACTTCTCTTCTTCTCTCACAATGATAAAATATTCAACAATATGACACGATAAGATACGATATAACACAAAGCGATGCGATACAATGCATTGCATTACATAGTGTTGTATTGGGTTACATTGCATTGCATTGTATTACATTGCATTGTATTGCATTGCATTGCTGTGTGTTGTTGTTGTTATCGTACCCTGGCTAAAAGACTCCAGGGATCATCCGAACAGCCGAACTACTTGAACACTATTTTACAAATGGGATGAGAATATTACGTGTGTGACCGTTTTTGATTACCCCGCCATATGGGCAGCCACACTCCGACTTCGGGGATTTTGAAGACTGATAATTTTATGCTAGGAGCTTGTCACAACTGAAGACAATCCCCGCATAACTATACAACATTTTGATGTAGCCTTGGTGTTCTAGCCTATGTCAATTGGCCTGACACAGCCTTAAGCCAAGGCGGATTGCTGTGTGTTAAATCGTATCATATCGTATCATATTGTAGAATATTTCATCGTTGTGAGAAGTACATATCAACACATCATCTTCTTAACCCCATAGTCACCCCCTCCCGCCCCTCCCCTCTCTCTCTCTCTCTCATCAACTTCTTACGTCAGTGAGTCACTGTCACATTTCACATCACCCCTTCTGTCTCCCTCCCTCACAAGCCTCACGCAATCACCTCAGGGGAATTTACGTCAGAGAGAGAGAGAGAGAGACGCTTCACACTCTCACCACACTGGGCGGCAAAACACCAGAATGATTTTCCCCCTCCACCTTCTCCTCACCCCATCCCCAAATAAAGAACAGGCAACACCTGCATACTGGCTTTATGAATCCAACCACCTCTCATACATCATCAAAGGTGTTTACCGCCACACACACGCACACCCATCACCCCAGCACATGTACCTCAGGCTGGATACATGTTGGTGGTGCAGGTGTGGACTCACACCTTTTCACATTAATCAAACATCTTCACGAGGGGTACATTTGTATCTGATCTCGACCGTGTCGGTCACTGACCAGCGTGACATGATACAATCGTTAGGCTGCCCGCTAGTAGTGAGACCATCTGTTTTGTTACAATCTACTGTAGTCCTGCAGTGGATCCCTTCTCACTCTGGCATTGGAGGGAATGAGGGAGCAGACCGTTTGTCCGAGATCGGCAGTAGACAGGAACAGTCAGGCCATCCAGTGTCCTACAGTGAAGCTAAAACCATCCTAAGGGAAAACCTCAGAAGAGCGTGTCGCCAATGCCTGGACATTGGGACTGCAGAGGACAGCATCCGCCAACATGACAGAGCAGCTCAAGTTACCATCTTCAGGCTGCGAACAGGACACTGCCAGCTCCTTTTCCATCTCTAACGTCTCAGACTCTCTCATACTGACCAGTGCCCTTGCTCAAGACACCAGACGTGGCCCAGTCCGGTTGAGGTCAAGGAGAAGTTGTGGGGACCGGTGGGGTCTCTGCGGCGGACTGTGGACTTCGGTTTACTAACCGGATTGAGGATCTAGCATGGCCGGGAACGCGAAAGAAAGTTGTACTCTCTGTTCTTTAGTCGAAGCAGTATGATAATGACCATACTCTTTAAAGCTAACTGGCTTATCCCTGTTTCTTGACTGCCATTCTTCTACCAGCATGTGGACGCAACGACATTTTATCAGTAACTGTGCCCAAATGAGCACGCACACTCACCAGCGGACCATCAGACAGGCGACAATCTTGTTACAGTGGACAAAAAAGAGTTAACTGTATGCCAGAGAGTTGCATCATCAATATTGTCTGTCTGAGATTCTGACGCTTCCTTGCACTGACTCAGGCCAGCAGTCTAAAAATCAGTGGTGCTTATTGCATAAGAATGCTGACTGTGTCTTATCTTGTATTTATGTCTTAGCAAGTTCATTATATCTTTACACCAATGTTTGATTTAGTCTGGTAGGAGTATTCATTAATACCTTTGCTTATTTAACTGTCTTGAAGTTACGAATTTAATCACTTGATTATTTGACTTGTTTAGTTGAAGAGCTATTTTCTTTCAGTTGAGTAAAGTTCCTCAACTGCTTAAAACGCTCTTTCCTCTCTATGTAACGAACAGAGCAGGAAGCAAGTTAGATGTGCTACGTTTATGTCGTGTTGTGTCTCACTATGCCGGCTGAAGCCTGACATTTTACTGAAAGTTCAGAGGGCAAGGGTGCAGATATTGTCAGTTGGAGCGCAGGGAACAGATCGTAAAATCCAGGCAGTGTTCATTCAACGGAAGACATGGATCCTGGGTTCCTGCCTAGCACTGACATCCAGGCTTCAACTTCAAGCCACCTTGGAGTCTGATTTCCCCTGTAGGACAGCCATTTCCCCAGTAGGACAGCCATTTCTCCAGTAGGACAGCCATTTCTCCAGTAGGACAGCCATTTCCCCTGCAGGACAGCCATTTATCCAGTAGGACAGCCATTTATCCAGTAGGATAGCCATTTCCCCAGTAGGACAGCATTTATCCAGTAGGACAGCCATTTATCCAGTAGGACAGCCATTTCCCCAGTAGGACAGCCATTTATCCAGTAGGACAGCCATTTATCCAGTAGGACAGCCATTTCCCCAGTAGGACAGCCAATTATCCAGTAGGACAGCCATCTCTCCTGTAGGACAGCCGGTAGCACCCAGGGAGTATTTCATGAAGAGGGACAACAGCGATTGTCTGAGCAAAAAAAAAAGGCAGACCACCCAGCTTGTCACCTAGCTCAAGAGACAACTTATCTATCTACAAAAGTGAAGTGGAGAAAACGCTTACTTCTGTCTGTATCTGAATCACCTGATGACACCTGTCTAAATGATAGCGTATCTGTGTACAACCCAGCCTGAGACGGGCTAAATTTTCTCCTATGCTTTTTTCTCAGATATCTTTCGTTGTTAGTTATTTTGCGTTCATGTATTTCCAGTAACGTGGAGTGCATAAACATTTAGATAACTCGTTCAGTCCATTCATTTATCCTGCTCTATCTCGTGTTCATCCCTGTTTCAAATTCTATCGGTCAGTCTCGCAGACTTGAGACCAACAGCCTAGGAAAAAATTCCATGACTATCCATTCATGAGTATCTGGATAATCCTGAGAAATATATGGTATCTTTCGACGTACTAGTGTCGTATAAAGTTGCTCCTTCCAACACAGGTAAGTCACTCACTCACGTTTAGATAGGAGCTCACATTGCGTCTAGAAGAGCATACCCCTAGACGTCAAAATCCCATCTTACCATATCGTATCATACTGTATGGCATTACGTTGTGCTTTATTCTATTGCATCTATTGTGGTGTATTGGATCGTATTGTATTATGTTGTATTGGACTGCAATGCATTGTCTGCTCTAGCCAGACAGTCAGAACTTTTCTAAAGGATGACGCCACCAACTTTTTTCTTCTTTTTCTCTTTTGTTGTTGTTGTTGTTGTTGTTGTTGTTGTTGTTGTTGTTTTTTGTTTTGTTTGTTTCTTTGTTTACCAGCACGAGTGTCTATCTCTTTATCCCTCAACGCCTGTCTTTTTTCAAATGTTTACGGCTCTTGAACGTGTGCCATATGCACAGGGGCATCAATTTATTCTCATCCAAAAGACTAGACCCTCGTGCAAGCTCTAGAAAAAGATGGTGACATACATAGACAGACAGACAGACAGACAGGGGCAGAAACAAAGACCGCGAGACAGAGACAAAGGGACAGATAAACAGAAAGATAGAGAAAGAGACAGAGACAGACGGTCACAGAAAGAGAAAGATTGCGATGTGCTAGACTTGATACATATACTTGGGATCATTCCGTTTCCAAGAAGAGTGCGTGATGCATTGGACAATCAGTCCACAAAGGTTTTTCTGATACGACTTACCCGCTGGTCGGAACCCAAAGGCACATTAAGTCGGAGAAATACAATGGTTCCAATGTACTTTCACGAACAGGTCATTTTAGAGCACGTTCTACAACAGTCGTTTATGCAACACACAGTGTATGCAAACCAACTGTACCCGGAGCAACAAGAAACAAACAAAAACCCAACTTACAAACTCACAGTCAAACTTCCAAATTCTACAGTCACAATATGGATTATATATACGTATACAAACATATCAGCATTTCCAATAAGTAAGCAGCCACGGTAGATCATAATGAATGTGTCAGATTATGAATAAATTATGCTGTTTTATACTATTCGCGTTTAAATAAGTCAAGGGCTAAGCTTACATCAACTCCGCTCAAACTGTACACATATTCCTCTCATAATAGACATGTAACGTTCTGCACAAAACCGGTCTTTTAATAAACCAATGAAAGGTCGTAAATGCGATGTGTGAATTCAGTCATTTACATTTGCACAAGTGGAATTTTGCAAACAAAATAATGAAAGATATGACTGTGCCTGTATATTTTGCTGTATAGCAAATAACATAATCATGCCCTTTCTCCGTTACAAAATTGCGACAATGCAAACATTTTTGGATCACCAACTGCTGAAATTTTATCCAAAACTGATCCGTAATTTTGCTCTCAAACAGCACATGAGAAATTATCTGTCCGTCTTACTAAAAGAACTTATAAAAGAATGCAATAGGCATTTCAAGAACGGGGAACCTCAGGATTGGAAAGATAATCATTTTCTGTTCCTCTTCTTTCACACATACACACACGCACGCGCGCGCGCTCGCAAACGCACGCACCCAAGCACGCACACACACACACACACACACACACACACACACACACACACACACACACACACAACATCTCTCTCTCTCTCTCTCTCTCTCTCTCTCTCTCTCTCGCTCTCTTTCTGTGTGTGTGGGGGCGCGCGCGTATGTGTGCGCGCGCGCGCGTGCGTGCGTGTGTTGTGTGTGTGTGTGTGTGTGTGTGTGTGTGTGTGTGTGTGTGTGTGTAAAAACAGCAGATTTGTGGTGATTTATAATTAAAATGATCGAAGGCGCGTTGACCTGCATCTCATTCTTTAGGCCACATGACAAAACAATATGAATCAGGATAGAATAATCAGTTCTTACAGCCCCATTAATGACTCAATTGTTCAAAGAAAACATAACAAAACATAAAAGGAAATCGATAAGAAAAATGCCGAAAAAAAAAAAGACATGAAGACACGCAGAGTGTTCATAACATTCCTGTCGACGTCTTCGTTTACTCAGCCATGTATGTCAATCCAAATATGGTAAACTCTGAAATTCATTAATCTGTACAAATCGAGCCAATCACGAAACAGCCCAGGAAAATTGTTTGTATTTTGTATATACAAAAGAGAGAGAGAGGAGGGGGGGGGAGAGTGGCGAGGGTTACTGACAGTTGGGATAACTAGGCGGGACGGCGTTAAGTGTTAAAATTGAAAAGTATGGAAATAGGACAGTAACACAGCAGCATCAAGGCGCCACAACGTGAAGCATAAAGACGGGAAAAGAATGGTAAGATACTGGGAGAAGGAGGGGTGCATAGAGAGGTGTGGAAGAGTAACGGGCACACGGACACACAGAAAGAGAAACTAAGACACGAAAAACAGAGATTTAACGTGACAGGTTGTCAGCCAACCAAATGTAAATACGGACACGCGCGCGCACGCACGCACGCACGCACGCACACACACACACACACACACACACACACACACACACACACACACACACACACACACACACACGCACACACTAGCAATAAGTATTTTTCAACAATAAATGCACTGGCTTGAATTAGTCTTTTTTAACCTTAAACAAAGGTACAGAGACAAACCAGGTGGAAAGGGGCACACACACACTAGCAATAAGTATTTCTCAACAGTAAATGCGCTGGCTTCGATTAGTCTTTTTTAACCTTAAACAAAGGTACAGAGACAAACCAAGTGGAAAGGGGGAAAAAGGAAGAATAAAATGAACACCACCACCAGCCCAACAAAAATCAAAGTTTCTGCAGGCGCCTGTGCCCCCCCCCCCCCCCCACACCCCCACCGCCCCACCCCCACCCCCACCCCTCCCCCACCTCCCCTTCCTTCCATCCCCACGCCTATTCGTAAGCATGGAGGACAAAAACGATCGATTAAATCTTAAAGACGCCCCGCCTGAAGACATTTATAGTCTATTGCCAGTTAAGTATGTCGACTCACCTGGCTCTGTTGTGAATAAACTCCCTTTAACATGCCTACACAAGCTACTCCAAAGCACTATTCTTCTTGTTTCAACAGAGAGAGAGAGAGAGAGAGAGAGAGAGAGAGAGAGAGAGACAGACAGACAGACAGACAGACAGACAGACAGACAGAGAGACGAAATGGTCCAGCCATGCTGAAGTGGCAATGAAAAGGTGGCTAAGTGCATACACAGTGAGAGTGAGAGTCTACCGCGTTCAGAGTCGAGTCTCGTGTGGTTCGGGATTTTATCTCCTTTTTCATTACTTCTGCACGTCTGAGCACTGAGTAGTCATGGGACCGGAATAGCTAAGTTAGTAGAGCGCCCGACTCGTGGTCGTGGTGATCCTAGGGTTATTGGTTCGGATCTCCCGCCGAGCCGTTTTGATGGATGGGGCCCTTGAATTAATGTTGATTCTCACTTGAGTCTCCCTCCACCCTTCACCCCCCAAAAAACAAAGAAATCCCTTCGAAGTTCCCGTGTGTGAACGCATGCATAACATCTTGCACGCACGTGAAATCCCATCACCAACCTCTGGAAGAGAAAGCCACTTTAGCCCGCTGGTATGGATGGCACGTACAGAGCCAACATGCATCCTCGGTGAGAGAGCGAAAGAATGTATCAAACAAACTTCAAGGCTGAGGCAGATGGACTGCAGTCAGCAGCCAGAACACTGTATGAGAATAGAGGGGCCATACAGATCAATGTCGTCATCTTCTCAAATGCTTTATCAGTACTGCAGGCTGTTGAAAATTCTCTAAACGAGGAACTCAACTCCCTTGTCTCTACCCTGGCCATTCTGCAGCAGTCCACTGAGAATACCGTCATCCAGTGGATACCCTCACACTGCAGTAAAAATGGCAATGATGAAGCTGCCCAACTGGCAAAGAAAGGAGGACAGCAACCCAAACTTAAATCTCCTTTGAAGAAATCAAAGCATTATCAAGGAGAAGCAAAAACAAAGATGGCTTAAGCAGCACCCTGATTTCAACAAGAAGGACGCACAGGCCTACTACATGCTTCCCAGATCAGACCAAGTGAGCACTGTGAGACTGAGGACTAGGGCACTCCAGACATCACAAGTTCACAAAATTTCACATTGGCGAGTCCTCAGGTTGCCCATGCGGTACAGCCCCCAATGACAGTGGAACTCTTCCTGCAGGACTGTCCCACACATAAAAAGCTAAGAGCAGAGACCTGGCCTGCTAACACACCAACTAGGGAAAAGCTGTATGGATTACTGAAGGGCCTCCGCCGTACAGCAGCCTTCGTCAATGCCTCTGGGGTTCCTGTCTGAAGAAGAAGCAGACACTATTACTGCTATTACAATAAGTATGCTAGTACAACTTGAACTATTCCATCTACTTTGTTTTGAAGTTTCTTGGTCTTCCTTCTCCTCCTCCTGCTCCTCCCCTCCTCCTTTCTTCCTCCTCCTCCTCCTTTTATTTTTGCTGCTACTACTACTGCTGCTGTTGCTGCTCTTAATTCTACTACTACTACTACTACTACTACTACTACTACTACTACTACTACTACTACTACTTCTACTGTGCTGAGAAGTTTAAACAACTCGTGTCAGAGTTTAATCCATCAAACGGCACATTAGTCTTTGTATACTTTATTTGTACGGGCACATGCTATTATATTTCCATTTTCTACTGAGACACCCTTTGCATCTGTGATTTAATTATGTGAAATGTGTAATGTTTCCCAAATCTAGACGTGCGCCACTGTTATTCAGAATTATGTTGGCGCGTAAATCATCTCTCTCTCTCTCTCTCTCTCTCTCTCTCTCTCTCTCTCTCTCTCTCTCTCTCTAACACACACACACACACACACACACACATACACACACACACACACACACACACACACACACACACACACAGAGCATGCAATTCAGGTTGTCCGGTTAGAAAATAATGTATTTACACAAAATAGGAATCATAAAAATTTACAAAAGCCACCGTAGTTCAGATCTAAGACTGTAATCAGTTGTTGTTGGTGGCGGTGTTTTAGGCAGAATATAACGTTCCTTCTATGCAGATACCAAACAAGTTGCTCTAGAAATCGGGGTTTTAATTTGGATTGTTTTCCCTTTTGCTAATGTGTCGTTTCAATGTCATGAATTTATTCCTTACAATCCATCAACGAATCGCTCTATTTAGAAAGAAAAAGCAGGGGAAGACAATCGTTATCTTTCCGGTGCATATGGATTGACCTTTTCTCAGTTAATTGGTCAAGCAAATATATCTCGAGAGTCAAATGATTTATGTGAAGCACACGCCAGGATAACGATCAGGATATCGGCTGTCTGCACTACAGGGGCACTGTTTCCTACCCCAGTGTTCTGGCATTTTCTCCCTTTGATAGAACCGCTGAGCTAACTGATTGGGCAATATTGCTTCGGGCGTGCCCACCAGCGGCATCTGTCCCGTGAACACTGAGGAGTCACTCTCGCTAAACACAAGTTCTTACACAGATTACCTCCCTTGCAGATTTCCGAACATATTCTATTATCTGAAAATGTCCTATCTTTATCAATTCAAAACATAATCATCTGAATCCGTCTTTTTCCTCTTTTTTCTACGCTTCGTCTTATGTTCTAAATAATTCAACATTCTGTATTTGCTTTTAGTTCGTCTCTCTGCCCTTTTTGGAGGTGTTCTGTCCAGAACTACAATTCATCAAGAAAACACTGACCTATGATTGCCTGCATACACGTCAATCTACGCACATCTTTCCTTGACGTCAACTTTTTACGTATTTCTCAGCCATCATTGTCGTCATCACAGGAAAGAGAGAGAACAAAGAAAAAGGCGAAAGCGCTGACGAACTTCCAAAACTTCTGACAATATGCGTTTTAATTCACAGAGGATCTGCATACAATGCAGGGTGTTGTAATTTGACCTTCCAAGCTTCGACAGACTCTGGGGAACTAAAGAGATCATCAGAATGAAAATGAAAAGGAGCCCTTCGACTGAGACCGTGAAATCGTCGTCGTCGCGACGTAGCAGCTACCGATCGAAGAACCATCCTGCCTCAGGCGGCGCAATGCGACGACACCGAGAGAGCCATGGCTCAATCCTCCCCGAGACCCCAGAACCTGTAGAAACCAACCCCCCAGTCGTAGAGGTCATAGACGAATATAAAGGTGAGTCGAACAATTGTAAAATATTATGCGTTCCCATGCAAAATACCTGTTCATTAAAGCCTCAGTAGATAGCTTCCTTTCGGAAGATAGGAGACTTTGGGAGTTTGAGGACCAAACCAACGTGGCCCAAGACTGTTGTAAAATGAAGGCCCAAACTGTCCCACGAAGGACCAGATTGTTGTCGCATGTAGGCCCAACATCTCTTACCCCGCAATCATTGCATGAAGGTCAGAATGGGCAAAATGAAGTCCCGTATTGTGGTCCATGACAATTTAGACAATTTCAAACGTGCATGTTTTCTGTCTAAACAGCGTTTCCCATTTGCGTTTGTAGACAAATGTAATGGATGCTTAATTCCATAAAGTAACTGTGATGATAATAATGATATAATATACAATTGTCAAAATTCCGAAAGGAGTTGAACATTTGCGTGACCTGTAAATGTTTCTTTTTCTCTTAAATGTCGGCGTTCTAATATCTGTAAAAATGTCAAAATAATAAGAAATATAACGATGATGATGATGGTGATGACGTTGATGATGATGATGAGATGCACTTACCAAGGTCCAGATGTTGCCCAGTTGTAGCGACATCGAAGGGGTGAATCATACACCCCTCATCCTCGTCACTCACATGACACTTTATATTTCAAATGTTAACAATGAAGAATTGTCTCTCACCGCTTACAAAAGAAAGAAAAATAGTAAATAATGAAAACAACTGACGTTAAAACATCAACCTTATTATTCGTTTTTAGGTCAATCTTTTTAATTATTAATTATTTGGTTATCATTATTATTTATTGTTAACTAAGCACAATCATATTACAACACGATGCAAATATGCAGATATAATTATGTAGTAGAGATCAATTTTCCATGATTGGTTCAACCAGTTGATTGTATTCATCAATCCATTCCCCTACTCTCTCTCTCTCTCTCTCTCTCTCTCTCTCTCTCTCTCTCTCTCTCTCTCTGACCACTTGATTATAGTTGTTATTTGGTCATACTGGTGACAGCAACACAGTAATGCTTTCATACCAACAGCCTCCGTGTCCTGACTCGTGAGAGCCCGGGTCAGATACACGAATGGATCGATCTGATCTGGAATTGAAGGATACAATCCAGTCTGATCCTGCTGTCTTCCGGGTCAGATTATCATGATCCGATTCTTGGCACAAAATGATCCCGCTGATAGTGCATCACGCATGCATGCACGCACACGCACACACACACACACACACACACACACACACACACACACACACACACACACACACACAGTGATTCCTTCATCCCCTCGTCACTTCATTCAAATTAGATTTTTCATGGATGAAAACGTGATGGACCAGTTCTCTATGCTAATGAAAAGGGAAAGGTAGAAATGAATGAAAATGGAAGGGAAAAAACGCATTTCCAGTATCACTGTGAGGAATGTAACTAGGCAAACGTGTAACCACTCGCTTCCATCTTCCTCTATAGGACCAGATGACGCTTCAGAGTAAAACGTCTAAATTGTACAGGAAACTCAAAACCATGAAATAATCTAATACATACACTGGGCCAATGAATTGAATCCAACAGACAGTGTGTAGATCAAAAGACCCGACGATGCCAGTTAACTTTTTTAATGAACTTTTTTATGCTGAAGGTGCTTTTGAAGCAAAGCTAAAGGAGGAAATGGCCGACTTTTTGTTATGAAAATTCGCGCAATAGCTCAAAATGACGAACAAAACGTGGAGTGTGAAATCACTTCTTTTTTTTTTTTCGAGAGCACCGAAAAAAAGCCATTTTAATTATGACAATGACGACAATGATAATGATAAGATCAACAATCAAAACAGTAACAACAACACCAACAATGATAGTAATGGTGATAGTAATAAATAGTTGTTGTAGTAGTAGTTGTTGTTGTACAGCAGTAGTAGTAGTAATCGTCACATGAAATGAACAAGCAGTTCAAGGTACATTTTCTTACATAAATCATGACTAAGCAGCAGGTACAGGCGGTGTTTAGTTTTTTAAGGGAGGGACGGATCCTGAATCATGTCCTAAACATTGTCGTGGACAGGAGTCTTTAAGAATGAAAATTCAACTGGCTGGAAAAAGACTGAGATCAAGGCGATTCATCGGATATATATAGGCAATTACAAACCATTCACCGTTTTACTTTCGTGAAGTGTAGGATAGGGCGATGCGTTGAGATCACGCCTTTGGCTGTTGGGATTTTCCTATGCAGTATAAATCATATATCCATGCATCCATTCCAGATATAAGAAAGTCTGTATCTAAATAAAAATTGCACTGGAAACATTTTTTTTTAATCAAATTGTCATTATGGGTTTACGTTTGGTAATGCGTGCGTAACTCTGTTCCTTGGTCAATGACTTGCAGGGTGGTAGTATTGAACGATAAGACTCCAGTGACGTCGGTTTCTGTTTCTGGAATCTTTAACAAGGCTTTTGATAAGCCTACGATAAGGTGCCTCTTAAACGTTTGCTGCATGAACTCGAACGAAAACGTCATCAGTGATACTCCTCGCTTGGGCTACATGCTTTCAGAAGGACAGGGAACGGTATGTCAGTAAAACTTGTATAGAAAGAAAATGAAGAAATTCAGGTGTGACTAGAAGCGTATCTCGGGACAGCGTCACAGGTTCTGTTTTATTTATAGGTTGTGTCCACGGTATTTCTGGCATCGTAAACTGCTGTAATATTAAGATATCTGTTAACGATTCTAGGACGTACTGCTGGAATATTTTGCCATTGAGAATACACTCCTTCAGGACACCATAGATCAACTTGCTCATCGGACCCAAAAGTAGACAAATTAGATTTAACAGTTATAAAAGTCTACAAACTTGCAGTGATGACTCCAGTTACAAATATCACATTGATTGTCAACTACCAATATGATATGGAAGGATTGGGATGTCTTGGTTGATAAAAACGCACATTTAAACATCATACTGCTCCATCTGTTGAGAAAGAAAAAAGAAAAAAAATATATATATATATATGTGTGTGTGTGTGTGTGTGTGTGTGTGTGTGTGTGTGTGTGTGTTAACAAGGAAGGTCTCACTTAATATGACATAAACCAGAAGAAGGAATGATCGATGATTTGTCCGACATGTAATGGAATGCTGCAACAACAAAAAAAGGAAACGAAGAAGACCTGTCATTTAAAAACGCTCAGACTAGTTTTACCAGACGATTCATAGGTGTCGACAGCCTGACCTGTCACTGCAGATTTCAAGCTCTCAATCTAACAAGCTTCCCATATTGGGAGATGTGTAGTGTCTGGTCTTCTCCTGTGGCTTGTGACTGCAGGAGGTCTGCCCGCTGGCCTCTGCCGACACATTCCGACTTCAGAGCAGCTCATGGTTTTCTGGTTACCCTGGTAATACGGTGCTAACGTACACCAGACAGTGCGGGTTTGGATTTCTAGTTTTCCGTCTCTTAGGCTATGTTGGTTCGCGGCACCTTCTTCCGTGTTCTCTAGTGCACCCCCAAAGTGCAAGGCTTGGGGATCCCCAATCCACCAACCAGGAGACGCGCCTCTACGCAGTATATCCCCGGCGCGAGGTAACAAGCTCCCAATTTAGCAGAGAAAGAGACAATAGAATCTTACCACCAAAAAAGAAAAGAAAATCTTCATGGCCACTGTGATGTAAACACGATGAATAGTCTATTTAACTACATACGATAATTCTTTTAACATCGAACATAAAAGACAGACATTTGTGGTAAACTAACACTACAGTAATAGCGATCGCTTCTTGAAACAGTTTGCCATTACAAGACATTAATGCACTTGAACAACTAAAACCTGATATGAGCGTAAGCAACGGTAATTAACAAATCCACGGGCAACAGTTCATCAACAAATTGAGACTAGTGTTATCCCTCACCTAACAGAAGAATATAAATCCCAGATATTTGAATAAATCATTAGATGGAATATACCTCTAGACCCTGGAAAGCACACACACACACGCACACGCACACACACACACACACACACACACACACACACACACACACACACACACATATATATATATATATTATATATATACATACACACGCGCGCGCACGCACACACACACACACACACACACACACACACACACACACACACACACACACATGCACAACACACACACACACACACACACACACACACACACACACACACACACCTCCCTCTCTCTCTCTCTCTCTCTCTCTCTCTCTCTCTCTCTCTCTCTCTCTCTCCTGATTTCAAAGGACTCTCTTCACAGAGTCGGGCAAAAAAAAAAATCATAACGTACTGCTATCAGCTCTCCTGACTAGAAAACTATCATTTCTTTCCTCCGCAGATCTACGTTACCAAGAGAAGTTCCATGTCTCCTGGGGCCAAAACGACTTTGCCTACCCGACTAAAACCGTGTTCGTCCGACGGCTACGGAGCGTGAGTGGCAGACCTGGACCCCAGCCTCCCAAACTGGGCCTGATGTTGCCGATGCAGGGTGTGGTACCTCTGCAGGCCTACAACCAGGCCACCAGCCAGCTGCAGCACAGGACAGACGTTATTCTCAGGGAAGTGCTACAAGGCCGTTGTGAACAGAAACTTCAACAGCGAGCTTTGGCCGCCCAGGAAGCCTCACTGACACGGTGGACGAAGGCGTTGAAGGACTGGGACGCCTCCAGGGAGAATCTGTCTGGAAAATTGGGCCGACCGGGTCACAGTCTCGTGGCCAACCGACCGCTACCTCTGCCTCCCATTCAGAACCACCTGGCCCCGTCTTACGGTCCCGAGTACGACTTCCCGCAGTGGAGGCAGAAGGACAGGTCCTACCACAGTGACGCTTTCT
>CM065716.1:39380748-39393248 GCA_033310375.1 Conus canariensis | reverse complement strand
TCAAGCGCTTTACCAGCGAGACACTATCTTCGAGTCAAAAGCATTGTTGACAGTTATTGCAAACTCGCTTTGTTTTTTTTGTCGTTGCTTAATTCTTCTTTTTTTTCATTGTAGATTGTTCTCTCACTCTCTTTCTCTCTTAAAACACACACACGCGTGCGCGCGAGCGCGCCCTTGCGCATTTCCTTTTCGCCACCCTTTTCCTCCCCCTCCGCCTCGCCCCGTCTCTCTCTCTCTCTCTCTCTCCTCTCTCTCTCTCTCTCTCTCTCTCTCTCTCTCTCTCTTTGAAAGCCTGATTGTCGGTGATCAAGTGACATATAAGGAGTTTACCACCCCCCCCCCCCCCCCCCTTCCATTTCTGGGTGAAATAAAACTACATGCCAAAAGTGTTCATCATAGAAAACTGTGACGTCTGCTCTACTGGCATATACAATGATGTTAATGTTTTTCACTGAGCATTCCGGTGTGTTCACGAAGATGGAACTTGGAAATGATTGAATCATTATTAATTCATTCCAGTATCTGTTTATGTGTACCATCTCATTAGACGTTGTATACAAGCGAATTGAGGAAATCAGCGCTGGAAAATACGGTCTCTTAAGACTGCATCTGTTGACGATCGAGCTCAGAGAGAGAGAGAGAGAGAGGGGGAGGGAGAGAGAAAGAGAGAGAGAGAGAGAGAGAGAGAGAGAGAGAAGCGTGCGCGTGGAATAATCTAAGTTCGTCAAATAATGTAGAAGACAGAGGACTGCTCTTTCGAATATCACATTTAAATGAATTTTGCGAAACACAAAAAAAACTGGAGGTAAGATGAAAACTCGCACTTCTGTGAGAATGGCAGATGTACCAGTGAACAAAGAGCTTAAAGACATCGCCCAGAACATATAACACATTTGGCCCGAATCCTTTAAGACCTTGTGCCAAGTCATGAAATTTTGCGGTGGTTTTATTGCATCCCCGACCAACGATGCAGACAGATGGAGGCAGCTGCAGAAGTAGGCAGCCTATATATGCCTCGGCCAATTTTCAATTATTAGATGAGATCGTTTTCGATTTTTGACTCACATGAGTAACAAGTGAGTCTACGCTATCGCTTAAGTTTTAGTGTGTGTGCGTGTGTGTGTGTGTGTGTATGTGTGCGTGCGTACGTGTGCGCGCGTGTGTTTGTGTGTTTGTGTGTGTGTGTGTGTGTGTGTGTACGTGAGTGTGTGTGTGTGTGTGTGTGTCCGTCCGTGTGCCTGTGTGTCTGTGTGCGGATCTCTCTCTCTCTCTCTCTCTCTCTCTCTCTCTCTCTCTCTCTCTCTCTCTCTGGTTGTTTTGGTGTTTCCTTTAGCGGGCCCGTTGTCAAATGGTTTAGAGTGTATGCCTGCTGAGCTGACGGTCGTGAGTTCAAACACCTCGCAGGATCAAAGTTTTACGGCTTAATAATATTTAGAAAGGGACATCCATTTGATGCTCTCTCTCTCCCTCTCTCTCTCTCTCTCTCTCTCTCTCTCTCTCTCTCTCTCTCTCTCTCTCTCTCTCCAACAATAAAAAATTGCCTGATTCAGTTCAAGGAAAGTCAAGACAGCGGAAGGAGAGGGATGGGCTCCGCCATTTATGGTGCCATGCCCCAGACACAGTGAACCTTAACTTTTCAACAGTTCACCGCCCATACGGCCATTACGCTACAGAACTTTGACAAATCCTTTTTTTCAGTTCAGGGAAGAATAAGGCGGCGGAGGGGGGAGGAATAGGCTCCGCATTCCATAATGTCATGCCCGGGATCATATTTTAGTTAGCCTTTCAACCCTCACTGCATAACGCGCTCCTTCTCCACAGAAAACACCACGAGGCAGTGGCGCAGGAAGGCTCCTGTCTTCTTAGGTCCAATGACAATAAAGGCACAGACAATGTTAGGTAGGTAATCAAGGCCATACTAGCACTTTGGGCATATGCGCAGGTCACGAGAGCCTCTTCTTAAATTCTCTAATCCTCGTCATTAATTCATTTATCCATCAGCTTTAAAACATGCGCAACGTGGTCTCAAAACTTAGAAGATGTGGTGTAGAGCATATGGACTAGTCTGCACGCACTGACGCTTCCTTGATGAAACTGAAATTGAAGCTAGTCATGTGGTTTCAAAACTTAGCATATATGGTGTAGCGTTTATGGACTCGTCCACACGCAAAGACACCTCCTTGACGAAACTGAAACTAGTCCCATGTTGTCTCCCTCCCCCCCTCTCCCGCCTCCTTCCTCCCCCCGCCTCCTCTGTCCAGGACGTGGTGGAGATCGGGGTGGTCAGCAACGCGGGAGAGGCCGGACTGACCTACATCAACCTGGCCAACGTGGGCTGCTGCGTGATGCGCTTCTCCTGGAGACGCCTGCCCCATCTTGACCGCTTCCTCACTGGCCGCTACCGCAACTCCCCCTTCATCTTCAACGCCGGTAACGGCTCTCTGCTGCCCGAGGAGAAGGTGGGTGGGTGTTGGCTGCTGTGTGAAGGGGAAGGGGAGGGGGGGGGAGGAGTGGAGTGATGGGCTGGAAGGCGACAGGACACTTGCAAACAATCGAGAGTTTAAAACAACTGACACACACACAGTGTGACCGTACACATGCATCTTTTGAATCAATGTGAGCTGACCCTAACAGGGCCCCAAACTCCCAGTGTTTCATCAAATGCGCCTGCCAACGGTATATCGTGTGATGAGCAATGACGATATAATGTCTAAGGTCAGCTTTGAATCATACGTTTAGCATACTGATTTACCATTTTTGCCGAATTTTACTTCTTTTTTATTATTGTTCTCGGTCACACGTTTAAGCTTGCACGCAGCATATGACACATTTTGCGTAGTAATTTATGATAACCAACAATTTGATCTGTTTCATGTAAGAAAACAAAATTGTTATCATGTACGCTGATCACACGTTAAGCAGAGGCCTACCCATGTCCCCCAATCATGGATGTTCAAAAGATCGTTGTTTTGTGAGCATATAACATACTTGGCATACTCGTTCACTATAATCATGAAAATTTTATGTCTGTATATTTCTAAAGTTAAGACACTTGTTTACATAAGTGTTCACTTACACGTTTCTGCAACTAATTCTACCTGTCCACATTATCTGTCTTGGAATCAAACAATAGGCGACTACGTCATAAATGTGAGGTCTCTTAAGGAATATACATACTTCATGTGAGCACTTGTATGTCAGAAAAAGGCACACAACATGCCCTTATGTACCATTGTACTGTCATTGTGTGCAAATGTCCTGAGGTGTGTGTGGAGGGGGAGGGGTTGAACAGCTTGGATAGATAGGGGTGGAGGTGAGAGGTGACAAGGTGGTTTTATATATTACATCTCGTCTAGGAAGAAAGTAATTCCTAGGACTGTGGTTCCAGTTCCCTGCGAGACACTTTGTTTTTCTCCGTCTTTTCCTCTAGGTCTTAGCTGGAGGTCTGGGTGCTAGTCCTTTGTGTGAAACTATGAGCAGAGGCTCCGTGTGCAGCGTTCACTCGTTCACTTCAATACGTTTGAAAGATCCCGCGGCAGAAAGGGAAGTCATCCCTGGCAAATTTTCTACGGAAAAATCCACTTTGATAGCTTATATCCCTTTTCCTAATCCCCACCCTCACCACATCTCACTCCACCCCACCCCACTCCCGCTCCTCCTCCCCCCCCCCTCCCCCCTCATCCCCCCCCCCCCCAATTAAAAAAAAAAAAAAAGAAAATGGATGGCCCTGCGTTTTAGTGACAAAGGTTCTATGGGCTTGGCATCCAGAATTGCACATTGAGTCATCAGTTGCGACTATCGAGTAATATGATATAATATGGTATAATACAATCCAGTACAGTACATGCAAGACAATACAATACAATACAATACCATATTCATAAAAGATCGACTCGTGTAGACAACAAACTACGAGATATTGTAAGCCATGCTCTACTCCTCTCTTTACTCTTCTCTTTAACGGAGACAAAGTAGGAATCGCAGGACGAGTGTCCTACTTCAAGGTAGATAATTCAAGAATTACCAAGAGTGTACAAATCATTTATTATTCCCCTTGAGTTTCCCAATCTGCGCAAACTGAGATACACTTTGTGGCTGCCGTTTAAATATACTTTTTTTTCTTAAATAATTATCAGAATATTACGAAATTGCGCGGTAAAATTGACATTCTCTGCATCGAATTTGCAAGCGTATGTGTTGTCGTTTTTATTGTATAGTAACAGTATTGTAATGAATAATCATGTAGTTTTCTGTCGTCAATACATAGCACTTTCGTGGGAAGCAGTCGCTTCATGATAACAACAATTGCTACTATACTGTTCAAAAAAAGTTAAGGACCAACATTGAGAATGCACAAAAACTTTTTAAAATTCACAAAAATTCAATTGTACCGCATTTGTGGTCCAAACAAATTGAACCACACGCAAAAATTGATAGTGAATGCGGCAACTGCAATTTTGTGGCACACATTTCTCACGCGCCTTGAAAAACACGTGTCGCGACTTGTCATTTTTGGAACAAATTGGGGTGAATTTCTGATGTGCTTGGGATCCGAGGAGCATGTGCTGAATCAAAATCATGTGAAGCACGAGCTAAATCAGGCTGTAGGTCATGAAGTATGCTCAACCAAATGTCTTTAAAAGCCACTGTACTGGCGAAAAATGCAATGCAACAGCATGCCTCCACGTCGAAGACTGAACGAGCTGGATCGAGGAAGAGCAATAGGATGGCTCCAAGAAGGAGTTGCAGTCCGGGAAGTGGCACGGAGACTTGGGGTATCACACTCTGTTGTTATCAACTCAGACAACGCTTTCAAGACACAGGAAGAGTGCAAGAACGACCACGCTCTGGTCGACCCAGAATAACAACACCACGAGAGGACCGATACATTGAAAGGCAGGCCACACAAGAAAGAACAGCAAGTGCAAACAACATCAGACGTCGCCTTAGAGATGCCACCAACACTGTTGTCAGTGATCCGACCATACGAAACCGCCTACACGCCGCTAACCTCCGTGCTCGACGACCAGCCATAAGACCTCGTTTGACTGATGCCCACAAAGCAGCACGCCGAGTATGGTGCACGCAGCACGTGAGATGGACACATGAACAGTGGGCTAACGTGATGTTTACAGACGAGTCGCGGTTCTGCCTGGATCCCACCGATAGACGGAACAGGGTTTGGAGACGCCGTGGGGAGCGTTTTGCAGAAGAAGCTGTCCTGGAAAGGAACCGCTATGGTGGGGGATCCGTTAATGATTTGGGGCGGCATAAGCACACGCTACAGAACGGTTCTCTACAATGTGGCAGGGAACTTGAATGGTGTTCGCTACCAAACAGAGATTTTGCAACCCCTGGTGCTGCCAGCCCTTCAACAGCTTGAACCTCAGGCAGTCTTTCAAGACGACAATGCACGGCCCCATCGCACCAGAGCAATAAACACGTTTCTCCAAGCTGCTGGTGTCAACAGAATGCAGTGGCCCGCAAACAGCCCAGACCTTAACCCCATCGAACATCTTTGGGATGAGCTGGGCCAGAGACAGCAGCAGCGTCGTCCTCCTCCTGCTAACCTGGGTCAGCTGTTTGAGTCGCTCCAGCAGGAGTGGGCTGCTGTCCCCCAGGCCTTTCTGCGCACACTGGTGAACTCCATGCGACAACGCTGCCTTAAATGCCTTGCCAATAACGGGGGACACACACGTTATTAACCATGACACTGAACAAACACTCCTCCTGTGACTTTCAAATTTGGGGGTGGGGGTGTTTGTACTGCGCTCGATTCCAGTTGTTGATTCCTCGGACTTGTCATTGTCTTTACACACTTTTCACATATTCAATAAATTCATGTTACACTTGGAGATTGATCACTTCCCAATTTTTTTTTTTTATATGTCAGTGAAATGTTGCCCCTTAACTTTTTTTGAACAGTATAGAACAACTGTCATGGGGTATTTATTTCTATAGCACTTTCCGACACTCCAGATCTTCTTGCAAATATCATCCAAGTACACTCTCATACATCTACGTTTGTACACACTGGCTTGCACGCCCCTGTTGTCCCAACTTTCTCCGACACCCCCGCCCCCTTTCCCGCCTTACATCCCAACCTCTCTTTATTATTTTTTTTATATTTTCATCATCATCATCATTATTGTTATCATCATTATTATTAACTATCGTCATCATCATTTTAACCGCATTGTCTCCTTCCCAGCAGCCTGGTTTCCATTCCACATCCATTTTGCGTCCGATTGGAGAAGATAAGTATTAGTTTGTTTTTTGTTTTCATCGTCTGAAATGTTGTTTGTCTTGCCTGAAGAAGACCAAAGAGGTCGAAGCGCATCGTATTTGTCTTGTAATTTGTTTTGTTCATTTCGTTTGGCGGCATAGTAACTTTTCTGTGAATTTTGTTTCAATTTCCGCCTGTACTCGCCTCACTTTAAAACTAAAACTCATAGTCAAAACCGTCCATTGATTCTTCACAACAGAGTTCTTGTTGCGGTTTTTTT
Organism: Conus canariensis; assembly: GCA_033310375.1. Classification (NCBI taxonomy): domain Eukaryota; kingdom Metazoa; phylum Mollusca; class Gastropoda; order Neogastropoda; family Conidae; genus Conus; species Conus canariensis. Next base: position 39,386,742 of record CM065716.1, on the reverse strand, counting down.
GTTTTTAACCCTCTCTCACTTAAAAACAGTGGGAAAACAGTCTAATCTTGGCATAAAATCAAATCAAATCAAATAAAGTAAAATAAAATAAGACAAAAGGAAATAGAACGAAATAAAAGACTTAACATTGATGCGATCAAAGATTTCCAGTTTTAAGACAAGCTTTGAAACAGGATACGAAGAAAGAGGCGTGGGGTGGGGGTGGGGAACAGCAACAACACCAAAAACAAGAACACGAAACTACCCTACATTGTATTCTAAGCGGGTTGGGGGAACTGTCGAGTTGTGTGTGGACCGTTGGCCAGCTGTCCATCCCAGTGCAGTTCCACTCCAGGTACGCTGGCTGCTGGACGGAGCAGTGGCTGCTACGGACCACGCCCTGCGTGTACCGGGGGACGGAGGGGTCCGAGGAGATCGCGGTCAGTCTGTGGGGCCAGGCACTGGAGGTGGACGTCAACCTGGCCAAGAGGCAACAGATGGACCAGGAGCTGGAAGACAGCGCCGTGCTTAGGTGAGGAGGAAAGGGTGGTGGAGCGGGGTGGTAGGGAAGGGGGGGGGGTTGTGATGTGTACATAGTAGTGTGTGTGTGTGTGTGTGTGTGTGTGTGTGTGTGTGTGTGTGTGTGTGTGTGTACAACCAAAGGTCAATATGTCCATAAATTTGGTTCAGTTAGTCAGTGTGTGTGTCTCTATGTGTGTGTTAGCTGTTGTTTTCGCTCAGCATTTGCATTGTCAGAAAGGATTATTCAAAACAGAGCCTGGTGAACAGCATATCCTGAGAACTATAGATGAAAAACGCACTCAGGCTGAGTGTTCTTCAGATTTGAATGGTCATTTTCTCCCACTTATGTCTCTCTCTCTCTCTCTCTCTCTCTCTCTCTCTCTCTCTCTCTCTCTCTCTCTCCCTCCCTCTCTCTCTCTCTCTCTCTCTCTCTCTCTCTCCTCTCTCTCTCTCTCTCCTCACCATCACCTTCGTCCACTCCGCTTCACCTCTTCTGACCTTCCTACTTACATAACTACGCCCTGCTCCCGCCCCTCTATTTTCTTTTTTCTTTTTTTTTTCTCTCCTTTAACTTGACTCTCTTTGCCATGGAAATTATCATTTTCACACGCGTCTGTTAGTCTGTCTGCCTGTATGCATATCTGTCCGTCAGCAAGAACACGCAGAAACTACTGAACCCATCGTGACTAAACTTGGTGAAAAGATGGAATATGATCTGACTTACGGACAAATGTGTTGAATTATGGCGGGCATCCAGATACCAAGGGATCCTGGAGCCTTTCTGTAAGATTATCGCGATTTCTTTTTTTCACACAGAATCGACGCGGCCAGTTTTAACCAAACTTGGTGGAAATATGGAACGTGACTCGAGGACCGAATCGGTTAAACATTAATGCGGATCTGTGATGTGCATCCGGATGGAACGGTGGATCTCAGATCCCGCTCAGCAAGACATTGTTTTGTTTTGTTTTGTTTTCAGCTCAACATCAACCCTGTGGAGTTACTAATGTGAGTTGATGATAATTTACGAAATAACATAGTTTCGTGAAATATTTAACCTTTGTGTTGATGTAAACATTGACGGTTTGTATTTTGCATGTCTTTGGGGTTTTTTAATGTATGGAAATTAACTCTTTGGGTCACAAACCAACTGTTGTCTCCTCCGGCAGGTAAAAATAATTTGACTTATGAACTCACCCGGAAAGAGCGGTTCCAGGACTGTGCTGTAGCGGGTACCTTTCTCGTTCGTTACCTTTTCTTTTTTTCTCCCCTCCAAGGGCCTTTAGTTAAATGGTTAGAACATTCGTCTATTGAGCTGACGATTGTGAGTTCGAGCCACTCTTGGGTGGGTTTTTTCCTGCTTGGAAACTTTCTCTGTCCACTCAGCAATAATTAGGTACTTGATTCAGGTCAGGGAAGGTGAAAGATGGCTGAAGGAGAAGGATGGGCCCCGCTTTCCATCATGCCGTGCCCTAGTCACAGTGAACCTCTGACAGTTCACTGCCTCAAACGGCCAATAGATTATAGGAAAGAAGAAAAAGATACACCTGAAGGTGCGGGTAGGACCAGAGAAGTACTGTCGTAAACTACCGAACAAACCAGCTGGGAGCAATCCTGCACCATCCTTGGAAGCCTGCACTGTGTTCACATAGGGTGCAGGCACGCGCACGGCATTCCACTGGCCCCAGCGGCCAATAGGCTTTTAAGAAATGTAGCCTTTGAACTTTTAAACTCCACTCCAGAACGGCGCAGCGCTACGCCTGGGACCTGGTCCGACTGTTGCCCATCCGGTCCCTCCAGGAAAGGGCAGAGGAAGCGTTCCAGCAGCACACGGCGTCCGTCCGGAGCCTGGTGAACGCCGCCATGATAGACGAGGACCCGGTCACGGCTTTCTCGCGCCTCAACCCGGCCCTGCACTTTCACAGCGCCGCCATAGGCCAGCTGCAGAACGCCCGCTACGAACTGAGGTTTGAAGTGAACGCTCTGTTGGAACGGGCCGAGTCTCGAAACACGTCACCAGTGACAGTTCCGGTGAGAGAAGAAAGAGGGGAGGTAAAAATAACTACTGAACATAATTTGAAAAAAAAGAGTTGTAGCCCTTTGAGGTCATCTTTATTTTGTTCATATTGGAGGTAAAGAGGACGAGCCTCGAACGAGGTCATCGGTGGCAATTCCGGTAAGAGAAAAAAGAGGGGAGGTAAAAATAATTGCCGAACATAATTTGAAAAGAGTTGTCGCCCATTGAGATCATATCTATTTTGTTCATATTGAGGCAAAGAGGATCTTAAAAGAGGGGGGGGGGGGGGGGGGGGGGGGGGTGCTGAATATAAGAAATAACATTGATGAAATGTATGTTTAAACATCATCTTTCTTTTTTGTCAGAGTTCATTAATGTTGATAAATACCGATGTGTTATGTCGGGCTCTGTGAAAAGTCTAATTCTTTGAACTTCTTTCAGATCGGCAGAAAGAGTGAGGTGGGGGGGGGGATGTAGAGGGACAGAGAGAGAGACCGATAGAGGTGGTAAGGAGAGAGAGAGAGAGGGAGGGCAAGAGGAGGAGCTGGTGACAGAAGATAGCGAGAGATAGGGAATGAGAGAGACAGACAGAGACAGAGAGACCAAAACAAACAAAAGCTAGTTTAAATGATGGGGACAATAGTTATCAAAAATCATGTAATTTTTTTTCTAGATTTTGACTTTATTGTATTTTTAAATGGCAAAAAGGAAAGAGAAAAAAGGAACAAAAATCGTTTTAAAAGTCCTCTGTGTGTGCGCTTGTGTGTGTGTGTGTGTGTGTGTGTGTGTGTGTGTGTGTGTGTGTGTGTGTGTGTGGAGAGAGAGAGAGAGAGAGAGAGAGAGAGCGTTTATGTCGCATTGTACATAATGACACCCATTTCTAGCATACACCAGAAAAGCATATGCTCAACGCGCGCGTGTGTGTGTGTGTGTGTGTGTGTGTGTGTGTGTGTGTGTGTGTGTGTGTGTGCAGCAGACGGAGAGAATTTCTTCCAAGATTAGCATGACGGGATCCCCCAGTACTGAGAGGGCCGGTCGCAGGTGATCGATCAATAGATTAATGAATCGGTGGGACGGTGCCTTAGTTGGATTGATGGGTAGATTCGTGGATTTGGGAAGAGGGTGAATAGATTGACTGGTGGGCTGTGAATGTGGGTGCACCGTTTGGTTGGTGAGGACGTGGATTGATAGTGGGTGGTGGATGGGTGGGGATGTAAATGGACGGATTTATGGTAGGCGTGAAGGCGCATGGATGGGGGAATGGATTTGAGAGTGGGGAGGTAGATAAATGGATGGGTGGATAGGGTTTAGGTGCTTGGATTGACGTATGTGAGGCAGATGGATATGGAGTTGGATGTATTGGGGGGTTCATGAGGAGGTTGAGGTACTGATGGTCTTTCACACATAGACATACACACACACACACACACACACACACACACACACACACACACACACACACACACACACACACACAACATACACGCACACGCACGCGTGCGATTTCTTGACAAGGCAGACGAAAGAAAAAATATAGAGGGAGAGAGAGGGGGAGACAGAAAGAGACAGACAGACAGAGGAGGCGGAGTCCAAATTACGCGTTGCAAACAATACTTGGGATACAGTCAAGTAACCCTGTCCAGACAATCGGTCCAGTCTTCTGAACCAGGACTGACCCTCCATATTCCTGGTCTGACAGGACGCCCAGAAGTCGAAAGATAACCCAGATATACAGCACCAGCGGAAGCATCAGCCTCCCCAGAAAACAGAGGTCCAGCATCCGCCAATTAAAGACACCGAGCTTGCCCATCAGCGCGTCCTATTTCCTGCAAGACGTGGAACTCAAGCGGCTGCAACGGCAGGCGAAGGTGGAACAGGTGTGCAGGGAGGCTTACGCCCTCAGCGAAGACTCGGAGAAGAAGGATGAAATCATGCACAACATGAACCAGGCCATCCTCCTCATGTGTGTCAAGCCCTTCACGCCGCCCATGAAGCACTACAAGCACATCCTCGTGCGGGCGGCTCTCGCGCAGCTGTTCGACAACCTGGCCTTGCAGGAGTGGACTCTTCGCTCTCACCTGCACCTTCTCGACGACCCTCGCTTCCAGAGGCTGAGCACCTTCCCCGAAGACCTGCCCAAACCTACAGATCTCAAGAAGCGGAGCTTGTCCAAAGACCGCGCTAAGAAAAACTCGTCAGGAATGAGAAAGGGGTCCAAAAGACAGTCCGAGCAGCAGCTACGCGAAGAACCCATCGACTGGGAGGAGCCGGTGCCTCGTCAGTACAGAGAGAAGTTAGGGATTTTGGTTTATGGGCTGCTGGCTTCCACTCTGGAATCCCTGGAGCCCATTGTGACCTTTGACGGCTGTTGTACGAATCCTGTGCTGCCTCGTCCTCGACCGTGAATGGCACCGGCTGGCTTTTCTGACGTAATCTCTTTCGTTCCTCTTCAGCCTTCTCTTTGAAATCACAGACGCTCAACGGGTACTCTTTTAATATTAATTCGTAGCAGATATTCATAATACTTTACAAGTGTCAAGTTCCACACCTTCAATTTAGGGATGATGAATTTTGTGGTATATCGGCTGTACCTTCCTTTCGAGTGCCAGCATGTCAACGTGTTACAAACGTAAGTGTCACTGACAATTTTTTTGTAGAAAAATAAAGCCTCTTTTCATGAGTACAGAATTAGTTGCGTGAGAGTTTTCTTCTGGAGAGAACAAAAAAAAAAACACTATGTGAATTGTTTGTTTTTGATACTGGCTTTTACGTATTATGAGATCTAACTTACAAAAATTTACAACACAGAGTGCAAGTCTTCCGGAACAAACCGGAAATTCGGGTCATAGAATTTCTGAAAACTTTGTCGCCGGAAGATTTTGTTGGGGAACTTTCCGGTGCCTGGATATTTTGGAAAAGTAATATTTTCTCTTTAGTTCATTTTGAACGTACTTTGTCGTGTGACGAGTATTGGAATACAGAATAAATGTTTTCGAAGTAAAATTACTAGTTAGAGTAACCGTCATCTACTTAACTGTAGTTGTAATTATTTCTTCTAATACTGTCACGATTACCGAAGCTCTTCAGTCGGGAAGATACAAAATAGTCTCAAACTAACAGAGCGATTTCCTGTCAGTCCAGACGTTAGAGGGGCAGTCAGTCCATGCGGGAACAAAATCAAAAACAAAACAAACAAGCAAAAAGTAAATAAACGATGAAGCACTGGACAAAACAAGATTTCCACAGCCTACAACGAATCGCAAGAACTATGTGAAAAACCGATCGCTGAAAATGGACATAGCTTGACGAACTCGGCGAAGATGGAATGATCCAGCGCAATGGCCGTGCATTAGTCACTAGGTATCAGAAGATCGACGTCGCTTTCGCGCTCAGTGCGTGCCGTTCCGGCCGAACTTTGAAGTACAGACCAGTCCGTGTAGAGCAATCGTTGGCAGCTCATGCAAACGATGCATAAC
>CM065716.1:39358248-39378248 GCA_033310375.1 Conus canariensis | reverse complement strand
TTATTCATTTATTCATTCATTCATTCATTTGATTTGCCAAATACCAAGTGTCATTAGATATTACACAGAATTCTTGCAGCCTTGTTTTTTCTTCCTGGTTTCCTGTATTTGTTCACCTGTCCAATTACTCGTTTATTCAAGAATGTATGCGATTTAATTGTTAAGTGCGTGCGTGTGAGTGACAGAGAGTGAGAGAGAGGGAGTGTGTGGGGGAGGGGGGTGCGCGCGTGTATGTGTGTGTGTGTGTGTGTTGTGTTGTGTTGTGTTGTGTAATTTATTCGTCACTGCACATTTTCCGGGATGCTTTCTCCCAAGACAACGCATGGCTATATTTACGGTTTCGCTGTTTGTTTGTTTTTTGCTTGTCTGTTTGTATTTCTGTTTGTTTTGTCTTGTTGTTTATCTACATTTTTTGCCTGCTGAATCTTGCCAGGGACGAAGCCTTTCCTGTAGCAGGATATTTATATCTGCTGAAGTGCCCGTTGTCCAAGATCTCGGCTGATCCTCTCGTGCGTGTGTGTGTGTGTCTGTGTCTGTGTCTGTGTGTGCATGTGTGTATGTGCATGCATGCGTGCGTTTGTATGTGTGTGTGCGTGCATACGTGCGTGCATGCACGCGCGCGTGTTTATATGTGTGTGTGTGTGTGTGTGCGTACGTCCGAGCACGTGCGTGCGCGCGCATAAATGTGTCTGTGTATGTGTACATGTGTGTGTGTAGGAGGGGGGGGGATGTAAGTGTATGTGGATGTTTGTGTACGTGTTTGTGTGTGTGCGCGTTGTTGTATTTTTTATTATTGTTATTGTGCACTTGCGTGTTCGTGCGTGCGCGCGCATGTATGTGAGAAAGAGAAATTCAGATGTTTTCGTCTTTTAGGCCTCGGTGTCTCAGAAGAGGGATGCGCATGAAACAAGACAAAGTCGCATTACCAAACTAACAATATAAGACTTTGATTCTTTGTATAGATAAACAGCTCAACGTGTGTAATGTATTCATTTGCGAATGAGACTTGACACGATAAACCTGAATAAGCGCGGTCTTCTGTAAAACTTATGTGTCGTAAACTTTTCTGACATGCTTAATGTTAACAAGTTAGTACAAAATGCACATCTTCTCCAGACTGTCGACAAAATGGACACAAGAGATCAGAAGCATTTGGTTATCAACAACAATAACGATTAACAAATTATCAGAAACACTAACTTTAAGTTTTTGCCATTATAGATTTCAAGCATCTGTCCATATTTAATGAGTACGTAGGAGAAGGGGTTGAATGCAGATTATTTCATGTTCTTTAAAAAAAAAAAAAAAAAACTAAAGCTGTAACTGTTCTGAACACGACAGTTTTAGTCTTGATATATACAGTCAGATAATCTGTCTGTAAAGGTAAGAAGAAACTTTGCATCTCTGACATGTTGGTCACGCCACATGTAACCAAATCCTTTTCGTATATCTCACTCTCTCGATAGTCAATCGGTTCTTCTTGCCTCTGTTATCTGGTTCTGACAACATTTTATAGGTTTTCTTTAAATGATATATATTCAGCCCTCTGATTTCATTTTAGCCAGTACTCGATGTGTTTAACCGCGAAGTGCAAAGGCATGGGATATGTCTGTCTCACCATTGACAAGATTATTTCGGGTTCGTGGTGAAACATACACAAACTTTTGAATCGAATACACGTTGTTTTTTTTTCGCATTGTATATAAGTAGCATGAAGATCCTACAATTCAGCCCCATACTGTAACAAAGACAAGACTAGAGCGTTCAACAATTTCAAAACAGAGCAAAAGATTCATTATGCAACATCGACATCTTCATCATAATACATAACAGTTCATTTTTTTGCTTTGCTAGCAATGCCTTTACATGCAAAAGTGACTCTTAAAACGCGTACAGAAGTATATAGCTAACTATTTGAGTACATTTACTACAGGCTTATACATTCCATTAAACGCTCACCTTTCTCCAGCAGAGATGTAACCACACTTGTTAAAAATGATGTTACTTTTTGTATTTACTTTTAACTGGAGTGAAGTAACTGCCGTTCGCTATTTATCAAATGTATTCGCAAGCCGAGAACTGTCATCGGATTTCAATGCAACGGCATCAGCTAGAGGTAGGTAAACATTTCCTTAACATCATTTATACAACTGTGTACGTCTTCGAGAGTTTATGACATCTTAAGTCAATTCAGCGACGAATAAAGAAAACGGAAATGAAACGCAGACATCGCTATCCTGAACACCAAAAGCATAATTAATATAATCTGCTATAGCAGCATCACGTCGTATCAATGCTTTTACTCACGCATGCATATTCATAATGCATTTACGCAGCTTTCCACGAATACTGTATTTTGATAAAACGGGCCAAAATATAGTTCTACTGACGAGTCAGATGCTTTCTCAAAATCAATAAAAGCAAAGTGCAATGCACGGTTCAAGCAAAACTGGTTTTGAATGAAAGCCAGTACTATATACATGAGGTCAACAAGAGAGAGAGAGAGAGAGTAGGCCTAACCTTCCATCACACTATTACGGATAATATAGGTCCACCTCATGTAACACTAATCACACACGCCCCGCACTCCTACACCCCTTCTCTCCTGTCCAGACAAAGAATCGAATCCCGGGCCACAATGTGGAGGCCCTGGCCACCACAGCCGGGACCTCATGTCAAGGACCACTGCCTCCACAGTTATCGCCCCTCACGCACGTCATGAGCTCACATCTCAAGACGTCAGCGACAGCAAACTAGTCCAGCTATCGGCCTCCCAAAGGCCAGAGGCGGGCGACTTGAAGAAAAAGGAGGGGGGGGGGGAGATAGGGAACGTCGGGGCGAGGGAGGGGGAGAGGTCAAGGGTTTCGGAGTTTTACTCTTCACGTTTGTAAGATTGATAGAATGGGAAGAAGAAGACGCCTTCCCGATTGTTTGAGGCCTGGGTTGATGAGTGACGGTGTCGTCACACAGGGTCACCTCGGCTTGGCTTGATTCTTCCCTCCAAAGCCCAAACAATAACAAAACAAAAGATAACAGGCAGACACCACCCAAGCCCAAACAATAACAAAACAAAAGATAACAGGCAGACACCACGGGCCTGGACAGAGCGCCAGCGACCCGTGCAGGACTGAACCTGAATGGGGAGGAGCAAACAAAGATAATCGACCCAAACAAACGAAAACAGTATAGCTGACGTATTCACGCATTCATACATACGTGTACATGTGCCCCCATCCCCTTCCCTTGCGCCACATAGAAACACGGCACGTGGACATATGCACAGACGCTGGCATGCAAAAAGGAGTGCACGCGCGCTTGCGTTGGCACAGCATCAGGCACACACACATCCACGCACGCACGCACGCGCACATACATACACACAAAAGCACGCACACGCGCATACACACATTTAAACAAAAAGCACGTGCACGTATGCGGATACTTCCTGCAACTGGGACTTTCTTGCAGAACATACATAAACCTCTCAAACACATGCGCCTACGCGCACTCTCAACGCACACATACACGCGCGCGCGTCCGCACGCACACACGCACATATTCACACATAAACACACACATGTATACACACACGCGCGCGCACACACACGCACTCACACAGACACACTTAAATACAAAAGTACGTGCATGTGCGCGGATGCCTCAAGGAACACTTTCTTGCAGAACATATGAACAGCTTCTGAAACACGTGCACGCACAAAACACACACACACACACACACACACACACACACACACACACACACACACACGTGTGCGCACGCAAGCACACACATACACACGTATACAGAGAGAGAGAGAGCGGCATACAAACAGACAGAGAGATCTACACAAACAGAGAGAGATAGTCACACACACAAACACATGCGCGTGCGCACTTGCAAAAACACAACCGCATATATTCATGCTTGTGCTGCGCGCGCACACAACAACACATAATTCTGGACAGGACATGGTCCCGTTTCAAACTCGCAACAATAAACCTGATGTTACTGGTAGGCTGCGAACAGCAATGAGATACTGGATTTGGTTTCCTTTCTCCTCTGTCAGACCAACAATGTGTTGCGCAAAGTATGCTCTACAACACAGACTAAATTTTTCCCGGTATAATGTACCGCATAAAGCCGTGTAAATATACTAAGTCAAATTCAAATCCTTACTTACTATTTATACATTTTTCTTTCTCTGAAAGATAATTTTTCTCTCTTTTAATTATGTTTGGAGTAGAATCATCTGGATAATTTGCACACAAAAAAATTCTGATAAGAAAAAAGAATGCCCCGGTTACTTTCAAAAGTAAAAAAAAATGCTTACTAACCAGTAATGAAAGGAGTCCATTAGTGAGTGAATAGCAGTACTGATGTGGTAATATAAATAATGATGACCGTCTAACGATGCACATGGCTTTGCAGTTATTGTTCTTAAGACAAAATATATAACTGCATATACAGTCATTGAAGATACAACACATTTGAACAGATACTGTTCTTGAAGGTATGATAGTTGAGAGCAGATTCTGTTCTTGAAGGTGCAACACATTACAGCAAATGATTTTCTTCCAGGTACAACATCTTAGAATAGGTACTGTTCTTAAAGGTGCACAGTATGAGATAGATGCTGTTCTCGAAGGTACAACATATTAGCGTAGATAGTCTTCTTGAAGAAACAGCATATTAAAGTATAGGCCTATAATGTTCTTGAAGATACAACACATTACAGCAGATAGTGTTCTTGAAGGTACAACATCCTAGAGTAGATAATGTTCTTAAAGGTGAAACATATTAGAGTAGATACTATTCTCGAAGATACAGCATAAAAAGAGTAGATACCGTTCATGAAGGCACAACACATTAGAGCAGATTATGTTCGTGAAGGTACGACACACTGCTGCAATAACTGTTCTTGAAGATACATCATATTAATGCAGATACTGTTCTTGACACGTTAGAGCAGACACCCTTCTTGAAGGTGCATTTCACTATGCAAATATCGTTCTTGAAGGTACAGCACATCATTGCAGATCTTGTTCTTGCAGGTTCAAATCATTATTGCTGCTATTGTCTTTTTAAGGTAAACACATCTTTGCGGATATTGTTCTTATCGGTACAATACATTCACGCAGATATCGTCTTGAAGGTACAAAAATTACAGCGGATATTGTCTTTGAAATTACAATACATTACATTATTGCTCATACATTGATGGTAGAGTGCATTATTGCAGTTAATGTTCTTGACGGTAATATACACTTACTGCAGATATGTTCTTGCTTTATATGTTCAATGCGTTTTGTTTTCTTTTGGTTAATGATTATTAAAGTTTCACTACGTTGACGTCTTGTATTTTTGACTGAAAGTGTTTTGCTTTTTCCTGGTGGTAGTGGTGGTGGTGTTGGTGGTGGCTTTCTAAGTACGAAAAAGTAATGAAGTGAAAGATAACCTCAAAAAGTAATTGAAGTTTGAACTCGCATTAATTCAATAAATTAATAGAATCATTTATAAAAATTTTGTTTATACTTTGTTAAATGAAATAAAGATTCTGATGACAGCTCTCTCCTCCTCCTCTTCCTTTTAATCTTCCTCCTCCTCCTCTTCCTTCTCCCCCCCCCCCCCCCTCCTCCTCCTCCTCGTCCGTCTTCTTCTTCTTCTTCTTCTTCTTCTTCTTCTCTCTTCTTCTTCTTCTCCTCCTCCTCCTCCAACACCTCTTCCTCCTCCTCGTCTTTCTTCTTCTTCTTGTTCTCTTCCCTCCTCCTCCTCTTCCTCCTCTCCCTCCTTCTTATTCTTGCTCCTCTTCCTCTTCTACCTCATCTTCCACCTCCCCCTTCTGATCCCCATCCCACCCACCCCTCCCTCTCCTCCTCCTCCTCCAACTCCTCCTTCTCCCTCTTTTCTTTCTTTTTCTTTTTCTTTTTCTTCTTCTTCTTCTTCTTCTTCTTCTTCTTCTTCTTCTTCTTCTCCTCCTCCTCCTCCTGTTCCTCCTCCTCTTTCTTCTTCTTCTTCTTCTTCTTCTTCTTCTTCTTCTTCTTCTTCTTCTTCTTCTTCTTCGTGCTGTTGTTGTCATTGTTGTTGTTGTTAATGATGATGACGATGTTGTTGTTGTTGTTTCTTCTTCTTCTTCTTCGTCTTTTTTTCTTCTTCTTCTTTTTTTTTTTCTTCTTCTTTCTGCTTTTCGTTTTTCTTCTTTTCGTGCTTTGTTGTCGTTGTTGTTCTTCTTCTTCTTCTTTTTCTTCTTCTTTCTTCTCTTCTTCTCTTCTTCTTTCGTTCCTTTTTTTTCTACCTTCCTTCTAATCTGCACTGCACTCTTCTTGTCCTCGAACCGGGGATTCTACAGTTTACATAAAAAAAGATAAGAAACTTTCAGCGAATTCTGCCAACGAAAAAAAGGAAACCAGACCTGGAAAAAAAAAACAGTGAATTGGCTGATTGATGTGACATGTTTGATCGCCATTTTTCCCCCTTGAACTGAACAGAGAGAGAGAGAGAGAGAGAGAGAGAGAGCAACCTACGTCTCCATTTGACACTTATAAAATGCATCAATTTTTATAATGATCTGTTTTCCCTCAGTATAAGTGATCAGGGGGAAAGTATATTGACATAATACGCACTTTGCACAAGCGTACTGAAAAAAGAAACGTTCCTGTAGACCAGCCATGAGGTCCCGATATACAGACAAACGCTGAACACAAAAGAGTTTTTTTTTTTTTTCCCAACCCCAAATAATAATAATGGTCTTAATGATCTCTTTCCGATCGTTAAAGCAAATTCAACCGATGCGGATTTTTTTGTGACCATGTGGGCTTGAACGGATGAAGGTTAATGTTCTGCTTGTTTTCTTCTTTGACTAATCTTTGATCTGCTGATTTTACTGTAACATTTAAATATACTTAGCATTCAAGATCGTCAGCGAAGATGGACAGATGACCTGTACTAATTAAGATTAAGATTAAAATTATAGTCCCGTCAACAGCAGAGGTTATCTCAGGACTGTCACCACGTTTCAAACTACCACATATATATGTTAAAAAAGGATTAAAAGCAAAACCTTACCCAACCCATTAAAAAAAGATTAAAAGAACCAATCCTAGGATTAAAAACCAACACGTTGAAATCACTAACTGTAATCTGCAAAAATCAATACTGGGTATAGAAAATCTAACAACACCAAATTCACACACGATGAAATAAATTCACTTCTTTTAGGAAGTTAAAAATATTGTCAGGGGGAACATCACGGAAAAGAATCTTCATATTATCTGCAGTGTAATGTTTCCTTCTAATGTCACCTGTACTAATAAATGAGCGAAGCAGTCTAGCAAAGATGATTCACCGTTTAGCGTTAGGGAGGGGGAGGGGTTTGGGCTCATTTTTGATGGCCAAAATTGGCTGTTGTTTTTTTTTAATCTTATCTTATTGCGCAGGTTGTCTGTTCGAATCTATATCGATCCACTTTGAAAATATTCAGCTTCTCAAATGAACGCAGATGTCATTCTGGAGAAAAAGGCGTTGAGTTAGAAATACCAGTATTCTCCCCCCACCCCCCCTCCCCCACCCCCCTCTCCTCCCGTCCTCTCCTCTCTCATTGAAAGCTCCCGTCTCTTCGTACCACTCATTGTCTCTGTCGTGGAATGCTCAACACACTCAACCGACTTAGGATAGTGAACACCACCCACTGTCTCTGTCGTGGAATGCTCAACACACTCAACCGACTTAGGATAGTGAACACCACCCATTGTCTCTGTCGTGGAATGCTCAACACACTCAACCGACTTAGGATAATGAACACCACCCATTGTCTCTGTCGTGGAATGCTCAACACACTCAACCGACTTAGGATAATGAACACCACCCATTGTCTCTGTCGTGGAATGCTCAACACACTCAACCGACTTAGGATAATGAACACCACCCACTGTCTCTGTCGTGGAATGCTCAACACACTCAACGCCTTAGGATAATGAACACCACCCATTGTCTCTGTCGTGGAATGCTCAACACACTCAATGACTTAGGATAATGAACACCACCCATTGTCTCTGTCGTGGAATACTCAACACACTCAACCGACTTAGGATAATGAACACCACCCATTGTCTCTGTCGTGGAATGCTCAACACACTCAACGACTTAGGATAATGAACACCACCCATTGTCTCTGTCGTGGAATGCTCAACACACTCAACCGACTTAGGATAATGAACACAACTCATTGTCTGTGTCGTGGAATGCTCAACACACTCAACCGACTTAGGATAATGAACACCACCCATTATCTCTGTCGTGGAATGCTCAACACACTCAACCGACTTAGGATAATGAACACCACCCATTGTCTCTGTCGTGGAATGCTCAACACACTCAACCGACTTAGGATAATGAACACCACCCATTGTCTCTGTCGTGGAATGCTCAACACACTCAACCGACTTAGGATAATGAACACCACTCATTGTCTCTGTCGTGGAATGCTCAACACACTCAACCGACTGAGGATAATGAAAACCACCCACTGTCTTGGGATAACTGACACCATCACATTGGTGAAGTTAACACCACCCACTGTCTTGGGATAACTGACACCATCACATTGGTGAAGTTAACACCACCCACTGTCTACGGATAGTTACACACTCTCTGTCTTAGGATAGTTGACGCCATCCACTGTGTCATGATAGTTGACAGTATCCACTGTCCTTGCCGTGGGACACTTACCTTCGTCAGCTGTATCATTAGAGTTGTGATCGATAGACCATCACTCGAGAGAAATGAGCCAGACAATGTATATCTTACCAACAACAGCAACACAAGTACAGTAGCAATAACAACAGCAGCGGCAGCAACAACAACAAAAACAATAATAGTAATAATAATAATAACAATAATAATGGCAATGATGATGATGACGACGACGACGATGACGACATAACAACAATAACAAACAACAACAATAGTAATAATAATGGTAATAATAACAATGATGACAGTGATGATGATGATGCTGACGACGACGACGGCAACAACTGCAATAAAGATTTAAAAAAAAATAACAGCAACAACAACAATGATAATAATAATAACAATAATGATAATAATCGTAATAGTCATAACGAAAACAATGATGATGATGACGACGACAACAACAACAACAACAACAACAACAACATGAACAGAAAGAAGAAGAAAAAAAGAAAGACAACACGAAGAAAATGTCAAATGTGGTGAGCAATTCTCAGTCTATAAACCTGCAGGCAACACTTTAATAAACATAATCGATTTTTGTGTTCTTTCTGTTTCCCAATCAGTGCTCCAAAATATTTCAAAGGCATGGCACGGAAAACACAGGGCATCAACAGAAAAGAAATCATTGATGTCAACCAGCAGCTCGTGTGAAGCGTTATCATCTGACGGCCACCCATTCAGCGTCGTCAAAAGGGGGCTAGGCTATGGCTAGAATCCAGACATGTCCGGGCTCCTTCCAGCTTTACATATCTTGATTGTGAAGGTCAGGTCTCTTGCTTCAGGTTACCTCCACCTCAACAGTGGAATGTACCTAGCGAAATCGTTGTCACGTTGAAGTAGGTGAGCATGATTCAGAGGAGAAAAAGTCCAAGATAAACGCAGAAGAAACACAAGCAAACATAAAAAATATTGTCACATTTAACGATTTTTTTTTTAAATGCTCATACTCAATATTCTATGCAATTTCTTTCTTTCTTTCTATTTTGTTGTTTTCCTTCTTCTTCTTCTTCTTCTTCTTCTTCTTCTTCTTGTCTGGATGTTCTTGCCGGTACTTTGACCATCTATGAATGAATTCATAGACTTAAAAAGTGTGTAAATCCTGACACTTTTTTTTACACTGAAAGTTCATCGATAATCAAATACACCGACTTAAAGCGTATATTTCTTAACACATCTTACATTGGAAATTCATCTACAAACAAATTTGTGTTCAAAGTTGAAGTTCTGAAGTAAATATTAGTTATTTCCAAGCATCATTTTTTTTATTCAGATCAGACACACTGTTGTGACGGAAGGGGATAAACCGGAGTGGCATCTAGATTTTAAAAAAGGGAAGGGGGGGGGGACGTATGCATGCGCATGTTCATTTTCATACCTATCCGCACCAGACAAATTTTCACATGATGTAGAAGTGCGCCGTCAATTAGAAACAAAATGTCCGGTTATTCGTGAGCACAGTATTTTCACGTTAATCATTCTCTTTCCTTCGTAACATCTTTACACTTGTTCAAATTACAAAATCTATCAGATATTAAACAACAACGTTTATTGGTGAGTTTACGACGGTTTTCTTTTTTTCCTAAGTAAAATATATAAACTTTTCATGTAAAACGACTACATCTGCACACAAAAGATGGCAGTCTGCTGGCGTTTCTAATATCAAGCCATACTTTTCCTTTGCTGAGCCACTAGTCTGAGCCATTATGTTTAATATATGTAGAACGTGGTGGAACGGAGGGCAGTTTCTAAAAGTCATCACAGTTAACTACATCAATATTTGAAACTGAAACTGCGTGCGAATGAACGGGATGGGAGGCAACCAAAAAAAATGTATTGAGGTGAGTACTTTTTGATTACTGCGTTGATGAAACATGGAAGTTCTCGAAAACCTCTGAAGCAGAATATTTGGTCGCCAGCATCGCACGATAGAAGCCACGTCATCTGCCCCACACACGGCTTGGCCGCGTCTAGCAGGTGCCTAGCTCATTCTCTAACCTTTGTAAAAAAAAAATCAGCAAATGAGAGATAGCTTAATATTGTGTCCCCCTCTCCTATTACATTGAATAATAAATTGTACTGTACTGTAATGCGCTGTACAGAATAGCACAGCACTGTATTGTAATAGAGTTATATTGTACTGTTCTGGATTGTATTCAAATAGTATTGTATTGTACTGTGTGTTGAAGTGCACTGAGTTGTATCGCATTCTAGTGTCTTGTACTATACTGTGCTGTACTGCATGGTATTTTAATGTACTGTCCCGTACTGCATTGTATTGATGCTGCACTGTCTTGTTTTATATTGTACCGTGCATGGGTTTCATAGTGTTGTACCGAACTTGATTTCATTATGCTGTGTTGTGTTGTATTGTATAACGCAGTTCTGTTTTGTATTGTTCTGCATTACATCTTACTGTACTCTACCGTATTGTATAGAGTTGTGCTATGCTGTGCTGTGCTGTGTTTCGTTGTGTTGCGTTGCGTTGTGTTGCGTTGCGTTGGGTTGGCTTGTGTTGCGTTGTGTTGTATTGCACTGTACCGTGTTGTGTTGATTTGAAATGCGATGTTTCGTGTTGCGTTGTGTTGTCTTTTCTTGTCTTGTGGTCTGGTGCACAGTATTGTATTTACATTATTGTACTGTACTGTACTGTGTTGAATTACGTCGCATCGTACCGTGTCGTGTTGTGTTCTGTTCTGTTTATTTGTTTTGTCATGTCTGGATTTGGCTTGCGTTACATTATATCGTATTGTGCTGTTTTGTATGCTACAGCACTACACTATATCAAATTGCATTGTGTTGCAAACTAACGTATTGTATTGTGTCGTATCGTCCTGTAATTACAACAAATTTTCCACCATGACATCCGGGTTGCTCCCCTTTGGCACTATCAATGCCCATAATTCATTGCTATCAGGTTGTGGTTTGTTTGTCTGTTTGCAAAAACTAATTCTTGTACGCGCGCTTACATCCGGTATAATCTGGTTTCAGCCGAGATGCATCGGGACCAAGGAACATGCAATATGTTCTGACCGAAACATTGTTCTGTTTGCTTCTCTCCTTTTTTTCTCTCTCTTTTTGTTTTCTTTCGGATCGGATAGAAAATTTCATTTCAGTATGTATTGATAGAGTGGACATTGTCAGTGCCGACGAATGTAAAGAGAACGTCCCAAAGATTTCTTTGAATTTTTGTGAACGGAGTTTTGTTTTGTTTTTTTAATTCTCACCAACTTTCTTGCTATTCGTCACAATGTTAATCTACGTAGAAACTTCCGCGTGCGTCCGTTGAGCAAGATTTTTTTTTTTTTTAACGACATTTCATCGTTGGTTTTTCCTGGTCATCAATGAATTACTCGGAAAAGATTGAAAGCCTGCTATGTGTTCTTGACATGCCACCTTTCACCATCACGACCGTGGCTGTGATGTCGGAGGGCGGAGTTATGGGCGAGAGAGGCGTGCTCAACTACAATCACTTGTTAGAACTGTTACGTTCTGTATGCTACATTGATGAACCTTTCCGGATCTTCCTCTCCAGATGCATATCGTGGATGATAGATGGTTTACATGCTGTGTCAAAAGCACATACAGGCGGGTACATACATACATGAAGGGTATATTCGACACACGTCAACTTAAGTAATTTTCAGATTGAGCGCCTGTCGAAAAGCTCGATCTCGAGTCGTCTGAAAACGCAACTTTCGCCGTCGAAAAGAGAGAAAATTTGAAGTATTTATTTTTGTATGCTAAGTTAAGAACGTTCATAATCCTAGATGCGAGGATCAGCGTGTGTATTATGTTATGTACAGCATCGAGAGATGTTATAAGATTTAGAATCAGGTTTGCTGAGTGATGCGCAGCTTGGCTACTCTGTACTCGTAGTGCACACACACACACACACACACACACACACACACACACACACACACACACACACACACACACACACACACACACACAAACACACAAAGAGAGAGAGAGAGAGAGAGAGAGACCTGCCTGGAATTACTGATTGCATTCTTCAACAGCAGGAACATGTTTTCTCGTCATTTAAGTTTCTTCCGTTCTTTCTCATATCTTAATGTAAGCAGGTTCATTACTTGTTTTGATAATATAAAATGGAAAAAGGAGAGAAACTTCCCCTGCTTTTTGAAGCCATGTTTGCGTTTTTAACACAAAAAGGTTGCGTAAGGTGACTACTAGAAACTGCGAATTCACTGAAAACACATCAAAATACAAATGCACAAAACCCCAAGGTGCGCGTAAAGCTTATTTTCAACAAACGATAAGGAACAGACAAGTAAATTTTCGTCAGATATGGCTTCTGCATACATTAAAAAATGTACTAAACAATACTTGAAAAAAAAAAAACACAGAATAACTTTTTTATGCTGATCGAGACGTAGGAGCATTGTTTTGTGAATTTCTTTTTTAATTTCTTGTCTTTTGTGACTTTGGAACTGGAGACATATGATGGGGAGGAAAAAAACCATGTGTTCCGCATTGTTGTCTGTTCCGCATTATTCAGTGAAATAAGCTTTACTTACACACCATGTGATTTTATGTATTTGTATTTTTGAGTTTAAGTTCGGGCTTTTGTACATTGTTCACTCATGCTTTTCGCCATTTAAACTGGCACTTTCGGGCTCGCTCCCTCCTCGGGGATCGTGCTTTGAGCGCTTCTCGGTTTGGGACTGTCTCCGAGTTGATGTAAGACAACAAAAGACGGGTTACTGAACGCCAAACGAACGACACAAACAAATGACAAGACAAGCGACGCGTTTAAACTTTGAATCCTAGAGGCCTGTCTAGTTTGTAGGTCTCCGTGGGGATGCTTCGGGGCTCTTGCAGTATATACAGCTCACCGCCCTCTGAAAGTTCAGTGCTAGTAAATTCGTCTCTTCTTTCACTCTCATTTTCTTTTAATTTTTTTTGTTTGTTTGTTTGTTGTTGTTGTTTCTTTCGTTGTTGTTTGCTCGTTTGTTTTCTTTACTATTGCACTCTGTTTTTCTCCTTTTCTGGACCCGACCCTTCTCCCATCTTTGTTTTGGAAATTCTTCACCACTTTTTGGTCACAGTTTATGCCATGCCAGTTGTTGCTGTTCTCAGTGGTTTTTATTTCTTCTTTAATTTTCCACCAGGTCTTGAAAGTTGTGCACACTGTCCAGAGTGCTTGTCCCTTTTGCAGTGTCTATTTGCAGTGTCTATTTGCCTATATGTGTATGTTTTGTCGTAGCCTGCATCATTGTGTACGACTGTTTAAAGTCTGAGTTGGAAAAATCAATCGGAACGGCTAGCAATTTCACCACCTCCTTGCCCTATCCGCCTTGAGGATGTCAGTAGTTAGCTACCAAGTCATACCTTGTTTCGTTTTGTTTCGTTTTCAGGGGTAATGGGGGACTTTTTTACGGCATGTGACCTTTTTCCGGTATGAAACTTGTAGCCCTGAAATGGCCCTGCGTGATCAGCCGAGCTCTAACAATAAAAACCATAAAAGTAAAACCTGTAGAAACTCTTAAAGTAGAAATGTGTTGTGCCTGTCTTCTCACTTGTACGGCTGTTTCGTTCAGTGGTCCAGTGACCCGTCTTTTGTTCACTTCACAGAGCGAAATGTTGAGGCTTTCTAATCTCTCCTCCAGCAGACTGGCAGCGTTCACCGGGAGAGAGGATTGAGGTTTCTAGCGATCAGTTCCAAAGCTGTTTCAGAGGGTGGTGGAGACGTCTTGTTCTATATCAGCTGGCTATTGGACAGACCGGGTGGGTCTGTTAGCCTCTCTGTTGTGTCCATCCTCGCGAAGCACAGAAATCACTTCATGCAGACCAGGTGCAGGCAAATAAAAACAAACAAACTAAACAACAACAAAACACGCTATCAAACAAACATCACATCTACAAGATAGAGACGTCTGCCAGTCTGTCTGCCCAGCCAGCAGCTTGAGGGAATCTGATTTCTAAGCGAAAACCTCCGCCGTACAGGTTGGAAAGAGGGATGGTGGGGGAAGGGGGAGGGTACATTCATCAGCCTATGAACTTAAACCACTCGCGATTTCTGCTAAGACGAGGACCAGAACCCTAAAGGCCATTGCAGCGTCAGCTGAATCTGGTCATGAGGGAGCAAAAGTGACCTTCATAAAACTTTATGCAGGTGTCTGATAGCGACGAAGGTAAGACATCGTCTAAAAACCAAACACCTTGAGACGCCCTTACATCTAGAAGCTGCAGATTCTAATAGTGGCAGCGCCAGGGCCAAAAAAAAAATTACACCTGAAGGGCATCTAGGAGCAAAGGCTTGCGTGTGACTCGGGCTCTATTAGGGTGTAAGGAATTCAGGACCCAATCGTTATTCTGAGGAGAGGGAGGAGGGGTGGAGGGATCAGGATGGACGGATGTGAACTGCGCACACGAGTTTAAGATCTGTTGGCAGACATCAACTTTGATAGGAAGACATTCTAGGAACAGAAGGTCTTAAGAGAAGAACCCCCCTCCCCCCCCCCCCCCCCCCCCCCCCCCCCGCCTGTCTGCCGTTGCACCCCTTCCCCCCACCTCCCCTACCCCCCTCATCCCGCCCTCTTCTCCCTCTATTCTTTATCTCTGTTCACCTCCCGTCTCCCCTCCCTGCTCCCCCACCAGTGGTGCCCGAATATTGTGTTGCTTACTATTTCTATAACGGTATGTATACATACACATTACAGAAAATGCACACGCTTATGACCCCGTCATCCACGCCGTTGTTGAACCAATCTTACGGAATCTGAGGTGGGGATGACTCTTAAGAATGATGGGACTTGGAATCGTTTTGAAGCGGAATTTCATATAATCATAATTGTAAGGACAACCAGCAACAATAACAACAAAGTCAAGAAGAAAAAAAAGCGGCTTATATTGTACAGTTATCCCGTCACCAGACGACAGAATCTCGTAAGGCATGATAACAATACCACGAACGGGGAGGGAAGGAGAGTAGAGGGCATGAGGAATGAAGGGAGGGGTGGGAGGGAGGGGGAACAGCGGGAGATCGATGCTGCAATGCCTTGGCTCCTCGACACGTGCTTCACGTGACCTAAGAGTCCCACTGAAGGAGCCATTGAAAGTCGTGTTAAGGTTGATGGAAATGGAGGGAGCGGGGAGGGGTGGGTGGGTGGACACATAGTGGAAATGCGTTGGTTTTTATCTTTCTGTGGGGAGGAAAGGGAGGAGGAAAGGGGAAAGAGCGAGCGAGCGAGAGAGAGAGAAAGAGGGAGCGAGAGAGGAGGAAAGGGGAAAGAGCGAGCGAGCGAGCAAGCGAGAAAGAGGGAGCGAGAGAGTGGGGGAAGGGGTGGGGTCAATGCTCTCTACCTCAACGACAAGACGACATGGGAACACCTCTCACACGTCAGTTACGTTGACTTACGCAGCTGAAGTTTACCAGTCACGTGTGTGGCCATGGCGAAAAATGGGCGGAGACCTCCACGTCATTCCCTGGAGAGAGAGAGAGAGAGAGAGAGAGAGAGAGAGAGAGAGAGAGAGAGTGACCACACTGTCCCCAAGAGACGTGTTAGCTAACAGAGCGGCTGTCCCTTTAGTGACAACCAGCGTCATCACTGATAACATGGACGTCCGACTTGATGGGGGCGTGAGAGGAAGACACCCCATAAAAGCTACAGCTCAGCATCCCTGAGCATCAACGCCTCCTCGGACACGACGCGAAAGTCATATTCCGCTCAGCCAACCTCTAATCTTGTCAGAGGTTGCTTCGCTCATCGCTGAAAGACACACAGTTTGTTGCATAAACCGTTGACGTGCAAGCAGCAAATCTGAAGCCTTGACCTGTTGTGGAATCCGCAATCATCTCCATCAGCTTGAGTTGGGACTAGTGAACAAGGATTGCAGAATTCGCCATGTTTTTCACTTACTTACTTCTGGCAACGATGGCGTATCTTCTGGCTGTCTTTTACTGGTAAGCTATCTGTTCTTCGCTCTTTAAGTGTCTGTTTCATCTCTTACTGATCAAGTGTTTGTTTGTTGTTGTTGTTGTTGTTTTACGTTTCTAGCCGTAGTTGTTGTTGTTGTTGTTCTTCTTCTTCTTCTTCTTCTTCTTCTTCGTCTTGATGTTGTTGTTTTAAGTTTTTAAGCCTTAACTGCTGCTATTTATCATTGTTGTGGTTGGTGGTTGTAGTATTGTTGTTTTTTTAATATGCCAATATGTTTTTGTCTGGTGCTGTATATGTGTATATATTCAGTACGCACATCAGCTTACCTTTGATCTGAAAGAATACAGAAAACGGCCACTCACAGCAAGTGAGACCTTCTCCAAAACCATCAGAACAGAAAATATATTGATGTTAGATTTTGTTTGCAAGAAAAACAAGATCGTATTTATCTACTTTTGATGGAGGTTGGATTGCCTGGGTGTGCAGGCAGAGGCGCCGTCAGATGCGGGTGTTTAAAGACCTGGGCATCCCTGGCCCTGAGCCCAACTTCCTCTTCGGCAATCTGCTGGCCTTCAAAGACAAGATGATGTTTGAACGCTACATGGAGTGGCACGAGACCTATGGGGAAACGTTTGGGTCAGTCGTTACTTTCTTGATTTTTGTTTCCTTTTTTTTCCCCTTTTTTTGTTTGTTTTGTTTTCTTTCTTCCCTTTTTTCCATTTTTTTTTCGCCATTTTCTGGCCGTCTGTCTGTCTCTCTTTCCATGTGTCTGTCTGTCTGTCTTTCTATTACTCGACTTATATCCACTCACCCGGAATTTTTTTTTCTGGCATGTATAATTATGGTATTTCGTTTGAACATTTCCATTTTCCTTCAAAATAACTTACATATGCCAAGAGGCTTTACTTTTTTAATATGTTGTAAAATGTAGACAGCTTAAACAAAATAATACGTGCCTTCGTTATTCAGAATTACGACCTAAGACTGGAACTTTCCTTTGTGAGTATCATGAAAGGGAAGTGGTAGTGTGGAGGAATCAATCAACAAAAAAGCGTGTTAAAATTCGTAGATGCAAAAGACAGTCAACTCGTTTAGATAGTTACGTCGTGCGTATCTAATAAACTTACCACATAAAAAAAATCGTAGCAATCTCGTTTAGCGTGCAGCTGCCAGAATTACTATGTGTTATCATCATCATCAACATCGTTGTCGTTGTCGTCGTCGTCATTGTCATCATCATCATCATCATCACCACCATCAACATCGTCATCATTACCATCAACATCAACATCATCACCATCATCATCATTATCATAATCACTATCATCATTATCATCATCACCATCATCATCACCATCACCATCATCATCACCATCACCATCATCATCATCATCATCACCATCACCATCATCATCATCATCATCATCACCATTTGTTCTGTACGTCATCGCGGTGACTTAGCTCTCGTCACCTGTCTTACTCTGCACCCTGTGTCCTGTACAGCTACTTTGAAGGTCCCACGCCCGTGCTGGTCTCGGCCAACGCCGACCTGCTGCACCAGGTGTTCATCAAGCAGTTCAACAACTTCCACTCCCGCAAGCTGTGGCCGGTGCAGGTGGATCCGGACAACAGCGACAACGTCCACCTCTTCTTCGCCCGGGGACAGCGCTGGAAGCGCCTGAGATCCATCGTCAACCCTGCCTTCACGGCCAGCAAGCTCCGGAAGGTCGGTCTGGAACCGAAGATGTTTTTTTGTTTTACCCGCTTTGTCTCTTGGTATTGTTCTCAGACTCATTCTTTTCTTCTTTTTTTCCTTCAATGTGTTTTTCATCGTTTTGGTTCTTTGTTTGTGATCGCTGCTTTTCAATGAAAAAAGATGTTTCCTACAAACATAAAACTATATTCTTTTTACGCATTTAAACAAATGCTTATAGATAGAATATCTGTAAGCGCTGAGGGGAGAAAATGGCCACAGATTTTGCTATAACAATTTTTTTTTTTAATAATTCGAAGCGAACTGTTGTTCTGAACAGAAAAAAAAACTCGATGTGCGCTCCAAAGCTTTGTTCAGAAACAAAATTCAGATAGATTTAGGGAAAATTTCAGACAGATTTGCCAAATACAACTCGCCAAGTGATGAGTTCGTATAGAATGGAAAACAGTGGGGGCAAGGGGACATCCATACCTTGCGCGTCAGATAAATTCAGTGCCCCAAGTCACACAGATTTTGGGGAAATATCTACAAATGAGAAGAGGACGAGGTATAAAGGCCTTGGGCGGTGCGTTTTGATGTTTCAGATGGATCCGCAGATCAATCAGTGTGCTGACCGCCTGATGGAGGTGGTGGACAACATCGTGAAGGAGACTGAAGACCAACGCATGGATGCGCTGAGGTAAGGGGCTTGCGTTACCTTCAGTTAGCCTGTAGCAATCCCCTCCCCCCCCCCCTCTCTCTCTCTCTCTCTCTCTCTCTCTCTCTCTCTCTCCAGTTGGTCTGTAACAATCCTCTCTCTCTCTCTCTCTCTCTCTCTCTCTCTCTCTGAATAGCACACTCAATCAAAAAGACGGTAGGGAGAAGCACGCAGTATGTGTGTGTCAAAGCTTACACTTTGACAGGTGTTCGTGTTACTGCTATCATCCATCGCTTTCTCTTCTACTTATCATACTGGCCTTCTTCATCCTTTCTGTCGTGTTTTCTTCTCCATTACAGCTGTCGTTATCAAACTCCCTCCCCTCACCCCCCTCACCCCTCCCCCCCCTCCTCCCTCTTCTAGTTTTTTCCCCTCTTCTTCCTATCTTATTGTCTCATCTTCTTTACATTTTTGTCCTCCTTTACCTCCTCTTCTGTCTCCTTCCATTTCCTTTGTCAAACAATTCTAGAACCGGTGTGACACACCAGAATTACTATACACTGGCTTAACCGCCTTCCAATACGTTTTCTGTCTGTTATGGCTTCTTTCCGTAGAGGAGCAAAAGGATCTGAGATTAGAAAACATCTAGATGTGTACATCCCAAATAAAAACACAGATTGGCACGTATGTTCTTTAAATGAATCGGACCTTAATATTTGACAGGAAAGATGCTCTCTTATAAAGGGAAATTACCATGTGGGATTTTCAATAGAGGCCCTATGGGTCTTGTTTGTTTGTTCCTTTGTTTCCTTTTTCGTTGTTGCTGTTGTTGTTGTTGTTGTTGTTGTTGTTGTGTGTGTGTGTGTGTGTGTGTGTGTGTGTGTGTGTGTGTGTTGTGTGTTACACAGGGTAGTATTAATGTAGTGTTGCACTTCCCTGTGTGTACAGTCTGTTCCGGCGACTGACGCTGGACGTCATTGTGGGCTGTGCCTT
>CM065716.1:39343248-39345748 GCA_033310375.1 Conus canariensis | reverse complement strand
AAGTTCTTTTTGTAATAGAGAAAAAGAAAACATTCAACATCTATTTTGGCGCTGCCCTCATGTTCAAACTTTCTGGCAAGAATTTTAAAATAAAATGAAGACAAAATGTGAAACGATGAATCTACTGCTGAATGAAAATACTGTCCTATTTGGTTGTGTCAATGATTTTAGATCGGATAAAACTCTAAAACGGATAAAACGCATGCCAAACTCTATATATTTACAAATGTAAATATGAAAAAAAAAAAGCCATTATTTCAAGTTTTCACTGTGTATTTGAAAGCAAGATATGAAATAGAAAAGTATGCTGCATGTCTTCGAATGTCACTCACGTTTGTTGCACATTGGCTCCCATATTCTTTTTTTATTGGATGAATGCATTTTTTCTTGCAAGGTTTCCAAATAGTATGACAACGGCCAGTTGCTTTCTTTTCTCTCTTTGATTCATTTGTTCGCTTGTTTCTGTCATTTTGTTTTTATTTATTTAAATGTTTTTATGTTTACCCTTTGTGATTTTTATTGTGTTTATATTTTTCCATGATAGGATAAAGAAAACAACATAAAAAAACGCATACGGTGTTTGTTAAGTGACTGATGTTATCATTTTAATGATAATAGTAGTAAGAATAGTAGTAATAGTGTGGTGGTAGTAATAGTACCAGTGATGGTACTAGTAATCACATTAGTAGCAAAGTGATGATGTTGATAATGTCGATGATAATGATGATGATGATGATGATGATGATGATAATGATATATGTATGTTTTGTTGTTGTTGTTATCTTACTACAATAAGTATGCATTTTGCTTTTTGTATTCGTTATGTGCAATTTGTTCGTATGTCTGGAAAAAAATGTTTTAATGAAAAACAAAAAAACGATTTATTTTCTGTCAGTGTTTGTTTGTGTGTTTGACGTTCAGTTTAAAGCTCCCTTCAGTGGATTTTTTTAAACTTTCTTTTGTTTGTTTACCGTCCAGCTCAAAGAACGTTCAATGAACCATTTCCTAACGTTCTTTCTGTTATTTGTCGTCGAAATCAAACAACATGGATTCTTTCTTAATTTTCGTGTGTGTGTGTGTATGTGTGTGTGTGTGTGTGTGTGTGTGTGTGTGTGTGTGTGTGTGTGTGTGTGGTGTGTGTGTGGTCCAAATTTAATGGATCTTTTCTCACTGTACATTTGAATGTTTCTCGTCCAAATCAAAGAATGTTCCAAGCTCAAAAAGCCTTCCCCAAGTTTAAAAATAAAAAATAAAAAAATAAAAAACAGGTTCCAAAAGCAAAGAACGTTCCAAAATCAAAAAACGTTCCAAAAGCAAAAAACAATATCGAAAAACGTTCCAAAAGCAAAGAACATTCCAAAATCAAAAAACGTTCCAAAAGCAAAGAACGTTCCAAAATCAAAAAAACCTTCCAAAAGCAAAAAACAATATCGAAAAACGTTCCAAAAGCAAAGAACGATCAAAGGATACTTTCCATTTTTCTTTCATTTGTTTAACTTCCAACTCAAAGCACAACAGAAAACAACTTTCTTCTGTTCTTTCGTTCGTTTGTTGTCCATTTTCTCGACCTGTTTGTCTTCCAACTCAAAGAACTGCAAACACACACACACACACACACACACACACACACACACACACACACACACACACACACACACACACACCTCCCTGCTGTTCTTTCGTTCGTTTTGTCGTCCAAATCAAAGAACGTTCAATGGATCCTTTCCTGCGGTTCTTTCGTTTGTTTGAAGTTCAATTGAAAGAATGCTGAAAGGATCCTTTACTGGTGTTCTTTCGTTTGTTTGAAGTTTAATTTAAAGAATGCTAAAAGGATCCTTTACTGGTGTTCTTTCGTTTGTTTGAAGTTTAATTTAAAGAATGCTAAAAGGATCCTTTACTGGTGTTCTTTCGTTTGTTTGAAGTTTAATTTAAAGAATGCTAAAAGGATCCTTTACTGGTGTTCTTTCGTTTGTTTGAAGTTTAATTTAAAGAATGCTAAAAGGATCCTTTACTGGTGTTCTTTCGTTTGTTTGAAGTTCAATTGAAAGAATGCTAAAAGGATCCTTTACTGGTGTTCTTTCGTTTGTTTGAAGTTTAATTTAAAGAATGCTAAAAGGATCCTTTACTGGTGTTTTTTCGTTTGTCGTCCAGTTCAAAGACTTTCCCAATCTTCTTTCGTTGGGTTTTTCGTCCAAATCAAAGAACATCCAACAGATTCATTCCTGATGTTCTTCCGGTTTGTCTGCCTTCAAATTAAAGACCGTTTTTACTTAATATTCTAATGTTCGTTTGCCGTCCGAATTACATTCGGTGTGTGTGTGTGTGGGGGGGGGGGGGGGGGGGGGGGGGGGGGGGGGGGGAAGGTGAGGGTGGAAGGGGGGTCCCCTTAAGATCATAAAGGCAGTAGAATATTCTCTTTTTTTTTTCTCGTCCAAAGCATAGCTGAGCGCGCTTAATATATCCTGTACTCGCGCACGCACGCGTACACACATGCGCGCGC
>CM065716.1:39248248-39338248 GCA_033310375.1 Conus canariensis | reverse complement strand
TCTCTCTCTCTCTCTCTCTCTCTCTCTCTCTCTCTCTCTCTCTCTCTCTCAAGAAAATCGTGGAAGGCTGCCTTCTAGTCCGCATTTGTACAAATAGTACTTTCTAAACTCACTGAAGTAAAAAAAATAATAAAATACAGTCAGTATCAATGGTTTATTCAAAACCAAGAAGTACGAATGACTCTGTCATGTGTATATTCTGCGCGTTTAGACGTTTTTTGTAATCAAGTTAGACAACAGGTGCCTGAAAATTCGAATATACATCCATTTCCATAACATGTGGTCAATATTGTCTGTATGTGAACCACAAAACTGACATTTGTCGTTGTTCACAATTCATTTCACATTTCAAAATGACAGTTGTACTCAAATATCTTTTTGCAACAGTTTCACGTCCCACTTGACGCAGAATCAGGATATCAGATTATTTTCAATTGTAATATCAATATCAGAATATGATTTAGAACCTTTGTACTTGGCAGACTCCGTCTTTAAACAGAGCGTAAAATTGATATATTTGTTTTCTTCGACCATGAAATCACCTTATTTATAAATTCAGTTATGGCAAGCTTTTAATTACACCCAGCAAAGGTGGGAAAATCAACAGTGACATAATATTTTTCTACAACATCTCTTGAAAAAAAAGCTGTCCACTGTTACCAAAAACATTGTCCAAGGTAGTAAACACCTTTGTTTTCAAGCATTTTGGAAATGACATCGTTTGAACAAACTTAAGATCTTAACCGTTCCGATTGAGCGAATTTTTCGATAGTCCTGAGAACTATTCGCTGAGATTTTTTTTTTCCAACACTGCTCGTTTATTGTGTACAGGCAAACAAAGATGAATAACAGTCTGCATGAGACCTAAAATCTAAAACAATGCATGTGTACCTATATTAATAAAATGTTCACAAAGCGACGTGACTTCGTTCTCTTTCATTTTCTCTAAAATAGGCCTACTTGTCAAAATCTACCATGTAATTCCTGCGGGTTTCTGTTGTTGCAAGATAAACAAATAACATCTTCAAAACGAAAGCAGTCGTCGACTTCTTTCGAGCGAATGTTTATGCTATATGTTTAGCATTGTGAAGTACATGTTTTCATGCCAGTGTCACAGCTTAAAACAATGTTTGACATTGTATAGTAAGGGTTATATATTAAATTAGCATGCAAGCCATAAAAGTCATGACTCTTAGGCTTGTGTACATGTTAGATCAATGTCATGAGAGCAAATAGAAAAGAAAAAAAAGAAAAAAAGAAAAAAGAATTCCACAAGTCAACACACCTCGTTTCTTTTGCATCGTTTTTTTTTTTTTTTCTCTGTTACAAGCAAAGAAGCAAAACAATGACTGCAATGCCGGTTGATCACCGGAATCATAACTGAAAACAGTAAATGAAAGTAGAAATACAAAGCCTCTACAGCATCATCAGTCTGTTTACAATAGACATTTTAAAAACTTACTTAACGCATGGCGGTAAGTGGTCAGAATCAAATATAAACTTTGCTGGTTACTTCAAGGCTCAGGCTGCATGCAAACTTTTAATCTGAAATCAACCTCGAATACCAACTAATAGGCTATGTGGGGGTCTATAAATGTAGGCTTATTTTGTAGGCCTATCTCTGTGAGTGCTTCATGTTTGCAGAAGCTGTAGCCTATTGGTAAGAAATTTTAATTGCATTTCATTACTACTACTACCGCCACCACCACCACCACCACCACCACCACCACCAGTTGATGTTGTTATTTCTGCTGTTGCTATTGTTGTTTTTGTTGTTATTACTAAAGGTGACTGGCGCCTGTCCATTTTGCCTTCGCATTCACAATTTCAAGCGGTCATGTGTATTGAGATGGCATGTTGGACTGGTACCTTTGTCCCCTTGGCTTTTCTGTTTGGAACGAGACGAAAGGTTTGAGGGTAGAGAGCTGGGGGAGGGAGGCTTACACCACGAATGTTAAAATATTCTATGTCTGTGGGCTTACACACACACACACACACACACACACACACACACACACACACACACACACACACACACACACACACACACATTTCCAGTTTGTGTTTTAGACTTAAATATAATTCATTAAAATGTAAATATGTTGATACTACAAAATGCATATGTGGGGAAAAAAACTTTTGACATTTCATGTACTATTTAACTGTCCCACTATGCGGCAGTACCTACCCAATTTTCAGTTACCAAATAATCCTACAATTGATGATTTTAAGACTCTAACTTCAAATCATTCATTTTTGGCTAATGTATGAAAATATTTACCTCGCAGTCCTATCGGTACATTAGTATGAGATTTCAGTATTTTTGAAGCAAACATTGTTTATGTTGTTCATGTTCACTGATTTAAGCTTTATTTTTAATTATGTTTTCATTTGTATAATAATATTGATGTCATCTTGATGTAAATCATTTACAAATATCATAATCGTCTAAAAACACGTCATGTGAAAAGACGTAAAACTAAACAAACAAACAAAACAAACACACACACACACACACACACACACACACACACACACACACACACACACACACACACATCCCTGCAACTCCTCTGGGCAAACAGCCGAGACGGGAGACGTACACACGAATGTTAAAATGTCTGTGGACGTACGGAATTATGACCCCTAGAGTAGCTCTCCTTACAAAGAGATCGAGAAGTGGAAGTTCTGCACGCGTGCACCGGCGGAGGCGACGCTAGAGACAGAGCGTGAGAGACAAAAGGAAGACCAGCCGTACGTCGTTTGCTGTATATCTGAGGTAAGTTTTTGTTGGACTCAAGGGACGACATACATATGGAGACTGCATTTCTGTTATATCGCAATAGGGACTGCTTTACAGTGTAAACTAACTAGCAACTTTTGACGACATGACAGAATATTCACAAGCATTACAGTCACCGAGATTAGAGATACTCGTCCGATCTAGTGGTTGCCAGCGACTCAGCTAGGTGTACTCTGGTAACCTGACATCGCCGCCGCATAGGTCTAGTCATACTCGTATTATCAGTTGTCACAAAGTCGAAGTTCCTTGGTTATATATAGTTAAGTATTATCTTAAACAGTGCGCTCGTTCATTCATCAGCAGGTGTCCTTTCTTTTGTTTTTGTTTCAATTTTGCTGCACTTCTCACTCACCGACAGTGACACTGTAGGCATCCACTTAAAAAGATTTTGCAGCTATGACTGGATCAGAGGCATTTTTTTTTTTTTTTTGTGATAAGACTGTGTAGTGTGACTGTGAGTGTACAGTTAACTGAATGACGACTTTCTGAGAATGATCAAGTCATTGATGCCAAGAACATTGCAATTTATGCACGAACCATTTTCTTCATAAAGAAGCACAAACAGTCACTTGTCTCCTCAAACTGGGCTCGAAAACTCCATTTTGTACCCAATTTGAGGAGGTAAATGACTTTGCGCTTCGTTTTGATTGTCATGAATTGCTTTGTCTCTCCTGAAGAAGACCAAAGAGGTTGAAACAGGTGGTGTTTGTCTTGTAATTTGTTTGTTTCATGCATTTGGCGGCATATTAATTTTTCTTATAAGTTTGTTTCTATTCCCATCTGCAGTCACCTCACTTTGAAATTACCAACCCAGTTATGTGTGTGTTGTTGTTCTTGTTGTTTTTGGTGTTTTGTTTTTCTTTGAAATCATAATCACAAAATAAGGGAAGGGGGGATGATGGAGGGACGGGTGGGGAGGTTAATATAAATGATGTATTGTGACCCTATCAGGGGAAAAAAAAAAAAGAAAATGAAGTTCTTACATCATATAGATCTACAATTTTTCCTTTCTAAACTTTCCATCAAAGGAACTGTTGTGACTTTGAATTTGTGAATTTAAAGAAAAAATTTTGTGAAGGTCAAAATTGATTATCAGCATGCCATTGAAACAGTTTGTGGAATGGTTGTTGGTTGACAGGCTACCAAGTGTTTTATCAAGGGACATTGTCAGAAAGTAACAAAATGTTATGTGTTCATGTATACATGTATACTCATGTACATACATGTGTATGCATGTTTTATGTGTGTGTGTGCTGAGGAGATAATCTCTTCTGCACAATCAGTCTCCCAGTCTATCTTATCTGCTGGAAGATAAAATGACATCTTTGTCTGTGTTTTTCAGCCAAAGTCTGTCTTTGTGTTTTTCAGCCAAAGTTTGTCTTTGTGTTTTTCAGCCTGAAAAGGGTATCATTTAACTTCTGATATGAATTTATGTACAATAAAGATTGTATACTATTTTTAGTTTTGTGCAAGAGAACTTATTTTCCCTGATCAGTATAAATCCTGAAAAGACTGCTTGTGTTGTTGGCTGGGCTGCAGTACTCTCTGTCTCTGTCTCTGTCTCTGTCTCTCTCTCTCTCTCTCTCTCTCTCTCTCTCTCTCTCTCCCCTCTGTCTCTCTCTTTCTCTCTCACTCTCTCTCTCTCTCTCTCTCTCTCTCTCTCTCTCTCTCTCGTGTGTATGCACAGTTTCTCTTTCTCTTCATCTGGACCTCCGACACTGGATGAGAAGTTGGCTGGCTGACAGGTCACAGAAGCTGATGATGATATTAGCATGACTGGGGGTGGGGGGGGGGGGGGGGGGTTGTTTGCTCTTATAGCAAAGAAAACTGTCGATGCTAATGATTAGCATTTTACTAGAATTTTAGGTTCACTTTTCCTTTTAGCCAGAAAACTTTTTTTCCACAGTTTGAAATTGTGTGTATGTGTGTGTGAGAGGAGTATGCGCTGCCATCCCAGTGTGGGTGAGAAGCTTAAGTGATTTTTTTTTTCTCTCCCACTGCCAGATTTCTTTCATATTATAGTTGAGTCACACTAACATAATAACATGACAACAGTTTTTTCTTTTTTTTTCACATTGTGTTTTGTTTGTTATAAAACTCAAGTTGAAATGGAATGTTAACACATACAGTTTTACCCAGTTACCCTCTACTGAATTAAATTTTCGATGGGTTTAGCATCATTCAATTCATTTTGAGGGGAAAAAAACTCCTGCAAATTTCTGCCATGTCGAACCCAAAGCAAGTATTACTGACAACTTGCACGATTTATCAATACCTTTGAATCCCTGTAGCTTCAGAAACATGCTCAGCTACAGTAGCTGCGTTGTTATCAGTAACATGAGAAGAAGCCATGCATGGAAGGTGGTTATTGATTTTTCTTCCTTCACTTCCAATAGCTGTTGAAATAGAAATGTACTCCTGCAACCCTCATTGAAAATAAGGATCAGTGGTGAGGGATTTTCTCTACATGGAATCAATAACATCTGTTTCCAAGTGGAAGGCACTGAGATTCTCTCACCATGTTCAAGACAGGCATAAAAACAAACAGTGAAGTTATTCAATGTTTGCATGATTATATGTTATTCAGTATGTATGGGTAGGACTTGGTTCATTCGTGTGTTTTGTAAATGCTCAGTTGTGCGTGAATGAACGAATTTAACTTAGTCATACTTTAATCTAGCGAACCACCCTTAGTAGATAGATAAAACAAGCCCCTTACACATGTCTGATATTATTAGTATCATTATTATTGCAGATAGTGACAGCACATCAGTGTACCTCTAAGTATGCCAGCCAAGGCCACTGGCAGTTTGCTATCAAAGTTGAGAGCTTTGATGAAAAGCTGCAAACATACCACAAAACCCCTGCAGGCCTACATCATCCCTACAGGAGATGCTCATCAGGTACGAGTGTGTATCACTATTACTGTATGTGTATGTCTGTGTGTCTGAGGTGAGTTTTGCATCATCAGTGTATTTGCTTGTTAGTTAAGCGAAACTATTTCTTCATGATTATGAAACATGTGAAGAGCTCTAAACAAGGCCTTTGTGTGTGTGTGTGTGTGGAGGGGGAGGGGAGGAATGGGTCCCCATTTTTACCATGTTCTGTTGGAGGATTCCTCTAATTCTGTTTATATCTGACTCCACCCAAAATGGACATACAGAAGCATAGCCTATCAAGGTGTCTGTACCAGCACTGCACTGCACAGGCAGCAGTTAATACTACTAGAGGTGATGCTGCTGGATGAATCAGTTACACACTTGCTGTAGGTATGGACTGAACAGAAAACTCTTAACTGAAGTCACCATCAGAACAGAGCATCAAGGACCATGGATTTGTAGATCATTTCTCATTGTTGATCACAGATGGTCATCCTGTAATTCACAATTTGGCCTAAAATTTCCTGCTAAGGCTGTATTCTTTCTGTGTTTCCTTTACAACCAAGCCCAAGAGTTGCACCTGCTATGTTGATTATGAAGTTTGAGCAACACTCTTAAACTTGTCTGTTAAGGGATAAAACACATGACTACTAGATTTTAGTGTGGATCAAGGGCCAGGTTGGCGCTTCTCAAAGTGTCCTTACAAAGAATCTTCCACCACCATTTCCTTCTCTGTCTTTTTGCTCCTCTGGCTCAGTGCTTCTGTCTGCTTTATCTTCTCCGTGATTGTCAAATACATGATTAGATGTAGCGTACTTCATTTTCTGTTTGTCCTTTAAATTACTATGAGTCAGTGCTTCTGTCTGCTGTAATCTTCTCCGTGGTTGTCAAATACATGATAAGATGTAGCTTACTTTATTTTCTGTTTGTCCTTGAAATTACAATGAGGTTAACATTATGTATCAGCAGATCCTTTGTAATTGTATATATTTATGTTAGATCTCCAGACTGAGCTTGAAAATTGCTTTGTAGTAAGTATGTAGATAAAATTTTTTTATCTGACATTGCGATATGATTTTACTTGATTTGGCAGCATTACAGTTTAAGAAAGATAATTTGGTTCTTTTATACTAAGCATACTGAATTTCTTAAGACTGGGCGCTAAGTTAATTAATTTTTTAAAGTGTGAATAATATCATGAAGTGGACAACTGTTTATCTTCATTCACCAACATTGATGTTCAGCACAACACAAGTTCTAAGATAAATCATTTGAAAGGAAATTTCACAGTAGTACTTTTACAGGCCATTTGCCTTCACATAAGACATATGGTTGCGTTTTATTCTGAATTTTTCCTTTTGCATTACTTAGATGTTCACAGATTGTGCGATGATAACAATTTGAGGGTCAGTGGAGTTTTTGACTCATGTTATTACATGTTGCTTTTTTGCAGAGTGAGTATGTGGCAGACTGCGACCAAAGAAGATCTTTTCTCACTGGCTTCACTGGTTCAGCTGGTAAATTATCACTCTTTTCCCACCTTTGTTGTTGTTGTTGGCAGTTTTTTATGTGTTTTTTTTTTTTTCCCCTTCTTAGCCTTTCCTTTATGTACTTGTCTCTCTCTGTCCCTGTGGGAATGCCAGTGGCTCTGTCAGTACAAAATTTCATACCCACCTGCTGGAAATTCTGTGCTAATACTGCCGCTCTGTTTGACTCTTCCCTTTTTCTTTTTTTATCTTTCTTACCTGTTGGTCTCAGTTTTTCTGCTTTTGTGGCCTATACTCCTATCTGTGTTCTAGAAGGGCTTCAAACGTTTGTCCTTTTGTTACAATTTGTAATATGCTGACTTTTTTTTTTTTTTGATCTAGGTAGTGAGATTGTAATCTCTGTTAGGTGTAGATTTTGGCTGTCGATTCTGCATATGGCTCATCTACATATTTTTTTGGTTGCATTTGAATTTCCCTAAACCCCCCACCCCCACCCCACCCCCACTGGACCCCCCCCCCCCCCCCCCCCCCCCCTTTTTTTTTTCCTTTTAACACTTTTTAGTAAACTTGGTGCCAAAAAATTAAAGAGAAGTAATGCCTACAGCTCAGCCAGATTTGTCTTAACATACGGATGCCAGTAGATCGGTCATCTAGTTATAAATATGATTTTTATTCCTTGTTATCCGATTTTTTCCCAGAAGAGAATGTTTCCTCTATCTGGCAAAAGTTCTGAAACCCCCCACTGTGCTTGTCTTCGATATAACAACATTAAACTGAACTCTATTTGTCTCAGTCTGTGTGTGTGTATGTCTGCTCCCCCTCCCTTTCGCTCATTGTGCGTTCATAGGGATGCTGTAACCTCTTTCTAGAGCTGCCAAATGCTTTACTTTCATCTGAAGCATGCTACGATTTTGTTGACAATTCCACTCTGCTACACTTTGTGACAAAATGCTACGCCAGAACACACAAATTTAGAAATTGTAAATGAACAAGCTTCACAGATTTAGTGCTGGCTTAAACCGAATGGTAAAGAAGGGAGTATCTTCTTATTGTGACTAATTTCCTCAAAAAATGACCAAGTTCAATAGTGAAATGGTAGAAGAGCAGTCACCAAAGATGATCAGTTTTGCTGCCTTCTTCACCATATTAATTTATTTCCTTGTCAGCCATTTTGACTTTTTGTAGGTCAAGAGATGTCTCCTTGTTTGTCCTCTGTGCTCTGTGTCGTCATTTCTGCTAGGCGATTCGGTGTTGTAAGCAGCATTTGTTTGGAGGTATGGGCTAGTTTTGTTGTTGTTTTTTCATCATGGGAGCAAGAGTTACTCTGCTTGTTTGTTATTCATGTGTTTACTAGCAAGATTTCCGTCTTCTTCAGTCCACTATAATGTCATATGCAAAGATTGTATTCCTCACCTTATGTGTCTGATTTTCCTCCTTTTCTGTTGCTTTCTTTCAGCAGTCTTCCTTTTCCGTCTTTTTTTTCTTTTTCCATTTTTCCGACAAGCATTTGTGACTAACATGAGTGTAGTATGGAAAGAGAATGGCTGATGTCAGCACATGCTCAAAATATGCATGCATACAGTGATTCACAGCTGTTATAATAAGGAAAAAAAAAACAAAAAAAAACAGGAAAAAAATGATTGTGAAAGGACACAGCCATAGGTAAGCTGTTGATTCAGGGAGAGATTAAGGCAGGGCAGCTGGTGGGTAAGGACAAATTTCAATCTCAGAAAGAGGAGGGAAAAAAATTGAAATCAATAAACTCGTGACATATTTGATATGCCACAGATTGCAGTCAATGTAGCTTTGAAGAGTTCAACAGAGTTCTTATATTGACTCTGTACATTTTGAGATTACGTTGACCAGCATTACAAAAGACAAAAAATTCAGTTTGGCATAGTCAGGGACAATTACGGTCACGGCATTTTGCCAGAAGAAGCTTGAAACTCTTTGATTTCCTGTTTTGAATGAAATGTTTAAAAAAAAAAAAAAAAAAAAGCATCTGAATGCTAGCTTTCTGCTGATTAAAGTACCTCACCCCCACTCACATCTGTGTACTTTTTGAATTTGTTAGGGAGCAAGCTGACTGGTTAAAATAAGTGACCTATACTTAGCCTTTGTAGATCTTATCCTGCCACAGCCCACTGTTGTAAATCCTCAGTGTTCATTCTTACCTCCACAGTCTGCTATCATCACTCAGGCCTGTTGATGATTTTTCCCTCGTGTGTTAAGCTCTGGCTTGTACATGTCCATCCAAGATGAAGCTTTGTTAACGACCAATCTGTCGTCCCTGCCCAATTTACACCTGGACCAATTTGTCGCCCAGGCGACAGATTGGTCCTCAACGCCAGGACCAATCTGTCACCCATTCTAAGTTTTTGAGGGGGACAGATTGGGTCGCACTTCACTGTCCAATCTGTCGCCCCTTGGCCAATTTGTCGCCAACTTACCTTGCTCTCAATATGTTGATGTTGGGCCACAGTTTCTCTCATTCTCACACTTTCTCTCACTTTAGGAGAAAGTGTGGGGGCTAACTTTCTCTCACTTAAGAAAAAAGTGCAGGATTGAGAGAAAGTGTGGTCCTTCCCCTTTCGCGCTTTCTCCCATGTGAGAGAAAGTATGAGGGCACCCCCACACTTTCTCCGATTGTGAGAGAAAGTGTGGGAAATACCCGATATTTTCATTTATGTATTTATTTTCAATTTCGTTATTAGTTTCTTGTCTTTCCTTAACATCAAACTATGAGCCAAATGATAATAAAATCTAATAAAAAGTGATGGAATGAGACAGGAGTTTATTGTTTTTTTCTATTGAATGGTCACATTGAGAAATCTTCAGTGTGCATAATCAATCAGAAAAATCAAATGTGCAAGTGTCAAGTAGTTAAATCAACTAGTTATCAAATCCAAATAATATAATTCACGCTGGAAAGTAGGCAAACACACAAAATATGTTGCGTATATTATTTTGGTAAGTTTATATGGACATGGTATTAAACATTGACCATAAACGTTACCTGTTCAATACTCTCCCTATCAAATGGGGTGACCACGAAGTAGTTCAGTTTATTGTAAAATCCAAATGTTCACTACTTAGGCTGCATATGCTCTAATGGTAATTTTATAATATTCACAACCTAGATAACTACTGGTCAGTGCCAAAACCAGTGGTCAGCTTCATGAAACTTTCACGTTTTCACTATTTCACTGCATATTGGTATGTTATAAACGCTTCTGTACAGTTTACAATATAGATGTCCGGTGGTCAACAAGATTGACCAGTGGTCAGTTTCATGTAAATTTAATATTTTCCCGAGTTCACTCCATATTGATAATGTTTAATGCTTTCTTTTTTTTAATGTAGAAGACCAGTGGTCTGCAAGAAAGACTAGTGGTCAGTCTTATGTCAATTTCATATTTTCACTATCTCATTCTGTATTGATGTGTTATAGGGTGTATATGCTTCTTAAAAGGTAGTATGACTAGTGGTTAGCAACAATGACCGGTGACCAGTGTGGAAAACGTAATTGCTTACTGTTTATTATATGAATATCTCTGTACTTCTTGCAATTTAGATGACCAGTGGTCAGTGACAATGACCAGTGATCAGTTTGATGCCAATTCCATATTTAAAAAAAATGTTTGACAGATAGAGTGTTGTTGCAGTGGTCAGTTACAATGGCCAGTGATCAGTTTGATGCCAATTCCATATTTTAAAAAAATGTTTGACAGACTGAATATTGTTGTGGTTTGGGCGTTTATCTGCTCCTTACAATGCAGATGGCCGGTAATCAGCAAGAATGACCAGTTTTCATTGTGATGTAAATTCCATGTTTTCTCTATTTGATTGCATATTATTGTGTGATGAGCATTTTGTTTCTACCTTTCTTGACGTAGATGACCTGTGGTCACTTTGATGCAGTATCTATCTATATATATTTTAGATATGTACGTCTACTCTTAGTATGATGTAGGTCAAAATAGGTTGTATAGATTCTGTATCAAAGAGATCATGAACACCACTGAACTGACCATGTACAGTAAAATACGGTTAATTGAAAGAGCCTTTGAGCCACCTACTGACATTAAATTATCCGAATTTAAAATTATCCGTGTGTTGAGTTGATCTAAATTTTTGCCCAATCTAAAACAAACTCAAAATAAACCTAACAAATTGAAATCAACTGAGCAAGTCAAGGAGTAGTCCCAAGGAATTTCAATTAACTGGGCTTTGTTGCAGCATTGGCATTACTAGGAACTGAAAATGACAAGAGAGAGACAGAGAGAGAGAGAGAGAGAGAGAGAGAGCGTGGATGTGGGGTGGGTAGGGGGAAGGGTTTTACGAAAACCCCTTATAATGTGTGACATTGTTTTAGGACTTGTTCAATGTTCCATTTTTACTTTTCTTGAACGGTGGTCTTTTTTTCTTTTCATGTTTAAATGTATTTTCACGTCATTTTTGTTATTGATGTGGGCCTGTATTCACATCGGGATAGCATGGGGCCAATAGAATTTAACAGGATTTTTGGAAGAGCTTCTACGCTGGCATGGTGCCAATTCTCATGCTATCTCAATGTGAATACAGACTCTGAGTGTTTTTGTATTGTTTTTATTTCTAGTTTTTTTCTAGACTAAGAAAACGTGTGCGAGAGGTGCCTGCCAGAAGTGACTATCTTAAAAGGAATTGGTACAGTAAACCCTCACACCAAATTAGAAGAGAATTGGCCCCAGTACCCTGGAGTTACAGGGGCCGTGATTCTTTATTACCCCGCCACAGGAGTAGAAACACTCCAACTTCAAAAGTAGTTCGCTGTGACACTGTGTTTTTCTATCCGCTGAAATATTCCCTCTTCAATCATGATGTCTTCCCTATAAGGTCTATCCCATCAAAATATGCAATGCCTGGGCCCAGTCTGTCGCCGGGCGACAGATTGGTCCTGGTGTTGAAGACCAATCTGTCGCCTTGGCGACAGATTGGTCCTGGTTTGAAGACCAATCTGTCGTCGGGCGACAAATTGGGCAGGGGTGACAGATTGGTCATTAACAAAGCTTCATGCCTAGGTCACAGGGGTAAACTAATGAGAGAAGAGCGCTAATTTTGGACCTACGCAGCTATGGCAAGTGTGTTTGCTTTAAAGTATGAACATTTTATGAGACTGGGAAGAGTTTCTTCAATAACATTTCAAACGCTAGAAGATTAAGGTTTTCACATCTGTTTCAATTATTGGAAGAAATGTGCCAGAAAGTTACTCTGCTTGCTTAGTGTGTACTGTTTAATTCTACTGGCCTCTTTTTTTTCTTTTTTTTTTGATTTGATCAGGTACAGCGATAGTGACAGAGAGCATGGCAGCGTTGTGGACAGACGGACGCTACCACCTGCAGGCAGAGGCCCAGCTGGACGGCAACTGGATTCTGATGAAAGAAGGTGAGTGTTGCGCTGGTGTGCACAGCCAGTTTCGTTGCATTGACTGTTTCTGGACTTAAGGTGGAGTGAAGATTTTCATACCCCTAAGTAGAAGTCAGGAAGAGGGAAAGTGGAAACATTGTTCTCACTGATGGGTTGTCTCATGACGACCTGAAACACATTTCTCCCTGTGAACTGCGGTACTGGGGCAGCAGACAGGTGAAACTAGGTGAGACTGAATACAGAGGAACCAGGATAAGCAGCAGAGGAATGAAACTGTTGGAGGGATAAGGAAAGTGATGAAAAAGGTTCTTAGAAGGAGGGGAAGAGTAACATCCCAAATGATTTTTTTAATTACTTGCCAAACAATACTTGTTTTGTGTGCGTGTGTGTGTTTTCAAACCAGACTCGGTGTTGCTTTGTATTGGTTCAAGGTGTATCAGTGCTCTCAGATTAGTGTAGCGCTTGTAATGAAACTGAGATGTAAAGCCTTACTGGCTGAATTGTCGGAGTGATATACCATTCATATGTATGTGAAGCCCTGTGCATTTCTTGTTCTGTCTCATCTTCCTACGCACCTGCCCCACCCCAGCTCCCTTCCATGAACCCAATTGGGCATTCACCTTGTGTATTGTTCATCATGTGTGTCCAGTACTCCAGTGTACATGTGTAAAACAAGCTTCTTCAGGTCCTGGAAAAAAACACATTGTTTGCAGATAAGAACGATTATAGAACTGGGGCTGTGTTCTGATGCTTTCGTCCAGTAGTTGTCATGAATTCTTAAAATGCAAGGTGCCCATTTGACATTGGTTGTTTCATTAAAATTATTTTATTTTGTTTCTGTTGCCTATTTTTCTAATGAGAATGATCGTGTCGAGATCAGTCATTTAAAATCAAGAGCAATGAGAATTAATATTTTTTTGTTTCAAAATGGAGCTGCAATGCAGGTGGACATAAATCACTCTGAAAACTTATTCATAAGTTGTTTTTCTGAAAAACAGAGAAAAAAAGTAAAGTAGTTACAACCTGTTTAAATCGGAAATGAAATGAGGCAGGGAACAGTAAACGATAAACAGTAAACAAGTTGGGTATTTTTTGGCTCCCATAAGAAAACCTAACACAGAGTAACTTGTATTCAAGACCGGCACAGCCTTTTAAACTTGAATAAAGTCAGACAAATACATAGACGAACAATCTAATAGTGGGGGAAAAAACAAGCGCAGGCCAACAACTGAACTATCTTCATAGTAATGACTTGGCAAAGATTTGGACTTAAGGAGGGGGGGGGGGGGGGGGGAGGGGCGGAATTTGAAGATGGAGAAACTGGGAACATGAAATTAAGAAAATATGTTACAGATATGAAAACTCTTCACTAGCTGCATAAGGGAACCATCGCAATCCCTTTTGAAGGCAGATATATTTGTTTTGCCTGCTCCGAGGCCTTTCGTCCGCTGGGTCGGACTCATCAGGGAGACACGGCTGGTTGTGTCTGCGCTCCTGGCGTCAAATAGAGACACACCACAGTCCATAATACTGTGGTGTTCTCACCACCAAGGGTGCAAAAAAGAATCCAATAGCACCCCCAAAGCAGCCAGCGATGAGTAGTAAATGAAACTAAACGAAAGTGTGGGGAGGAAAAAAGCTGAAAAACTAGAGACATTATGCAAATAGTATAAAATGTAAGGGACAATTTTTGAGCCTACGCCTGAGGATCCACCCAAAGATGCAAGGGAGATCAAAAGACAAACACACAGACGGACAGAAACAAATACAAATAACCTCAATTTAATCAAAACAAAATCGGAAATGAAATGAGGCAGGGAACAGTAAACGATAAACAGTAAACAAGTTGGGTATTTTTTGGCTCCCATAAGAAAACCTAACACAGAGTAACTTGTATTCAAGACCGGCACAGCCTTTTAAACTTGAATAAAGTCAGACAAATACATAGACGAACAATCTAATAGTGGGGGAAAAAACAAGCGCAGGCCAACAACTGAACTATCTTCATAGTAATGACTTGGCAAAGATTTGGACTTAAGGAGGGGGGGGGGGGGGGGGGGGGGGGGGGAATTTGAAGATGGAGAAACTGGGAACATGAAATTAAGAAAATATGTTACAGATATGAAAACTCTTCACTAGCTGCATAAGGGAACCATCGCAATCCCTTTTGAAGGCAGATATATTTGTTTTGCCTGCTCCGAGGCCTTTCGTCCGCTGGGTCGGACTCATCAGGGAGACACGGCTGGTTGTGTCTGCGCTCCTGGCGTCAAATAGAGACACACCACAGTCCATAATACTGTGGTGTTCTCACCACCAAGGGTGCAAAAAAGAATCCAATAGCACCCCCAAAGCAGCCAGCGATGAGTAGTAAATGAAACTAAACGAAAGTGTGGGGAGGAAAAAAAGTTGCTGAAAAACTAGAGAATTATGCAAATAGTATAATATATATATATAGTCCCTTACATTTTATTACTATTTGCATAATGTCTCTAGTTTTTCAGCAACTTTTTTCCTCCCCACACTTTCGTTTAGTTTCATTTACTACTCATCGCTGGCTGCTTTGGGGGTGCTATTGG
This sequence comes from Conus canariensis, assembly GCA_033310375.1. Lineage (NCBI taxonomy): Eukaryota > Metazoa > Mollusca > Gastropoda > Neogastropoda > Conidae > Conus > Conus canariensis. Next base: position 39,323,097 of record CM065716.1, on the reverse strand, counting down.
ATTCTTTTTTGCACCCTTGGTGGTGAGAACACCACAGTATTATGGACTGTGGTGTGTCTCTATTTGACGCCAGGAGCGCAGACACAACCAGCCGTGTCTCCCTGATGAGTCCGACCCAGCGGACGAAAGGCCTCAGAGCAGGCAAAACAAATATATCTGCCTTCAAAAGGGATTGCGATGGTTCCCTTATGCAGCTAGTGAAGAGTTTTCATATCTGTAACCATCATGTTTCCAGTTTCTATTTTCTTAATTTCATGTTTCCAGTTTCTCCATCTTCAAATTCCACCCCTTCCCCCCCCCCCACCCTCCTTAAGTCCAAATCTTTGCCAAGTCATTACTATGAAGATAGTTCAGTTGTTGGCCTGCGCTTGTTTTTTCCCCCACTATTAGATTGTTCGTCTATGTATTTGTCTGACTTTATTCAAGTTTAAAAGGCTGTGCCGGTCTTGAATACAAGTTACTCTGTGTTAGGTTTTCTTATGGGAGCCAAAAAATACCCAACTTGTTTACTGTTTATCGTTTACTGTTCCCTGCCTCATTTCATTTCCAATTTTGTTTTGATTAAATTGAGGTTATTTGTATTTGTTTCTGTCCGTCTGTGTGTTTGTCTTTTGATCTCCCTTGCATCTTTGGGTGGATCCTCAGGCGTAGGCTCAAAAATTGTCCCTTACATTTTATACTATTTGCATAATGTCTCTAGTTTTTCAGCAACTTTTTTCCTCCCCACACTTTCGTTTAGTTTCATTTACTACTCATCGCTGGCTGCTTTGGGGGTGCTGTTGGATTCTTTTTTGCACCCTTGGTGGTGAGAACACCACAGTATTATGGACTGTGGTGTGTCTCTATTTGACGCCAGGAGCGCAGACACAACCAGCCGTGTCTCCCTGATGAGTCCGACCCAGCGGACGAAAGGCCTCGGAGCAGGCAAAACAAATATATCTGCCTTCAAAAGGGATTGCGATGGTTCCCTTATGCAGCTAGTGAGAGTTTTCATATCTGTAACATATTTTCTTAATTTCATGTTCCCAGTTTCTCCATCTTCAAATTCCGCCCCTCCCCCCCCCCACCCTCCTTAAGTCCAAATCTTGCCAAGTCATTACTATGAAGATATTCAGTTGTTGCCTGCGCTTGTTTTTTCCCCCACTATTAGATTGTTCGTCTATGTATTTGTCTGACTTTATTCAAGTTTAAAAGGCTGTGCCGGTCTTGAATACAAGTTACTCTGTGTTAGGTTTTCTTATGGGAGCCAAAAAAATACCCAACTTGTTAACCTGTTTAAAGCTCAGTCATATTATTGCTTGTTGATCATCACAGTGTTATATTCAGTAAAACCAGTTCAGTAATGAAGTATAAATTGTAGCACAAAGGCAGGCTTCCTTTTATTGTTCTTGACTGTGCATGTGAGTTTAGAGTTTCCCTGGTGATGCAGGTTTGGCTAACATGACTACAAAGACCAGTTAGACAGTGGCAGTCAGACCAGCTGCATTTGAAAATTTATAGTGCTGTCTTTGCATTAATACCTTTTTACTATATATTTTGTTTTGCCATGAGCATTGTATTTGTCCCCCACCCCAACCGCCCCAGAATTTGTCCAGAGGGAGAAGAGGTGTCAGAATTGATACCTGCCTCTCTTTCTGTCCAAGTCACATATCTGTTGCTTTTTTGTTCTTGATTGCACATAATGTTTAGAAAGGGACAACCAGTTGATGCGCTTCCTCTGTCTCTCTCACTCACTCTCTCTCTCTCTGTCTCTGTCTCTCTCTCTCTCTCTCTCTCTCTCTCTCTCTCTTCCACTCCCCCATCTCTGTCTCTCTTACTCTTAGTCTTCATTTTGAAGGACAGAATATTTGACTGACCAGCTTATGATATTCAACGTTTCCGTTACAGGACTAACAGACACACCAACGATGGCTAAATGGCTGAATAAGGTAAACAGACATTTATTCATTGGTACATCAAGACAAAGTTGCTGCATGAAAAATTAATTTATTGTTGAAAATGCTTATCATCCACTTTGAATGTAGTTTTTGAAAAAAAATATGTATTATTTTCATAAAGTTTAACTGGTCTTGTACTGTCATATCAATGCTGCTTAGTTGGAATGTGTGCTAGATGTTGATGTTCAAATGGATTCTACTTTTTTTTTTCTTGTAACTTGAACGCCTGTCTCTCTTTTTCCGTCTCTCTTTCACACTTTTTACATCTGCATCTCTCTCTCTCTCTCTCCCCCCCCCTCTCTCTCTTTCTCTCTCTGTGTCTTGCTCTCTCTCTCTCTCTCTCCCTCTCCCCCCCCCCCCTCCCCCCCCAGTATCTCTGTGTCTCTCAAGTATTATATAAAAACACTTAACCCGTAGAGTGCCTTTAAGCCGTCAGCTGACGCCACATTAAAAATGCTTTCCCAGTGCCTATGGGCCGTCCACTGACGTCATGCATTTTTCTTGAATTTTCATTCGTTACTATTTCTATCAACGGACTTAAATAGAGTGTGCGTAGTAAGCCTTATATGTCTGTAGTATTAAAATAATATGTAAATGACCACACGTGAGGGGAAAGCCCATTTATTCTCATCACTGACTGGATGACCAGCCAGCACTTCGTCTCGCTTGCAAAGATGGCGGCGCAACCTTCGACAAGCGCAGCGACCAAATCAACGTATTTACACAGCTGAGCAGGCTCTGCTAATGATTTTTGACAAAGGCAATAATCTTTTATTCAACGACGCACTCGAGCATGAAGGTGAGATGATGATAGTGATGGAATTGCCAACCGTATTCGTCAGTTATTGTGTCGGGCTGTGTGACCTCGATGTGTGTTCAGCTGACTGGTTTGCCAGCGTCGAACGAGCTCGCCTAGTGGTCAGTGACGTGGTAGTCAGCGTGAGAGGGGAGCGCGGCCTGCTCGCGGCGCGGCACGGGGCAGAGGGAAAGGTAGGGGAAGAGGAGCAGTGAAAGAGAGGGTTGAAGTCCAGCAAGGGGGCGTGGTGGGGAGAGGGGGGCGTGGTCGTGGACTGACCTGTCTGCATAGAGTGTGAGCGTCTTGATAGACTTCTAAACTGTTTTACTTTCATTTACAGGTGTAGTGTGACAATACAAACTTTATTTTCAACTTTTTTGCTTTGTGTTCTTGTTTGGATGTGAAGATGTAGTGGTAAATACATATGCTTTTGATCGTGCAAAAAAATCTATCCAAATCTAATTGCCTAAATACTTTTTTATTATCAAAATTAAAACAAAAGAAGCCCAGATTCAAAATCTTCATTCAATTTCCTTCAAAAATCATATATATTTCATTGTTATATCTTTTGTAGTTTCTGAGCTAGAATTTTTTGTTAATTATTACCCCCAAATCATTAGATTTCCCTGGCACTGGGAAAGCCTTTGTTTGTAACATTTTCAAGCAGCGAACGGGTTAATGCATGCAAGTCATTTTACTGATCATAGACAAAGTCGTGCTTTCATACTTTAACTTGGGGAAGGTCAGTTATTTCTACGTGTGTTAAGATTTTGGCAAATATGATAAGACAAAATAAAGGTATAAAGGGAATTCAAGTAGCCAGTACTGAAAACAAGATATCACAGTATGCAGATGCTATTTGACTATTACTAGAGGTAGACCGAAAATCTATTTACACCATTGAACGTTTTAGAAGAGTGTCTGGATGCATATTAAACATGGAAAAAACAAACGCAGTATGGCTAGGTAGTAAACAAAATTCCCTTGTTAAGTATATGCCACATTGAAACATAAAATGGAACCCTCCAAAATTCACAATTTTTGGTATCTGGTTTACAGGTGACTTGAAACATTGCAAAATCATGAACCTTGAAGAAAAGTTTGCAGAAATCAAAACATTGTTTAAAACTTGGCTCAAAAGGCAGATAACACCCCTTGGCAGAATAGCGGTGCGTAAATCTATGATTCTTCCTAAACTAACCCATCTCTGGATGTTATTACCAAACCTACCAGACTGTGTAACTGATGAAATCCAGAACTTCATATATAAGTTTGTTTGGGGCTGAAAAAGAGACAGAATCGGTAGGAAAATGTCTGTGAAAAGCGTAGTGCAGGGGGGAATCAGAATACCAAACATAAAGAAGCATATAAATGCTTTAAAAGTAACTTGGATTTGGAAAATCTTATCAAGTAAACACAGATGGAAGAAAGTGCTTGTTTCAGTGTATCAAAAAGTGGAAACTGTCAGTAAACTAGGATCCAATCTGCCGTGGAGTGATAAACTAAATAACTTCTGGAGAGACGTATTCAACGCTTGATTTTGTTAGTCACTATCTTGTTCATAAATATGTGTGATTTGAGGTGCAAACAACTGTGATTACTTGGTAATGAGTTATGTCCAATCATTTCGTTGTACTTAATCGAATATGCACTTGTATTTGTGTTCATTATGTCTGGTTTGTACTCTCTGAATTTTGAAATAAAAACTTTTTTCAAAAACCAAAAAAATAAATAAATAAATGAAGAAAATCCATGTCAGCCTTTAAAAAAAAAAAAAATGTTTCTTTGGACTACACGTGAACAAATATGATACTTAACAGAGATGAAAGGGAATTCAGTCTCAAACTTTTTCAAGACTTCGATATTAGGTGACTATTTATCTTCTCACTTCTGTTGTTATCAGCTTTTTTTTTTTTTTTTTTTTTGTGGTCAAAGTTGAACAGTATATGAAAAATACACTTCATCCATCTTTTTTTATTATTTCCCATGTGTTCTGATCAATAAAAAGTGGCATTGCATTGTCATATCACATGCCATAACCAGATAAAGAAAGAGATGGACAGACGTCTCTTAGTGGATTCAGAGGAGCTTTGCCAGAACCTAGGCCCTTGCTCACAACCATCAGAGGTAGAGACAACTGGTGAAGCATTCATTATTGTAGTGCCCCAAGGCCCTGGTTCGTTGTGGGGCCAGTGAAATGACTCGTTCGTTCAACATATGTGCAACGCGTTTAGTTCAGCAGGCATGTGTTTAATGTGCTAGAGTCCCAACCTCTTCTGACAGTTGATTCAGCTGTTGTGGTCACATGATCAACAGTTTGTGCTCCAGATTTGAGTTATTGGTGGTTATCCAGATGCTGCCATCCCGAGTTGAAAATGTCATTCTCTTAGTTTTCAGCTGAATGTGCCAAACGATGTGTGTGTGGTTACATGTATGGTCATAAGGGTATAAATGCTAGCAGACATACACACACTCGCACACCAAACAGACGTAAGTTTCACAGAAATACACACATGCAGGCACTGTTTAATCTGTCATAACTTTACATATTTATTTAGGGTGGGAGCCAGGTGTGGGTCTGGGTGTTTTTTTTTTCTTTGTTTGCTTTGTTGTTGTTGCTTTTATTTGTATATTTTTGTCGTATTTTTCTGCAGGTGTTGCCAGTAGGGAGCGTGGTAGGGTGTGACCCAACACTGGTGTCAAGAGGTGAGTGCCTTTCTATTTTTGCTGCTTTTGTTTTTTTTTTACTTGGCATGAAACAAATTCTGACAGCCTGCTTTACTGTCTACGATTGGCTCATCTCACTCCCTCACTTTGTTTTCTCTCTCTGTCTCTGTCTCTCTCTCTCTCTCTCTCTCTCTCTCTCTCTCTCTCTCTCTTTATCACTACCTCTTCTTGCTCTGTGTATCTCTGTATGTCCCATTCTCTCTCTCTCTCTCTCTCTCTCCCCCCTCTCTCTCTCTCTCTCCCTCTCTCTCTCTCTCTCTCTCTTTCTCTACAATGTTAAACTACAGGCAGTCCATGAATGTTAAAATCCACATTTTAATAACCTGAATGATTTAATTCACTCTTGGTGATCTGCAAATGGGAAATGCAGACAAGAGAATCTTTGTCCTTTAGGCAGGCATCATCCTTTTCTTGGTCTCCCAGTCTTATTGCTGGAAGCTACTTGCATATGTGTTTTTTTGTTGTTGTTTGTTTTAAACTGTTCCTGTTTAGGTATTTTGTAGTATTTTGCTTTCATGTCTATTGTCAGGTTATTTAAAGTTTGTCAGTGATGTTGATATTAAGACGTGGAGACACATGTCATTAAGACACTTAGTCCTTTTTATTTCCTTTAATGTCTCTATGCATGTTTGACATCAGACACAAAATTAAATGATATACATATATAAAACAGGAATACAGGAAGATGGTGACCAGGAAAGAACGTCGTATTTAAGAATATTTGGAATGATAGCCAGCCAAGATAGAAGAGACACGACTGATTGACATCTAGTGCTGTTGATGGTTCTGGCAGTAGTACTGTTGGTAAAGATGTGTATGTTGTTTGTCTGTTTTTGTTTTGTTTTTGTTTGTGTATTTTGTTCTGCTTCATTTGTTGTTATTGACTCTCTTTCCGTGTCTGCTTGGAGGCATCGCTCCCATCGCTCCCTCGCCACTCATTCCGAATTCCAGCCATCACATATATGGCCATGCCATGGTTCATCTTATTGCAGATCCAGCAACAGCAGTCGATATTGAGTATTCTGTATGAGGTCATCATGAGGCAACCCATCAGAGGAGACACTGCACTGCTGTTCAGTGTTGTTCATCGGTGCCTATTCTGATTCAGCTTACACAGGATGATACCTACTGATAAGCTTTTATTTGTGTGCAGAGCTTTGGAAGCCTCTGGCCAAGAGTTTGCTTTCCAACGGTCACTGCTTGCAGCCTGTCATTGAAAACCTGGTGGACCTGGTGTGGGAGGACAGGCCCCCTCCACCCTCATCCGCCCTCTTCATTCTTTCGAAACATGACACAGGTAACGATGGTGTTTTAGCTTAGCTGACCACAAAAGCCATACCAGGATTTCGATGTGGAGTAAAGGGAAACCAAATAATGGTTTTCTCAGAAATTTTAGTGTTTATCGAAGAAAAAAGTACTGAGAAATTGTTTTCATTTCATGTTTTTAGAGAAAATTTCAAAAAGAGTCTTGCAGGAGTGAGACAGGTCTGTGCAGAGAAAACCCAGCATTCACAGTTTGTGTTGAGTCCCTTTGGTGATTTAAGGAACAGATATGATTATTGTGATGCTTTGTTAATCATCTAACTTCATAAAATATATCAAACTATAAAACTGATTGTCTAGAGCAGCAGACAAACTCATGAAATTTACGTGCTCCTTAAAAACTTTTTTTTTTTTTTCAAACGTGCAGGTCCAAATAGTACTTGCATTTTATATAAAGATCTTGCTGTGGAAGAAGTTTGTGGATGTTTAGGACCGTCCATTGTGGTCTCTGAGCTGAAATGAAATGTGTCATCGTTTGACTCGCCATGTCTCTGTCCCCTAAATCATTGCTACTTTAAGTGTGAAATGATTTCATCAAACACAGCTGTAAAGTTTACACAAATGTCTGAGTTGTTGTTTCAGTGGCAGTTGGGCCAACAATCATCCAGAATCATGTGAAAGTTACTGTCCACTGCCACATGTTTTTGTCAGACACTTAAAACAAGGTGAAAAAGAAAATCAAATTTTGCAACGTTCATGGCTCATAACGAAGCACATTGCAAATGGTGCCTCTTTACATCTTACAACTCAATGCTTCCCAAATGTATTAGAACCCCAGACTTCATGAACAACCAGTTCTGTTTTATACTGAATACAAAATTACAAGATATCATGTATAGTTCTGTTTATACATTTTTAGATAAGATTAAGTTTTTGTGTAGAGGAAACTGAAGTCTGGTGCAGAATTAGTCCAGCAACTAACAATCTTACTATCTGTGGTGTAGACATGTCTGACGAATCATTCTGCCAAGGCAAAGAAGACACTCATTATTGTAACATGATTAAAGGAGTGTGTATTGAAAAAAATGTAGAGTGGCTATGTAAATGCTGGGATTAAAGACAATCAGAAATATAAAGATCCATTGGCAGAAGAAAATGTTTTCAGTTCAGTTCTTGTGAGTGTGTAGTGTCTTGAACTTTATACTACCAGACTGGCAGATGCTAGTGTCTAGATTAAATTAACCAGGAACAAATTAATTTCTGATTGGAAAAGTCTATCAGAAGTAATATTACAAGCCAGTGTGGCATTAAAGTAGAACTTAATTCATGATTGAAATTGTCTATCAGAAGTAGTATTACAAGCCAATGTGGCTTGAAAGTAGAACTTAATTTATGATTGAAATTGTCTTTCAGAAGTAGTATTACAAGCCAATGTGGCTTGAAAGTAGAAGAGAGAGAGCGTGTATGTGTGTGTGTGTGTGTGTGTGTGTGTGTGTAAACATGTATGTGTATGTGTTGGGTGTGTGTGTAGGGTGTGGGATTCTGTGGTCATTATGTGGGTTGTATCATGGATTCAGGTAGCAGCTGGCAAGAGAAGGTGGCTCTGGTTCAGAAGAAGCTGTCGCAGAACAACACCAAGGCCCTCATTGTCACTGCCCTAGACGAAGTAGCCTGTAAGTGTCTGGAAGCCTCTTATTGACATTAATGTATGTGAAAAGGTCTTTATTCATCTATCAGAATGAGTGTACATTTACCCATATTGAAAGTTGAACAGAGTAAGTATGGAGGATTTTTTGTTTGTTTGTTTGCAAATAAAGTTTCTTTACTTTTATTAACGTGCTGAACTAGCTGGGAGCCGGAATAGCTCAGTTGGTAGAGCGCCTGACTCGTAATCTTGGTGATCCTGGGGTTGCGGGTTTGAATCTCCGCCGGGGCGTTTCGGTACAGGGGGATTTTTCCCTCGGAGTTAACATTAGTTCTGACTCCATTTCCCATACAGTCCTTCGATTGAGACTATAAACCGAGGTTCCGTGTGTGAACGCACGCATAATATCTTGCACACACGTAAAATCCCATTACCAACTTTCGGAGGAGTAGGCCAGTTTGGCCGTTGGTATGGATGACACGTTACACACAGCATGCACCCTGCATAAGAAATGGAAAGAATGAAGGAAGTAAAGAAACTGAGTGAACGATATTGAACGATATTGACTGGATGACACGGGAAACGACTTAATGAAGCGCCAGCTGGCAGCTCTTCAGTCGGCACTACCCAGGTAGGCAGCCCGTTGTGTAAGCGAGTGTCGCTTGTAAAGCGCTTAGAGCTTGGTCTCTAGCCGAGAATAGGTGCTATATAAGTATTCATTATTATTATTATTATTAACGAACTAAATACAAGTCTAAAACCATTATCATAGAAAGTATAAAATTTCATTTCAAGGTTTGCTTTTAATTAAGTGGGAGTCTGGTCTTTTTAGTCTTCAAAGAGTTTATCTATACTTTGTATAAACAAATGTGGACCCTAACTGAACTAATTTTTGTCATTTTCATTGCAGATGCTGAATTTTACAGTAAAATTGAATTAAATAGAAAAAAAGAGAGAAGTGAACAAGCAGCTGAGACTTTGGGGGGGGGGGGGGGGGGGGGGGGAGAAGTGAACTTACAACTAGGATATTCATTTACAATGTCAAGTTTGAGACTGCCCACAGTTGCCTCAACTTTTAAAAGAAAATGTCAACAACAACTTTTTTTTTCTTGTCAATTTTTTGTTGTTGTTTTGTTTGTCAAAGACAGCATGGTTTATTCTGAAAATTTAAGTGCAGGGGTCATGTCCTTGTTGTCAACATCGTATTCATCATTTCTGTAGTGTCGTGGGTGAGCTTTTGGAAATGAACATTCACAGTGAACATTGTGGGTATTGTTGGCAAAATGCTCACAGCAGTACTAAAAAAAAAAAAAAAAAAAAAAAAACAGGGCATCAACACCTGACTTTCATTTTATTGCTACAAAACAGGGATACTGCTTTAAAACATAGATGGGGCAATGGCCTCAGTCATCAAAATGCTATGGGTTATTATGAAGAATTATGTACTAATACTACAGGACATAGTCAGAAAATGAACCATGGCAAACAAGCGTGGAAGATTTTTCAGTTACAAATCCTTTTCACAAAAACATGGAATTCAGAATTTTCTGGAATTTACTGCTATTGTTTTGGAATGATTGTTTCAGGGCTGTTCAACCTGAGAGGGGCTGACATCATCTACAATCCTGTCTTCTTCTCTTATGCTGTGGTTACCGAGACTGATGTCCAGTAAGTACTGCCCCAGTGGCCATGTTTGACCATGCGTTATTGCATTATATAAAACTATTCTGTGTGTGATTTTTGCACCTCTCCTTTCCTCACAGGAAAGAGGGTCATCTTAACCCAATGCTATTTCTTTCAGTCTGCTGATTTGTTTGTTTGTTTGGGTTTTTTTTACCAGTTAAAGCGGTTTTTCTCAACAACATTGTATGCTGTTTCCCAGTTTGCATATGGTTTTGGACTAGGAAAAGACAAAAATGTATGAAATTCAGTTATTTTCCTTCTCCAACCCCCATTCCCACCTCCCACCTCCTCTCCCCATTTTTTTTAAAACTGAGTGAGTGAGTTCCTTAGACAGGGAAAGCCCCTAAAAAAAAATAAATAAATAAGTGTACTCAAGATGTATTCAGTGTTACATCTGTTGAGATAGCTCACTCCCAGAAAGTTTTGGAGTATAGCTTTTGATTGGCATACATTTTTTGTCTTTCTGGTCTAAACATACCCAAACTTGATAAGAACAGGCGGTATAGTCAGGTGATGTGTTTTTCTTTAAACTTAAGTAGGTGGAAAATATCTCTTTCAACAGATGTTTTCAAGGACACTTTTCTCGTTGCCATAATATATTTCAGGTTTAAACAGTGAGTATGCTGCACATGTGCTTGATTTCAGTGTACTCTCATCCTGGAAAAAAGTCTACCAGCCACAATGTGACGGTAGTTAGCATCACAGAACTGGGAAGCTGGGGTTCGTTACCATCAGAAGTTGTTATTGATGGAAGTTTTCATACAACAGCCGTCGCCAGTGAAAGGTGCTAGGGACTCAGACTGGCAATCTTGACTTTCTTTGTTCACTTTCATATTCTGAATAGATGTGTCTCTGAGAGTGTGTTTGTCTGTCTGTCTGTCTCTCTCGCTCTCTTGTCTCTCTCTCTCTCTCTCTCTCTCTCTCTCTCTCTCTCTCTCTGTTTGCAGCTCTAGCATCTACATTGCAAATATCCATTTCCAGAGGAAGCCATCACCAGAGGTTTTCTGTGCATTGTCTTGAGTAGCCTTCTAGTGTTCATTTTATCAAGTAAACACCTCAGCTTGGTGGTGTTAAAACTTATTGTTCAGGTGAAAATCATTCTGCTTTTAGGGTTCTGTGGTTATATGGACATTGTTTTTTCCTGCCATCGTATCTGACTGACCGCACAATTTTTGTTAAAGTTGTTCACTGTCAGTGTACCCTACAAGCATGCTTAATGTAGCATTAATTTTTGACAGCAGCTGACAGTAAAATAAGAGATGCTGTCGGTGCATCCCAGCTTTCTCCTTACTGGTCTTGTAGGAACAAAGGTGCAATACATGCCTTGATAAGTGTGGTTACAACTGTTGTCAGTTTGTTCATCGATGAGAGCAAGCTGGAGGAACCAGTGAAGCAGCATCTGGAAGTGAACGGGGCAAAAGCGGCGGGAGGACCCGGGTAGTCATCCACCCTTATGCTGAAATCTGGGACGTCATTGGCTCACTTGTGCAGTCAGAGACTGGGAAGATCTGGGTGAGGTGTGATCCGCGCGTGTTAGTGTTATCTGTGTGTGTCTGGAGAAAGAGAAGAATGCTGAATGGAGTTCCGTCATTATAACAGGGAATTGGACTATCCATATACTTTGTTAAATTGAATCATGCCATATGCTTTGGTTTGATGAATGATAGTTATTAGCAAGTAGCCCTTCCGGGACCTCCCTCTAACAGCAGATAAATGTGATCACACCACCAGTGTGAATGTTTTACGGCATTGATAACAAACTTTTTGCATGAAATTTGTGTCTTCCAGCAATTGAACTTCCCAGTTTGATGGTTACTAAGATGATTGTACATACATTTTGCTTTGGCATCAAAACATCGTTGAGATTATAGACAAGGCAACACATGATGCTGAGTGTCATTTACTAGCACTTTGAGAGGCACACACTGCGGTGTTTGTAGTTTGTTACCAGCATGAAGTTTCACATGTACACGCACACACAGGAGATTGGTTGGTCATACTACTGAAATTTTGTTTTCCTGTCACAATCTCTTGGAGCAAAGTTGTCACTTTTTGGTTATCCGCTTTGCTTGGTCTTCGCCATCCCTCCCCTTCCTCCTGCATGCAAGGTGCAGAACTCAGCAGTTGCACCATATCTAATAACTAAACCTCAAACAGTCTCTTTACCATCCTGCTATCGTTAGTTCTGAGAAATCAGAGATGCTGAGACATGCACACCTGTTCAAATTATGAGGACAAGATATCTGCTAATTGATGTACCACTGCTAATATTGAGAAGTCAGACAAGATGATTGTGTCTACCAGTCACGAATGTTTGTGTTTGAGAACAAAAACCTTCACTGCTGTGCAGGTAGACATAAGTTTGTGGAACTGCATGTTGTTTCTAGTTATTCTAGCTGTTTGTCTGAAAGATGGTATGAAAGCAGAAGTTCTGGATTAGTAAGTGCACTTGCTGTTTAAACTATTTATTTCTGTTCCAGGTCAGTGAAAAGTCCAGCTTTGCCATCTCTGACATGATACCCAAGGTCAGTTCAAACTTGTCCAAATAACAAAAAACAAAAAAAGAAGAAGAAGAATAGCAGAAAATTAAAGGTCTTACTGGTTTTGTTTTGTTTTGTTTTATTTGTTTGGTGTCATTTTAAAAAGAGCTGCAGAATCTCTTTTGATAATGGTTCTCCACCAGGCTAGATAGATGTGATCCATTGTTTTGAGTGTCTTTAGCATTGTCACATTTTTTGAATTTTCAGCAATATGATTAGATTCTGTTTGCATAATTACTCGGCAGTGATCAGTGTTTTTATAGGTATATTTTTTTTCCTCAAGAGATGTTGATCTGTTGAAGTCGAGACATGTTAAATCTGTTGATTTTTATTTCAAGACACTATCTAGTCGGTGAAGCAGGGCATTATTTATGTCAGTAGGCACCTGTGTAAGTAAACCCACACAGGAGTATTGTTAGTTGATAAGCTGTTTGAAAAACAAAGCAAGTCAACTGGCTCATTTTCAAGATCATTGTTGTAATGGCAAATGGAATTGCCCCTCTCATGTGTGATATTATGTCATGTTTTATATAGTCTTCAGTCTCATTTTGTGTTGATTATTCAGTGCTTCATGGCAGTCTAACTGTGCATTTTTTTAATTATATTTTGCAGTATTTGCCTTTTTCAGAAGTCTCATAATCATACAGCATATTTAGGTGAGAATGTAGCTCTGCACTTCTTCATTTGACTGTCCTGCTGTACACGTCGGTGTGATGTTGCAGTCCTCTGAACAGCAACTGATGTCAGTAGAAAAGAGAGTCTGACGGTCTTGTAGATCAGGGTCTCCTCAACCTGGGATTGCAGTGGCAAATATTGTTGTATTTAGCAAGTCTGATGGTGGATTTGCCTGCCATGTGTCACATTCCTGAAAGTTGGGAATTTCAAATTTATTAGTTAATCCTTGCATTGCCAGCAAAGCATGTGACCAGTGCACATGTGTTGTACATGTGCCGTGTCTGCTACCACTCTGATTACTTGATTTTCCATGACTGTTGTTGAGAGGGAATCTCAGGCAATGTGTGTGAGACTGTTGATTTTTTTTTTCAATGTGAGACTGTTGAGTGAAGAATCCAAAACCAATATAGGCCATAGGAGTCAACATTTGATGACTCATCATCTGAACAGTCAGGTAATTGTTGCTTGATACTTCTGTGATTGTAGTGTAGTCATCCAAAGTGTGTGGTAACTTCATCTTCCAAGGAAATGGTTGGTGACTGAGGACATGCAGAGTGAACAGTTCTATGGTTTAATTAGTTGAATTCAGCTCACATATTGTCCTGTTAGTTTTGGTGTTTCTGTGTGTGCGTGCATTTGTTAATGTTTCTTTGTTTTGTAAGTGAATAATGACCCAGATCGGTAGTCTTGGTCAGAGTGGCTACTGTATACTGTCTAGTAATAACGAATGTGTGTGTACAGTGTTTTTCGGTTTGTTCAGGACCGTCGTCTGTTTGAGCCATCCCCAGTGGCCAAGCTAAAGTCGGTGAAAAATGCTGCCGAAATCAAAGGCATGAAACTCGCTCAGGTAGGATGTGACTGTTTGTATCTTTCTCATCATTCTGTCTTTTTTTTTCTCTCTTACATTTCCATTCGTAAGCTTTGGGATTGGATTGCAGAGAGCACAAGGCCTTGCTGGTCTTTGGACTATAGTTCACCCTTTTTCAGCCTGCAGGGTGTAAGAAACTGGTTCCAGATAACTGTAAAGGGATGCAATGCTGAACAGACGAATTCATTTACTCATGAGCTGCATTGTCAAGTGTTAAAGCATTAGAGATACTCAGACTGGTCCTGCACAGTTATTTTGTCTGGCACAGAAAGGGTTTTATGGTTGTATGTTTAGATGGCAGGTAACTGCGTAGCATTTGACCTACTTGTAGCCTGCGTTTTTCAATTATGTTGGTCACTGCAAGGTAGAGAACCTTAAGTTGCAGAATGGCAGTTGCATAGCAAATAATAAGGTGCTTTGAAATAAAGAATTATAGTCCTTTTGTAAAATGTCTTATGCTTGATGCCCAAGCAGGAAGCAATACCAGCTTCCTTCATGAAGTTCATTCCTGTGACCAGCCACAGCATTATATATATATCAGAATTTGGCCCTGTGTCACTTTTCAGCAGCACAACATTGTCATGTGTTTTTGTACATCCACAGGCTTAGAGTAAACTTCATCTACAGCCATTTATCGATTTTTGTTTTGTTTCGACTATTTGTTTTGTTCCCATTGATGCTTCATTGCTGACTCAGTAATGATAGAATGGAAGAACAATAAAATAAAGTAAGAACAACATTTAGTGACTAAATGAAAATAATACAATCTCCAAAGTGCTGTGCGATCTATTTGAAGTCTTTCACGTAGGAAATACATTTTTCTTTTGCACTTAGGTGATGAGTAGGTCTTCAGTTCTTTTTTTTCTTTTATCAACAAAATCACACCGTTGGATGTGAAATCGCCAGTAAGTGAATCAGTTACTGTAGGAAACAGTATGTCTCATTCCTTATTGAGAAAGGTTGATGGGATGTTTGCAGCAGGCATACGACACTGTTTATTTCTGTCTTTGAGTGAGGGAAACAGAGAGAGAGAGTAAACAAAAGATGTTTGCAGGTGCGGGATGCTGTGGCACTGTGTGAATTCTTGCTGTGGCTGGAAAAGGAAGTAAGTTCAAAGTCCTTAGATTACCTGCTCTTGTTTGTCTGCTGTGTGTGTGTGTTTGATTCATTTGATCAACCGGTTTTAATTTGTTTATGTTTGTATTTTTGTCCTTTTTTTTATTTGTTTACTACACTCTAATATTTTGATTATGTGGCCATCGCAACGGATATATCTGTGTAAAATTCAGACTTCATCTACTTGTGTACCAATTAGCTTCCATCATTACTTCAGTTTCTCCGGGTGAAAAATTCAAGCTCATCCTGTTTATTTGTTGACTTGATCGTTACTTCATTACCATGAAAGGTTCCTCTGAGTTACATTCAAGCTCATCAATTTTCACATTTATTTGCTTCATTGTTACATCATCGTGAAAACATACTTTGTGTGTGTGAAATTTGGGCTGTCATCCATCGGCAGATCAATTCTAAGGTGTGTTTATGTTTGGACAAAATAATTTGTCTGGCTGGCTGAAAAAAAACAACAAATTAACAACAGTTACAAAAAGAGAATGAAAGCAGTAGTTAATGGATGCCACACGATACGTTCGTTTTGATGTAAAATAGGTTAAATCCTCTTAAAAGAAATGGGGGGAAACAGTGATGTTAATGCATGCCTAGATTAAGGGTTTGAGTATTTATGTGTTGGGGGGAAGGGGGAGGAGGAGAAAACCATTGGTAAAGGGCAGCAGCATCATTGACAGAAGCAGAGGGTCAGGAAGATAGGCAGAATATTTTTCTGGATAATTTTCTGGAGAATTATGGATTTTGTTCCATGCCTGTGTGTAGACTTATTTTTGGAAGCAATGAAGGACCACAACACTGATCACAGTTTTAAACATTTTAAATGTTTTTATTTTGTCTGTGGAAAGTCATCTTTACAGCAAAAGCTGTTATCTGTTTCAGATGTAACCAGAAACTCATGCAACAGTGGCATGTGTGAAAAAAAATAGTGATTTTATGAAGATTTGGTGTGCAGATTATTGATCTGTGCAGGTGCCCAAAGGAACAGTGACAGAAGTATCGGCAGCAGACAAGGCTGAAGAATTCAGAAGGTAGGATATCTGTCATGAACATGCTTTCTCTCTCTCCATGTACACACACACACGCACACACACACACACACACACACACACACACACACACACACACTATACGCATATCCACTATTGTTTGCACACACATATATATTTTTTTTATATTGACATGCAAATAGGTGTGTTGGCTGTTGCTTTCTTAGTGTGTTGTTTGTTAATTTGATGTTAAGGGATTAATGCGTTATTGTTATTTCATGTTTGGTAGATTCTCATTAATTTTAATATGTTCATAGTTTTGATACTTATTGTTTGATAATTATCCAACATTTTTACCCATTTTCCCTATGCAATAATTATATTTTAAACACTTGCACACACTCACGCAAGTACCGACAAACACACGTATGTTCACATTAAACTTTTACATGCAGTGAACTCCTTCCCACTCTCCCTGTCCCTTCCCCTCTCCCCCATCCGTTCCGACCATCTAGTATCACTTTTTGTGAACAGACGTTAAACAGACCAACAACAATAACAACACACACACACACACACACACACACACACCGTGGGCACTGATCTGGCCTCATATCGCAAAGAATATTCCAGCTCTTTGGCACACAAGACGGTTTTTTTCCCTAACTTTTTTTTTTCTGAATTTTCATTTTTTTCAAAGAATATTTACTGATAGCTCCAAATCTGAAGAGTGGGTTGCTTCTGCTGGGTATTGTGCTACAGCTTATCAGAAATGCTCCCGAGTACATTCCCACTGACAGCTCCGTCTACACGGCTGAGCTCATAGCATTGGGCCTGGCACATCAAATGGTGACTAAACCTAAATGGTAAAGACAACTTTATTCTCTTGAGCTCGCTTTCTGTTTTGGAGGCCAAGCACCCTCAGCTGCTGAATTTGTTTGAATTGTACACCTGGCTGAAATCGTTTGGTTTCAGCATAGTGTTTGCATGGGTTTCCAGTCATGTCAGCATTTGAGGGAATGAAATAGCTGATCAGTTTGCCAAGAATGCCACGAATGAAGAGTTGACCAGATTCTGTGTCACTCACACGGATTTAAATCCAAAGCTCAGGCTTATGTCAAAGAGCTTTGGCAAGAGGAATGTGACTGGCAGGTTGATTACAAACTCCTTTCAATCTGTGCAAACTTGAAAGACTTTTTACCCCTGGTAACCGTAAAGAAGAAAACAGTCTTGTGCCATGTCACACAGGCCAGTCCTTTTACACACACACACACACACACACACATATTCAGACAATCACACTGTTGTTGTTAATAATTTCAGACCTTTCCAGAATTTGGTAATGGAAGATCCACTAGGATGGCTGTTTCATATTGACGCTGAGAATCATCTCATCTTAGGAGTTTTTGGTTTAGATATATTTGAATCTGACATCTTGGTTCATTCAGTGAATGAATTGAGGCAACTGAAATCAATGATATAAATATTGCAATTGTTTTTCATAATTCTGTTCTCAGTTGTCAGAAACTGTAGAATCTGAACAAGAGTGCCAGGTTGACCAAGACTGAATATCTCAGCAGAAGGCCAGTAACTCCTATACCAGGGAGGGAAATAGACTGAGAAGTATTTACATAATTATAGAGGCCTCAGTTGGTCAAGGGAGACTAGGGATTGAGGGAAGTGAACAGGTTTGATAGAGAAACTGGATTTAGCTCCCTTTTCTTTTTCTTTTTTTAAATTATTGATGATACAGAGACAGTTTCACTTCATTTTAGACAAAGTTAGTTTCCTTTTCTCCCCCCCCCCCCCCCTTTTTTTGGGGTGGGGTGGGGGGGGAGATGGGGATGGGGATGGGGGATCCTAATATATGGAGTGATTCCATGTCAAGTGAGGATTTGGCATTTATTTGGACAGGTATGTTGTAAAATGCCTGTCACAAGACTAACAATTAATGAAATCTGGCACAAAATATTGTATTTCTGTTCCTCACTCTTTGGATATGAGATATTGTAAAACATTGGACCTCATGAAGAACTAGGCTAATAGGAATAGCACAACTAACTGGTACATGATGGACAGAGAGCTGTGGACATCTCTGAATATCCAAAAGTCTTGTCATGGTAACTCTGTGTTCTGCTGTTGCAAGATAGTCAATCAATTTAATGTGGTTTTTTTTTTCTTTCTTCCATTTCAATTTGCAGCAAGGCAGATGCATGCGCATGTTGGTTCTTTCTCCGCCGATGGTATGGCATGTGACTTCCAGCAATATTCTGCTCTTTTTTTTTTTCAAACCTGAAAACAGGAATGGATGCTCATACAGGTCATTTGGCAGGAAAAGGCGAATCAACTTCAAGTCTATTTGTTAACAGATGGTTTACATTTGTTATTTTCCTTGTTTCGGTAGTGAGTAATGTAAGATGGGTGTGGACATTTTGTGTGTAGAACTGGTGAAAAGAAAGATGAGGGCATTGTATTTATGATCTCAAGTACTGTGGTGTTGTTGCAGTCAACAGAAGGATTTTGTTTCCCTGAGTTTTGACACCATCTCCAGTATTGGCCCCAATGGAGCTATCATCCATTACAAGTAAGCTGTATTTAGGGAGTGTTTTGGTATCGTGGGAGTATTGATTTCTTGGGGGGGTGTTGATGACTGAGAAGTAGATTGATGTCTAGTGAGTGTATTGATATCTGGAGAGAGCATTAGTGGTGTGCGAGAAGTGCATTATCTTGCGAGTCTGCTACTGATGTCCTTAGAGTGTTTTGTAATACTAGTGTTGGAGAGTGTATTGATATCTGGAATGTATCAATGCCAATAGAATGATGGATTTCAGGGTGTTTTTTGTTTGGTTGTTTTGTTTTATAAATGAGGGCTGCCAGGTAGATTTTCACCACAAACAGGGAAACATTGTTTTATTTTCTGTGCAGTTTGTTCTGCTAGAGCACTTTGTGTTGTTTGTAATGAAATGTGAAAGAACTCCCCAGCTGTTATTGATGTCTAGTTATAGTTTGAAAAACAAACAAACATTCTGAGCTGTATGTTTGAGTGGCAGTGATCAAGTAAGTTTAGCCACAGACTAGCAATGACAAATGTTCATGTGAATCAGATGGGGTTTCCACATGAAATGGTAGAGAGTCACTTATGTGGTCTTGGAAAAAGATTGAGTGAAGTTGTACATCTGTCACATGAATGAAAATCACTTGCTGTATGTGCTTGCATGTGTACATTTTATTACATTTACTTGCACAGACACACATAGAGAATATGCATGCACACATTGAAAAGAAAAATAATTGGAACATTGCTGTGTGTCATTCCTCTTCATTTTCCTGGACCACCTTTGATTCAGAGATGTAGAGCAAAACCAGATTTTGATGACCAGCAAATTGTGTTTTTGGTTGGTTGGTTGGTTAGTTGTTTTTGTTTTTTACCAATACAAATGATTTATTCAGATTGAGGCCATAGCCCATATTGAAGGGGTGACACCCACAATACATTACACAATAAGGATTCTCGTTAAAGAAAATGGAAGGAAAAAGCAATTACACATATATATACGCCACGCAGACTATTATGAATATACTGTTCGTAGTCGCCTATGAGCTTCCTGTATGTACATAGCAAGATCGAAGAGGACATTTTCATTTCTTGTTGCTAACACTAAGTTGACTTGAAAACTTTAAGGGTCAAAGTAATATTTTGCATTCATAAATTTAACTGTAAGGTCACTGAGTGCAGGACAACAAAGTAAAAAAATGTATTTCATCTTTCTATGCCTGATTACATAAGTGACACATCAATTCCTCTTCTTTCAGACCATTGTATCTAAACCGATGGAAAGCAGTGTCAGAGATACCAGATCTAAACTTACTCAATGCACTCTGAATATACCTGTTCGTGTTCATGTCAGTGTATGGTTCAATCACATGTATTGTTTTAAAAAGTCTGTATTGTGTGAATCTTTCACTGCTGTAGATATGGTCATGCCAGTCTTGCCATCTGCAGTCAGTCATTCTTTGCTTAAAACATTTCAAAAGCCTGGTAGTTATACTTTCAGTGCCCTGATCGTCCCAAACATAAGCAAAGCCAGATACATTTACACCCATGTCTTCTTGCCAGTACAGTCCAAATTTTGCAAATTGTTAGTATTAATAATGTCAACTTGTGTGTTTCTCTGTCCCTTTTTTCCCTAGACCTAAACCCGATTCAGACAGACGAGTGACTACAGACCAGGTGTATCTGGTGGACTCAGGTGCCCAGTACAGGTGAATGTAATCTGTTAACAATGAACATTTCTTTCCAAGTCTTATAGACTGATTGCGCACAGTTAAATTGTACATTCAGCCAGAGTGGATGTCTCCAGATTTTTCTGGAAATCAGAGTCTTGTGAGGTCATTCTAGGTACATGAATAATCCCTATCGATGTGTTGCATAAATCAGTCACTCAGTTATACTCTGTGTCTCAGTGTTTGTGAGGTAGTGTCTCAGTGTTTGTGAGGTAGATTTTTTTCCATTTTAAAATGAGATCATTAGGTATCGTGGTGTGTTGTTATCATCATCTCTTTTCTCTTCTCCCATGAAATGTTCAAATTTTAAAATCAGAATTTGCTTCTAGTGAAATTTTCACTTTTTTTTTGTTATCTGAATTTGTCTTCAAGTATATGCTCTTACATAGTGCTAGACTACTATTGATAGAATGTTGTGCATGTGTGATGCAGGTGCGGTACAACAGATACAACTCGAACCGTTCACCTTGGAACTCCCTCTAAGTTTGAACAGGTAATCTTTTTTCTTCTGCCGTAGATCTTATGCTCCTGTCCCAACTTTAATCGAAAGTTTGACTTTTTCAGATAAGGGGAGAGCAACTATGAAAACAGATAATGTTGACCAGAGACTAATCCCTTTTGTTTTGTCAGTTGTCTGATTGAAGTTTGCTATGAATTGTATGAAATATGATACTTTTGAAGAATATGTCAGGATTAACCTTCATTGTTGTTTGTTGTTTTGAGGGGGGGGGGGGGGGGGGGGGGGGGTAGTTTTGGCTCCTCGGACCCCACATACCATCCTTGAATCTGCATTTGCTTTAATTTGCAATGTTAGAAGTGAAGTATTTGTGTGTGTGTGTGTGTTAGAAATGAAGTATTTGTGTGCGCATGCATGTGTGTGTTTGTGTGCTGTTTTTTTTTCTTTTTTTTTTTTTAAATTCTGTGTATCAAAAAGCATGTAGACATGTAGAGTTTGCTTATTGTTTTGTCTTACCTGCGCATGCTGAGAAAATGACTATGAAGGTTGTGGCTGTGGCAGGAGTGCTTCACCCGGGTGCTGAAGGGACACATCAACCTGTGCACAGCCATTTTTCCCAACACTGTCAAAGGTGGGTGGTTAGTCGAGACTGAAAATTTCACATTGATAGCATTTTTTGTGTGCGTATTGAAGCTTGTGTGGCAGATGCGTACAGCGTGTGAGTGAGAGGTGAATGTGAAAGGTCGCACAATGTCTGTGCTGTGCAGTTTGACTCAAGAGTGTGCAGAGCAAGATACCCAGTTTTGAAATGTGATCGTTTGTGGCTGTGCTGTAATGTTAAATCGAGCGTCATGTGGGTGCTGTGCAGGTCACATGTTGGACACGCTGGCACGCACAGCACTGTGGGATGTGGGCCTGGATTATCCGCATGGCACTGGCCATGGTGTTGGTGCCTTCCTCAACGTCCATGAAGGTGACTATGTGTATGTGTGTGTGTTTGTGAGAGAGAGAAAAAGAGAGAGAAGGGGGACACATTTAATGTGAATGCGAGCGTATGTACGTGCATATTGTACATGTGTGTCTGTAAATGTGTATTTGTAGCATATATGTGGTGTCTGCTTGCATGAATATGTAAGTATATGTTGGTTTGTGCAGTCGGTGTGTGATCACAGATGTATTTTTTCTGTTTAGTTCGGCTTTACAAGAGACAATCCATTGATATTGACTTTATTGTTTTGATAAACAAATCCTGTTTTTGATAGAAATATATGGTGTGCTTTGTGCATGTACGCATATTTATGCTGTAAACTGTGCATCAGTAATAATTTTGGTAATTTAGAATTTATGTGCCTCGCTTTGTGACTGAAGTGAAAAAGCAAGAAACAAAAAAACAAGGGACTGTATTATATCAGGTTTGGACAAATGCCAAAAGGGAAAAGAGTTGAAATATGTTGTGAGATAATGTTAAATGCTGAATTCTAACTTCCAGAAAAAGTAGGAACATAGAGCATGAAATCCACTAACATTTTATTCTTTTACAGGTCCATGTGGTATCAGCAGCCGTGTGACCCTGACGGATATTAACCTGGAAGAAGGCATGATTCTCTCTGATGGTATGGACTGAAGCTGATGTCTTTATTGAACAGCAGTATATTTGAGGAAGGATGGTTGGTTGGCTGGTTATTTTTCAAAGAGTGGCAAAATTGTTCAAAACGTTATCCTTGGAGAGGGCATATCAAAGTACGTTATATGTTTTCCATGTTATTTCCATGCCATGGGCAACATGTTCAGTGTGTTTCGAGTTAGGAGAATTTTCAAAGACTTTCAAAAAATCCAACTTTGTGACTGTAGTTGTTTTTGTTTTGTTTCCTCATATGCTTACCATCCATGGAGCACAGTTGTTTTTTTGTTGTTGTTGTTGTTGTTGCTATTATATGTAACCAATTTCATAACTTTCTCTGTTGGTCCCTCAATTTTTTATACCACATTTTTATGGTAATGGTCAGCAAGTGGATAGAAATCTGGCACAGGTATTTTTGCATTTGTTGTCGTTGAAGTGCATGTATAGGTTTATTAACTGAGGAAGAAAAAAGGAACTGTAGATTCTCACACAGCTTCCAGACAGAACTTAAACACATTGGTATCATGTGTCACCTGTTGAAGCTCCAAAATGAACAAACTTGTGTTGTTTCAGAGCCGGGCTACTACGAAGATGGGAAGTTTGGTGTCCGCATCGAAAACTGTGTGCTGGTGGTCAAAGCCGATACTCAGGTGTGCATCAGACATTGTACCCAGCCCGACCCACTGGTCATTCACGTACTATTTTAATGTACCCATTTCTGTGTACATTTGCCATAACTAATTCATCAAGCTCTACTTTCAAAGCAATCGAGTCCATGCTTCCATGTGAATGCCATCTGGACTCCTCGAGTATAAACTGTATTGCCATTCTCTTGACAGTCTTTAGTGGGAATTTCCATTTCTCTGTCCTTCTGTTTGACAGTACCTGTTTCAGTTTTGTTTTGTTTTGTTTTTTGCCTGTTATTCTTTCTGACTTGGATATCCATTCTTTATGTTGATTGCAACCATTTACCTTTCTTTGTTTCAGCAAAATCTTTTTTTGTTTGTTTGGAGGGGGGGGGGGGGGAGGGGGGGGGTGTTGCCTTTTGTAATCTGGCAACTAGGGAGTGAGATGTTAAACACTGGACTAGGCATGAAATGATTTTGCAGTCTTTTTTTTTTTTAGCCATTGGGGCCCTATTATTTGTTTTTAATGGATTTTTTAACTGTCATTCTGTTAGACTAGGAGTGATAAGCAGGATTGCTGACTCGCTCGTCATGACTTCTTAGTGTTCTCTGCCTTAATGATGTCCATGGATAAGCTACTTTGTGAAGAAATGTCTATTTCGTAAATGTATGTGTCTGTGGTGTTTTTTTGTTGTTTTTTTTTTCTTTTTTCAGGGCAGAACTCTATAACTTTTTTGTTTGATGTGATAACAACTGTAATGCAGTTCTGTCATGTCAGCTGCTGAATTAGGCTCTAAACAAGAAAAAGAAAAACCCCACTGAACAGATCATATCTGTGTTATTAAGACACATACAAGCTTAACTGAAATTGAGTCATCATATGATAAAGAAACAGTGCTGTGGTGATGGTGAGCGATCAAAATTGATAAAATAGTGGTTGAAGTGTAGGAGAAACTGTTTGGGAAAGTTGAAGTTGGGAATGGGGCATAATGTTTGTGATAACAAAACCACAATCAGAGCTGTCAGTGTATTGACCTTATGTTACAGCACCACTACAGAAACAAGACGTTCCTGACCTTTGAACCTATCACCTTGGTTCCTATCCAGACCAAGATGATCGATCCCACACTTCTCACAGAAAAAGAGGTACAACTCACTGTTAGGTTTCCGTTTTACTTTGTTCTCGTTGTGTACCTTTTAAGCAGTTCCCCATCTGAAATCAGTATTTTGGGTTGACGTAAGTTAGGCACGGCTGCTTTGTTTTAAATCAGTCTCTTCGTTTCAGCAATTGACATGGTTTGGATTGTTTGTGTTGGCATTTTAATGTGTATGTAGTTCTGTATTTTACCTGCTGGCAGCCCTGATATGGCCTTCATGGTCAGCTGGGCTTTAGGCATTATGACTTGACCTTATTTGACCCCACCTGAACCTAAAGGGAACAAGGAATGGAATGCTTTCCTGTAATCTGCAAATGTTACTGTGAGTGTTGATGGTAAGGGGAAGCACTGGGACAGTGTTTGTGTTTTCAGTGCTAGTCTCCTTGTAATGGCCCTCTTCGGTGCCGTTATGTTGTTGTCGTCGTACCCTGACTAGAAGACTCCAGGGATCATCCGAATAGCCGAAGTACTTGAACACTATGGTACAAATGCATCAGCTAGGAATGAGAACATTACCCCACCACATGGGCAACCACACTCCGACTTCAAGGGGCTTTGGAGACTGATAATGTTATGCTAGGAGCTTGTCACGATTAAAGACAATTCCCGCATAACTATGCAGAGCATAACAACATTTGGATGTAGCCTTGGTGTTCAAGCCTATGTCAACTGGTCTGACACAGCCTCAAGCCAAGGTGAGATGCCGTTGGAGATGAGTATTTGATGACTTCTTATGACAGTTCTTCTCATATCAACAGACAGATGGAACAAGTCTTTTCAGTGTTGTTGATAAATCTGTGTTTCTTTTCTTGGGGTGATAACCCATAGTTTGGCACTTATCGAACCATCTCAGGTGCTGCCAGTGGCCTGGAAATATTACCAAAAGCAACAGAGTGTAAACACTTTGACACCACTGGTATTAGTGACAACTTGTCACCACTCCCAGCTTGCTGTTGTCCAGTGGCCCCACTGCTGCTTCTTGTGATATAGTGGATGTTGTCAGCATGCTGTCGGACATTCGGTTTTATTGCTTGTACAGTCTGAATGCTGGCCACAGTCCAAAATTTCAAGTCACAGCTGACAGGAATGTAGCCTCGTCGCTCTGTATCCCACACATCCTCAAAGATTTCCTCAAGATGTTTGCACAACACACATAGAGACAGTGCTGACTAAACAACACACCTTAACGTTTTTGCCACCTTCACAACTTTTAAGTGTACTGTTTTTGAACAAGGCTACCACAGCAATTATTTGCATTTTCATTTTTGTTCTTATGGCAGTCTTTGGGCTGAGAGACACTTAATTCAGTATTAATAGAGTTAACAGAAGTCTTCTGACATGGACAGCCATGGTGTGGATTGGGTCTTTTGTTTTGTTTTGTCTTTTCTAGTTGTCCATAAATTGGGATTTGGTGTTTTGTTTAAAGAGGGAGTGGAGATAGAACCCTTTTGTTTGGATGAGTGTGTACCTGTAGAAATGGAGAAACAGTTTCATTTACCTCTCGAGAGTCCATAGTATGTATATACCTTTATATGGGTGTAGAGATATTATTCTCCATGTTTTGTTTTCTGTTTCAGTGTTTGATTTGACTTTGATATAGTTGGTGATGGATTTTGGTTTAGATTAGTTTTTGATTAATGACTTAATATGCTTTTGAATTTTTGGTTAATTTATGCGTAGTTCTGTTTTTAACTTACTTGCAGCCTTGATGTGACCTCCATAGTCAATTATGCTTTTGAATTTTTGGTTAATTTATCGTAGTTATGTTTTCAACTTACTTGCAGCATTGATGTGACCTCCATAGTCAATCTGGCTGTAAATAACATAACATGACTTGCCTTATGAATGTTTGTAACTGATTCAGGTTGGGGTTTTTTCGTTCATTTTACTCCAGAATTGCGATACGGAAATTCAGATTCAGCTGTACTAAAAAAATATTGTAAGCGAATCATACATGATGGTCTACCTTGGCCATAAATAGATTCAATAATTGCTGTGAAGATGATGTAAAACTTGATGGCCATACTTGTAATCTTAATCCAGTCAAATTTCTTCTGCTCTACTGTTGTTGTTTGTGCAGTTACTGTAAAATCAGGTTGTCTTGTGAGTGTGGTGGAGTGAGATGACAGGATCCTCTGAAACGCTGTGCAGATCTCCTGGTTGAACAACTACCACAGCGCTGTGCGCACCGTAGTGGGCGAGGAACTCCAGGCGCAGGGCAAAGACGAAGTTCACGACTGGCTCATGAAGCAGACTGAGCCTTTGGGATAAGAGGACGACTCCAGCAAGTCACAGTATCACAGAGTCTCCCGTCTCTTCCCCCTTGATTTCTCTCTCTCTCTCTCTCTCTCTCTCTCTCTCTCCCCCTTGCTTACCCAATGCAGATATAGCCCAAAACCACAACGCAATGTTCTGCATGAAAGGACTGCTTAGTGGTGCAGGCTCTAAGGGCTGATCTCATGGCTTTTAAGTGGCAGTTCATGCAAAGACAAGTTTTTTGTGCACACACTGCTGCAGTTCTAACCACAAAAAGAAACACAAAAAGTCAAAGGGAAGGTACCTTATTTCGGAAGGTATATTTTTGGATGGTTAGTAACATTATACAGAGAACTTAATGCTGACAGGCTTAAGAAAAATGTGTCATATCAAAATAAGGTGTGATGGATTGCCTGCCTTTTATTAAGAAAAAAGGAATTCTTTGGTAAACAGCGTCAATGCTCTGCTTGTTCCCAGTTTTAGAATTGATAAGAAACATCATGATTTATAAACCCTCAGTTGATGTGAAAGTCCATTTGAATTAAACTTTGGATGTATTGGCATTCTACGGCTGTGGCTTTGCAAGTGTGAGGAATCTCGGGTTGTTTCATAGCCATAAGGAGATCACTCTATGAGACTCCTCTGTGGACTGCTGCCATTTTGTGGTGTAACAAACTTGGTAATGGTTGTGCTTACAATGCTGGTAAGCACTGTAAATAACACTGAGTTAAAAATTGCTTCAGAGGGGGCAGGGAAGGTAACGAAGAAAAACGTTGGAGATGAGGGTGGAGGGATGTGATTTGAGTCTAGAGGGAGAGGTTGAATTGGGGGGGGGGGGTCATATAGTTTTGTCATGTCTCCGGTGTTTGTTAGCAGTAACTGGAGTTCATGTAAAGCAGTGAGATGCATCAAACAGCTGTTGGATGATTAGTGTGATTTTTCTTTTTAATGTATGTGTGTGAGCGAGGAAGCAGCTGCCTTTCTCTGCCATTTATAAACCAGAAGGGGAGGGGAAGGGGGTGAGATTCTTTTTTTCAGTCTATTCCCAAGAGAATAATCTTTTTCAGCTACACTTCCGTCGACATGTGTGGGAACACAAGTCCATGAAACCAAGCGTTTGAAATGTCATGCACATCAGTGGAAGAGTTCATTTTCCATTCCTTCTGAGCTTTTATCTTTTTACTCACAGTTTTGAATTGGCCTCTGCGGTCATTTGGGCGATGAAACGAATGGATTTGTGTTGGCCTTTGAACACTTAAAGAAAGAGCTGACAAGAAAAGACAGACTGTGCGAGTGATGCCACCTCCCCATCTCACTCTGTCCATTCTGTGAGAATGTATTCTCCTAACTGCTTTTGTTATGACAATCTGTTCTTTTTTTTTTTCTTTTTTTGCTTGCAGTCAGGGTCTATGGTTCCTATATGTGAGTTGCTTTTATATGAATGACTTTATTATAATCTGGCACTTAGGCAGCTGTTTTCTATTTTCATCGACATGATGATGAACTAGTTGAGTGAGGACTCGTAGCTTTTTTCTTGGACACTGGGAATGACATTTTTCATTTTATTTGTTACAGAAATGGATATCTATGTTATACTGAACAATGGTTAGTTTATGGATTATGAAACCTTTTTTTTTCTGTTGATCATTTTTAATTTTGCAGGATAAACAGTGTGTGAATGTTACATTACACACCTCATCACAAATCATAAATGAGTCATGACAGTGTCTTTGCCTACAATGTTAATTTTTGCAAATCTATTAAAATTGAAGGCTTCTATATTGTTTTGCATTTATAAGTATGTATGTATGTGTGCATCAGATGTATGTAAATATATGTAAGAGAAACACACACACAAAAGCTGAAAAGGAAAAAACGAGGCAGTGATATTCATCTTACGAAAGAAGATAGATTTTCTGAATATATAACACTAATCCTTTGACATGAAATGAGCATTAAGCTTTGGCTGTACTCATCTATATTGTAACAAGACAATTTCTCTGTGTGAAATTTGGACTGCTCTTCAAAGGCAGAATATGTGACCATCGCAGAGATCTTGTATATAGAGATTAGCAGCTAGTCTTGCAATGAGGATGGTCAAGACTTTTCTTTCATTGGTGCATGCTCCCAGTACATATATACATAAAGAGAAAGATGGGTGTAAATCACCATTGTCGCCCCGTGGGTGTCAGAGACATCCGTTGGGGTGACATGAATGTTGCCTTCACAGCCAGGATGTACCTTTGCTCTGTCCCCAGTCATGCATGACAGGTCAACTGCACTGCTGAGTTGACAGCCCTGGTCCTGGCACTTGAAATGGTCTCTAAATCAAAACAAAGATTTTCTCATTTTGTCAGACTCCCTCTCTGCTTTGGAGGCCATTGCCAGCCCTCAAGTGCCCCCGACTGCTGAAATTGTTCAAACTGTACACTGTCTGAAATCTATCAATGGATATAACTTAGTTTTTGTTGGGGTTCCTGGTCATGTGGGTATTCAAGGCAATTAGGTGTTGATCAACTTGCCAAGAATGGCTCAAAGAAAGAGTTGAGCAGATTGTCTATCCCTCAGACCAATCTGAAACCCAAAGCTCAAGCTTATGTGAGAGACCTCTAGCAAGAGGAATGGAACTCGAAGACGGGTAACAAACTCTTCCGAATCTGTCCAAAACTGAAAGTTAGCTTGTTTCAGGGCAGCCATAAAGACTAAACAACCTTGATTTTTTTTATTTCTGAAAGAGATAAACATTTTCCATCTAAGATTTTACAGAAGAAAGATTTTAATGACATTTCTGGTGTATCTACAGGTGTGTTTTGATAAGTTGTGTTGATGTGCGTATTTTTACTTTTTTTTTGTCAATAAGACTTTAATGTGACTTCAACATGGTCACAGCCTTGATGTGGCCCTTTGCAGTCGGCTGGACTATAAGCAACATTCTCTCTCTCTCTCTCTCTCTCTCTCTCTCTCTCTCTCTCTCTGTGCTGTAGTATATCCTACATGTGAATTAAAAGCAATGTGCGTTTTCAATGAATGAATGACAGTGAGAACACAAGAGCCTCATCAGTAGACAAAAGGACTTATGTGACCCATGACTGAGTTGACATATCACATTTGAGATCCTCAGTATATAGAATACTGCCAAGCATGTTAAAAGAAATACATCACCGAGGTTCTTGTTCTCACTATTTGGTAAAGCCTCAGTCACAATAGGCTAAAGAGCAGTTTGTTTATGTCATGAAGGACAGGAACTCCAGTCTCAGAGGCCAAAGCCCCTCGCTTCAAAATCACGACAGAGATTTTGTATACAGAACACTGTGGAAGAAATACCTGTTATGGATGCATCCTTGTCTAGAGAACAAACATCCATATCATATTATATGTATATATTCTGTACATCCTACTATGGCGAACAATGAACATTTGCAGATTATGGACGAATTGGTAAGTCAAAAATGCTCTCCTAGTTCATAAAAAAGGCTTTCACTCATGATAGTCCTCATTCGTTTGACATGGCAATCAGTTGTAGATTGGATAGAGTGCATCAGTAATTGGCATATGACCTTGTAGAACGAAAGTAGTGGGCAAAAATTTGGACACTTGTCAACCACTCATGAGGTAAAGTCAATCAGTGTACGAGTGTTGGAAGAGTGTTGAGAAGTCTTGAAGTCGCATGTATCAGTAGAAACTTTTATGTTGCATATGAAGAAGGTTGTGTGATACTCATAGGTCAGGAAAAAGTTGAGGTCTTACTTCAGTCAAAAATATTTGCCTTGCATATGACTTGTGTGATATGTCCTTGTTGTCATGACACCAGATTATGAGTAACACGACCAAGAGGTCTTTCCAGGTCGACATTATCATCTTAGGGGTGGTTCAGATGTAAATAGGGCATGAAACGCCCATCAGAGTCATCTGTTTCACAATAGAAGATCTGTAATCACTGAAAGGTGCCAATCACTTTCTTATTCTCTTTGTGTTTGCGTGTGTCTATCAGAGTGGATCTATATACAAAATTTTCCCAAGGTTAACTCTCTTTGTAGCAGTGGGTTCTTTTACATGTGGTAAGGGCATGTGGGATATTAAGATGTTGTCTCGTCGGAAAGAATAGCTCTCAGACTACCTTCAAAGCCTATCTTTCAACATATAATCTTATCCCATCAGTGACTGTACCGGTCAGACTATTTCCGTTCCGCCATCTAACCCCAAGAACCATTAGGGCACTGCCCTCCTCCAATTCCTTTAAATTCTGCTATGGTCTGACATGGTAAAGTATATGACGCCAAAATGGGGAGTTTTTCTTATACTCCCTGTTTGGCTAGTATACTTACCATGTCAGACTCAAATGCCCGCCCTCCTTCCCCTCTGGCGCCAAGGTTCTCGGGGTTACCTTAGTGTGGTCTCAGGAGAATGAGGTAAACAAGCGCACCTCGGTGTTCTGCGCATGGCGGAAGTAGGGGGGGCTTCACTTGACTGTCTTATTACTGTCTTATTACTGCATTAGCCACAAAAATCTTCGGCCTGGCAGAGCTGACTAACTGCCGTTGAATGCTATGGTCTGACATGGTAAGTATACTAGCCAGACAGGGAGTATAAGAAAAACTCCCCATCTCTCATTGTCTTTGGAAATGGGAGTGGTATTTAAAGTATTTGAAAAATTAAGTCTGTACGTTTTTGAAAATTCCCAGTGATGTTGGGTGAAAAAAAAAAATTATACTAAGAAAAAACATGATTGCATGACTGACTTTTGTTTTGGGTCTAGTTGCAAAGCGAGAGGACTGCAGGCGGAAATCTAAACAAATCTTAAATAAATGTTAGCGAACCGCCCAGGGAACGTGGACAAACGAATCACAAGACGAAACACAACGCGTTTCGACCTCTTAGGTCTTCATCAGGTGAGACATTAACGAATAAAACA
The DNA here is from genome assembly GCA_033310375.1 of Conus canariensis. Lineage (NCBI taxonomy): Eukaryota > Metazoa > Mollusca > Gastropoda > Neogastropoda > Conidae > Conus > Conus canariensis. The sequence continues at coordinate 39,291,539 of CM065716.1, read as the reverse complement.
ATGAAAATTCACTTAGCTTTGATCGCTTCAGATCACTTCGCAGGGTAAGTGAATTTTCATTGTTTTATTCGTTAATGTCTCACCTGATGAAGACCTAAGAGGTCGAAACGCGTTGTGTTTCGTCTTGTGACTCGTTTGTCCACGTTCTCTGGGCGGTTCGCTAACATTTATTTAAGATTTGTTTTGTTTTGGGTTTCACACTGGATTTATTTGTTGAGCTTTTGATTCTTTTTTTTCCCTCGAATCAGGAAAAAGAGAGATAAAATCTTTTAAATTGGAGTCAAGAGACTTTTTTTGCCCTTCATCTATTTTCAATTATTTGATTTTTCTGCTCAACCAATTCTGAGAAAAGGAAGGTCTATCTTGCAGTGACCACTTCAGCACTCCGTTCTGCTTGGTTCTTTGTGTTGTTGTCTTGTTGGTTCACTGTGTATTATTTGTACCAGTGCTAAACTGATTAAAAAGAAAATTAATTCATGAAAGCACTCACATGGGTGCTTTGATATTACAGTTACATCATGTTTGTAGGATAGTATGCCATCCAGAAAGTAAAAACAACAAAAAAAGTCTGTTGTGATATTGTGTTTGTCAGTGAGTTGCAAACTAACATCAGCACATGTATAAGGCCAACCACCATCAAAAGAAAATATCTTTTATTAAAAAAAATCATCATTTACAAACTCAAGCGTAATTCATTCAAATTAACTTACAATACTTTTCAGCAAGTTTGAATCGTGTTCTCCCCAAAATGAACATTTGTTGCAAACAGTGCTATATAAGTTTTGGCTTGATCATACTCAAAGTCTATGCACTGTTACTGCTATATTCTGTGAATAAAGTTTTGTTTAAACCAAAGTAATTAACACCCCTTTTGAAAACATTGACATGTTCATAATGCTGTTTTCCATGAAAAATTACAGATAACCACACTCAGATCAGCTGACTGAAGCTGCAAATCTTATTTCATCTTCCCATAACCACAGGCCATTGGTGTTTGTAGACAGTTGGGTCCAAGCCAGTTGTTTGTGTTGTCTTTCAGGTTTTCAGTCTTCTAACATATTAAGAGAAAAGCCTTGAAGAAGCTTGCACACAAATTACATTTTTCATGCAGTAAGACTCGCGAAAGTGCCAGTGTTTTCGTGTATATGTGTGTGTGTGTGTGTTATCTAAAAGCGTAACTGAGACAAACACTTTGACAAGCATAATTTTACCCAAGTGAATCTGACAAAATCCTTTGTAACATTTGCTGATGGTATATAAGGCACTGTGCATATGGCATGGCCCATGAAGGCACAAGCATTAAGCATGAAGATTATAAGCACAAAGCATGAAGACTGTGTCTAGGTTACTTACTCTCATCACTTTGATTTCAAGCAGTAATGCTGTTTATGGTGAAAGCAAACTTGGACACTTTGATACTGCATACATTCGTTGTCAATATCAGTGCAGGTCATACATTCAAGACTTGAGCAATGTTTCTAACAAAGAGTCGGTGACTTTATGAGTATTCTGAATTCATGTCTGCCGACATATATCCCAGGATGACAAAATCACAACATGCACACATGTATTGCTCCTCATCCGCTTACCTTTCTTTCTTAGCCAGAGGATGAAATCCTCTTTTATTGCTTCACTTCCTTGTGATGAGTATTTCCTTTGATCAAATGGAACGGGTGTATCACTACGTCAGAGACGCTGTTAGCATGTGATTGTCTTTTCATTTTGACGAACGAAAACTGGCAATGTATTGTTTATTGGCATGCTTGCTTGCAGTAGGGAGATCTAGTTCTACTGGTACACATGGTGGGATAAATGTACATGTGCATTATGAAAATAAAATAACTGGTTCTTTCAATCTTGGAATTCCATTTATTTGTCTTTATTTGTGCCTTTGGATAAGAAAAACAACTAGTTCTTGCCATGTTGGAGCATACTAACTCAGAGTCTTCTTTATACATGCCTTAGAGTAAGAAAAAAATCGCTAGTTCTCACAATTTAATTAATTTAAGCCTTTTTTCTCTCAACAGCTTTTTCTTGTTCTGATTACTTCTAAATGTAATTGCAATGACCCAAAGAAGAAGCGGGAAAATGTTGCTATGCTATTTTTAATGGTAACTCGCACATTCTGTCACGTGCCAACATGTAATAGCAGTGTTTTGCTTTCTGTGTTTTCTTCGCACGTTTTCCTCTCTACCTTTGGCTCCAGCAATCTTTTATATCAGACTTATTTTACATATGAGAAGCTGCCTCTCCAGCCATGGAGATCTTGCATATATTGGGAGTTGATCTGCTGGAGGCAACAAGTATGGCCAGCCTGATGAAGGTTCAATGGACAAACACACAGTACTGATATCTCCCTTGTGCAAGGCCTACACATGAACTGTGCACCAGTTGTTCAGTTTTTTTTCTTTGTCTTCTATCTGGAAGAAGAAAAATGATGCAGAAAATACCCATATCTTTAAAGCTCTTTCTCCTAGATCTTTGGTTCATAAAAAAGAATGATCCGGGCTGTAGTTGGTGAGAATCAGCTTAACAGAATGAGAGAGATGATTTTTAATCTGTCAGAATGATGTGAGTCAAGTTGTTTTCTATTCTGCTCATTATCTACATAAATCACCTGATTATACGCCACATTTCACAAAATGAATATGAGCGGAAAAACAAAATGTTACGAAGAAAATGTTACAAATTGGAGTCTTGCTAAACAACACCTGAAAACTTTTCCTAGGTATGGCAGATGATTCGTTGGAAAAGAAATGATTTGTACAATTAAACATTCATGAAATAAAAATTGCACTTTTTCAAGGGTTCATACATCCTCTGTCCCGCATACATTGCACAAAAAGTGAAATAATGTTCTTACGGAAATATAAACAGCAGTTTTGCAAATGGAAGAATAGCATCATTTAAATGACTACATGATGAAAAATTCTTATGAATGTTTATCTTCGCATCCATGTATCCCAGTGCTGGAGACTTGCTCCCAGTGTTTTTCCACTAACTTGAAACGGTCTTCACCGCATCAATACTATGGAAAATCCATACATGCCTGTCTTCCCATTCATCCAGGAAGTGTAAAAATGGATGAAAAATAATTTGACAAAAGGATGTGATACATTTTGAAATAAATTATGTTTGCACCAAATTTGACTTGGAAATAGTCAACCGCTACCAATGATTGACAGAACATACCCTTTCTCCGCCCATCTTTCCCCTAATCCCCTTCCCCACGCTCTCCATTCAAGTTAAGATAGCCAGAGTGTAGAAACCTTTGCGATGCTATCCTCCCTGGTTTTGAAAGTACAATGACTCAAAGACAGATAGGAACAACTGGGATCTGTGAAATTTGGAAAACTGATAGTCATAGCACTGCAGTTCAAAGTCAGTTCATTGTGTAATACAGTAGGAATGGACCTGACTGACTGTTTAAGGTAGGTTGAATTACGTTAAGTGGAATCCGTGAACCATGACAATTTGCATTTTCAGATTCCAAGCGCAATTTTACTACCGATCATTCAAGCCTAATATAGTCTATAGTTGTTAAAGCCAGACATGTTACACTTCTCAGATATTCCTATTTCATGAACAAAGCAGTCACACTACAACTGATAGTCTTTTTTTTTCTAGGGTGTGATGAAAAAGTGTCAATACTTTAAAAAGAAACGTGTCTATCTTCCCATTCATGCAAAAAAAAAATTTTTTACATGAAAATGGGTGAAAATTAATGTGACTAAAGTACATACTAGAAGGAAGAAGAAGCAAGGAAACACCTTGTTAATTTAGTCAGAGATACCACATCAAGGGAAATGTGAATACTTCGTAATGTTTTAGACCATTAACCTGTGCTTGGCTTGCATGGGCTGAAATATGTACCTATCTAATGCACATTCACAACTCTGTGCTTGTTAGCTCTACTGTTTACCTTTGTGCCTTGAATGGTTGATGCATATATGCTTTTAATTCCCATGAAATTGTGATGATAGTGACAGCTGATAAGTCTTCAGTTTTACAAATCCTCAAGTTGATTAAAATCAGCATTTTTAGAGGCTAGCTTGAAAAACAGAGCAGCTGCATACAAAACTGTTACAGAATCAAGCATACATTTACAAGCAGTTTATCCCGTTCATAGCAATATCAAATTAAATGGTCCATGGTCAATATTTTTACCAGAAACCTTTATGTTTTATGCACACCCACACCATCATCATTATTTATCTATTTTTGATTAACTTGGAAGTTGTACTGGTATTTTAAACACTGTAAAATGAAACAAGTCTGCTCAAAATGATCTCAAAGTAATGTGTGGATTAAAATTAAGTAATTAATTTGAAATGAAGATGGTACAATACACATTTTCTTCCACAAAATGTGAAATTTATAATGAATTCAGACATTCTTTTCCCCACTCCTCTCTCTCTCTTGCTAGCCTCCTCCGCCGTTATCCCCTCTCATTTTCTGTATCTTTCACTCTCCTCACATTAACATAAAAACAAAGAAAGAAAGAAAACCTCAGTCAACAACATGCAACAACAACAACAAAAATTGCTCCCAATACCAACAAGCATACACACACACACACACACACACACACACACACACATATACACACGCACACACACAAACATGTTGATAGCATGCCACATTTCATGGAAAACATGTTGCATATATATCTTTCAAACCACTCAACAGAAACAGTCGGCTCATTACATAAAATCAGTCCACGCAAACTCAAAGATTAATCAACCTAGAACATGAGTTTGGAAGCAGCCAATTCATTCACAAGTAAGAAGTTGTTTTCTAAACTGGATATCAACAACAACAAGTGACAATCACATCTACACACGATTCAAAGTATACATTAAAAATGAAGAAATCACATTTTGAGGGACTGTGTGTCCTATCATGATGAGTATGAGAGGAAAACAGTCTGGATCAGTTAACTGAAATTGAAACTAAAACAGAAAACAGTCTGAAAACAATAACACTGATGTTCTTGAAAAGCTGTTTTGTTTGTTTACTGCATGACTTTCAACTGTACTAATTACAGGTAGAGATAACTCATGATATTTCTTATGCACATAAGTTAATTACTTAAATCATGATTGATTTTATTTTTTTAACATTAACTGAGAATCGAACCTAAAAAGTTTATGTAAAACCCCAGTATTTGATTAGCAACCATCAGATATCTGAATGGTGACACAGTTTTACATGCATAGGCATGGTATGTGTGCACATGCCAAACATGCAGATCTATGCGAGAAATGTCACAATATGTATAGATGCATTCTAAATTTTAGAGTCTGCTTCCATTCTCTCTGCCATTGTATCTTGAATATAATGCATTAATTACCAATGGACCATTTATTGTTCCAGTCTTGTTCTGGAAACTGTTCTGTGGGCTGGTTTATTGCAAGGGTTATGACAGAAGGGCTCAAATTTGTAATATATAAAGTTCAACTGACTTCACCTACTCTTGTTTTCCTCTCTCTGTATCTGTCTGTCCCCCTACCCTCCACTCCACTCTGTTTACTCTCTTTCTTCTCTCTGTGTGGTGTGTGTGTGTGTGTGTGTGTGTGTGAGTATGCTCTGGATACCAGAGACCCAGTCTTCACAATTAGATATTTTGATATAAAGCTCTCGCAGTCTCCGTCTTGCTCACTCACTGTTTGTCTTTCGCTCTTCACAAAACGCACCTCACCACTCACTCTCTCCCTCCCTCCTTCCCTCTTTGGAAGATGTGTAATTCTAGTCTCCACAAACTGACATCTGACATACACACTTTGCACTCTGCACTTCTGAAGACCCTAGCTTTCCTGCCACGAGCATTCATCCTCTGTGTCATCTCCCTCTTCTTCCTCCTCTTCATCATTCTCGGGAACACTGGCTAATGTGCCACTGCCTTTCTTGGATGAGACAACATAGGTGGTTGTATCAGACTCTGGGACAGCATTTCCTAAATCCTCTGGGCCCAGCAAGATGTAGTCAAGACCCTGCAAGAAATTTGTTGCATCAATAAGAGGAAAATGCAAAGATGTTGTCAGATCGGATTCATTAATAAAAGAAAAATGCAAGTTTCACTCTCCCTTCAAGCTTTTTTTTGTAATGTAAATAAATGTTGTAATTCATGAACAAGGAAAATATATCTCTCATAGATTGTTAGTTAACATATGATAAACATTCTCCTCATCAACATCACAAAACATAGGTGTTGGCTGTCATCATTAGATAAAAGACGAGATTAGGCATATGTATTGAGCTGTGCAATTACACATACCAGTTGAGCATAAAACACAGACTGACACACGAACATGCATATATTCACATACACAAACACACTATCAGCAACTTCTTTCATATTCTTATGCCCTTATTACCAAATGTAAACATGTACAATAACATATGTGATCTGGATTCATAGGACTGAAAAATCATCTCGCATACACTTTCAGACATGTATTTCAACTGTTATTAGTTTACCTTCCAATGAATGGGCCGATGTCTCAGGTAATTATCCCGTAGGTCAAGTCGACTGAGCTGCGACAAAGCCAAAATGATGTTGTCAGGAACACGGCTCACATGGTTATTCTTCATGTGGAGAGAAGTCAATTTAGACAACTTGAGCACACAGTCGGGCACACAAGAACACCTGTTGCTGTTCAGATTCAGGTAGGCCAGGTTCTCAAGACTCCCAAGCTCCGCCGGAAGTCCATCCAGCTCGTTTTCTGCCAGACACAACCACTCCAGGCTCTGCATGTGGCCAATGTCACTGGGTAGTTTTGACAGTTGGTTGCTGCGCACACTGAGTTTCGTGAGTCTGGTCAAGAGGCCAAGCTCAGAGGGGAGAGAAACCAGTTGGCAGTTGACGACCCATAGGTCGGTCAGTCGTCCCAGGTTGCCGATCTCTGCTGGAAGGACTCCTAGAGGGTTGTAACTGACTGATAGAATCCTGCACAGACACACACAGTCCGTTTTGCCATGGAGTATCTCTATGTCTGGATGATTCCACACAAACAACATTTATCTATGAATCCATATGTACATAACATTTATGGGTAAATCCATATACACAAAGATTGATGGATGATTCCATGTGCACACTTATGGATAAAAACATCTTATTCAACATTTATTTATGTATATAAATGAATCCATTATGCTGTTATGTGGATGAAACCATCTATGGGTTAAACCAGATATGCACTACACAGAAAACAAATGTACAATGTGAATGGATTACTCCACATGCACAAAATGTTTGTGTATTGATCCATGAGGACTTGCCTGAATAAAGTAAGTAACTGTAAACACAACTGGACATAAAGTGCAGCAGAATGTTTTAATCACTGCAAATTAAATGCTCACATTTTAAACACACACAAAAATAATTAACTAAGCTGCACACACACACACACACACACACACACACACACACACACACACACACACACACACACACATGACAACCAATATATCACCTGGCAAAGATGGAATCAGGTATAGAATGATTAAGTTAGTCTATCTGAATTGCAATCATACAAACAAATAGATATTCAGCTATACATGGGAAGAGCATTTTACGGAAAATGGTACATCTATCCCAGTAATAATGGAGGTGGTATATCTAAATATTTTTCTTAAGTACTCTTCCATATCAAATTCTACATGAGAGATTACTGTATTTATTGAGAATCAAATAATTTGTAAGCAAAAGAACAAGCTGGTTTTAGGAAAGATTTAGAACTACAAACCATCTCTCTCTCTCTCTCTCTCTCTCTCTCTCTCTCTCTCTCTCTCAGAAAAGCAAAAGTTATACCCATTCATAAATCTGGTGATAATACTGATCCTTCAAACTACAGGCCAATATCAATCATATCTATCCTTTCCAAACCTCTAGAAAAGCATTTAAATAAACACATCTTTCATCACTTCAACAAGTACGATTTGCTCCATCCCGGACAGTCTGGTTTCAGACAGAAACATTCCTGCCATTCTGCATTAATCAATCTTGTAGATGTGTGGCTTAATAATATTAATAACAACAGATATTGTGGTGTCTTATTCGTTGATTTTAAAAAAGCCTTTGATGTCATCGACCACAATCTCCTTATTTGAAAACTGGAAGTATACGGTCTTTCAAAATTCGCCCTTGTCCTTCTAAAATCATACATCACAAAACGACAACAATGTGTCTTATCGGGGATGATTGTCTCTTCTATAACAACCCTCAAGTATGGCGTTCCACAAGGCTCCATTTTAGACCCGCTACTCTTCTCAATCTACATTAATGACCTACCCCTACATGTGAGATCTACATGCGACCTCTTTGCAGATGACACCACAATTCACACCAGCCATAATGTTCCTTCCAGTCTTTCAAAACATTTGCAAGAGAGTACCAACGATCTTGTAAAATGGACCGAACTAAATCACATGTCACTTCACCCTCAAAAAACAAAACTGATGTACATTACAACTAGGCAAAAAAGACAAAAGCTCACCAATGATTTCCCTCCTATACACCTCAACAATATACTTGTGGAACAAGTCACTCATCAAAAAGTATTAGGACTAATAATTGACAATAGTCTCAGCTGGAATCCCCACATAACTTTACTATGCAAAAGGCTTTCCCAGAAAGTCTATCAGCTCACCAAAATCAAACACTTTCCTGACTTTCATTCACGAAAATTTTTTTTTCATGCTCATATTCAGTCTTATGTTGATTATGCATCGACTATATGGGATTCTGCAAGTGCAAACACACTAAAACCATTGTTCAGCCTACATAAACAAGCGCTCAAATTAATCCTTCTGAAGAAAACTAGCCTCGAAAGCTCTGATTATAAACGTCTTCACATTTTTCCATTCAGCCAGAGACTCAAATACAACAAAGGGCTAATGATGCACAAGATCCTGACCGGGAATGCTCCAACAACTTTAATGAGCCGATTCTCAAAAGTCTCGTCGAGAAACTCCCCCAAACTCCAGATCCCAATCCCCAAAATTGACCTATTTAAATCAAGTCTAACATACTTGGGCTCCTCTTTGTGGAACTCCCTTCCAGAATCCATCAAACAAATCCATTGTACCACAGCTTTCAAAAACACTTACCTTACCCATCTTCTGTCGTAAAAAAAAAAAAAAAAAAAACTCATAAGTAATACCAACAAGTAATCTGAAAATCATAAATCATCCCATTTTCATGTACTTAACCAATTTGTTTGTTTTTTTTCTTCTTTTTTTTTCCTTTTTTTTTTATGTATCAAGTATTTTGATATATATATATATATATATATATATATATATATATATATATATATATATATTGCAACACCAAGCTGCTCTGTAAGTTGCTGGAATGGTGCTCGGTACTTATCCTTGGAATTTATTAGTTTATTGTAATTTAGTCCCTTGCGGATTCCTTCCAAGAACTGGCCCTCAGCACTTGTGTCTTAAGAGGTTATCTTTTTATAGTTTCTACTTTTCACAAGAAAATGTAGCTTGTTTTGCTCTTTCATGATTTTCTTTGCTTCTTAGGTGGCACCTTTGGTTGGTTTTTTGAAAACTCAACAAACATACTACGGTATTGCACACCAGCCTTTTTCTGAGATAGTATTCTTCTTAAAACTGAAAAGGCAGAGAAGTGAAATTACCACTTTCTGCAGTCACTGTGGAGAAACAATCAGGTTTCGAAATATCGGTATCTGACCAGGAGTTATATGTTAGTGAGTGTTCTCCCCTGTCGGAGATTGTCTCCCCTTTGGAGACTATAAGCTTGCTGAAGGCTCATTTTGAGAAGCATATATTTATTTTTCCCCATTCATCCACTCAAGCACATACTGTTAGTTAGGCAGAATTATCTATCACTGCAGATATGAATGCTTATCTCCCCCTATTTCTTCAATCTAAGACATAAGAGCAAACTTTGTTTATAATTGAATATTTCTTGCAGTCATTGCAACACCAAGCTGCTCTGTAAGTTGCTGGAATGGTGCTCGGTACTTATCCTTGGAATTTATTAGTTTATTGTATATATATATATATATATATGTGTGTGTGGATATAATCTTATATAAAATGATTATATGTTGTGCCCTTTTTCACTCTCTCACTGTCTGCCTCTCTCATCTCTCTCTCTCTCTCTCTTTGTCATATTTATTTTACTGTCTGATTTTATACATGCTAATTATTGTACGTTTTAGTACATTTCAATTTATTACATTTCATGCTGTTCCCCCTCCCCTTTCCATCCTCTCTCTTGTGTGTGTGTGTGTATAATCTTAAAAAAATGATTATATGTTGTGACCTTTTTCACTCTCTCTCTCACTGTCTCTCTGTCTCTCTCTCTCTCTCTCTCTCCCTCCTTCTCTCTCTTTGTCATATTCATTTTACTGTCTGATTTTATACATGCTAATTATTGTATGTTTTAGTACATTTCCATTTCAATTTATTACATTTCATGCTGTTCCCCCTCCCCCTTCCATCCCTCTCTCTCTCTTTTCTTTTCTCCCCCCCCCCCCCCCCCCCCCCCCCCCATTGCTTAATACATTCTACGTATTTTCATGCCTTATGAAAAATGATTACATGTTGTGCCTTGCTCTCTCTCTCTCTCTCTCTCTCTCTCTCTCTCTCTCTCTCTCCCCCCCCCCCTCTCTCTCTCTCTCTCTCTCTCTCTGTGCATGCGAGTGTGCGTGTATGTGTGTGTTAAAAAATATGTACGTACTTTGTCACATTCATTTTATTGTCTGTTTTCATACATGCTAATCTTATACGTTGTAGTACATTTACATACGTTCCCCCAGCCCACCTCACTCCCTACCGCCATTCTCTCCTTCCTCTTCATTATTGTTATTCTCATTTTTCTTTCTTTCTTTCTTTTTTTTTGTTTTTTTTGTTCATTATTATTCTTATTTTTCGTTTTGTTTTCATTTCTCTTCTATCTTCATTTGATGTTCCATTATGATTGCATGACCGCTTTGTTTGCTTGTTTGCTTTCTTACATTATTTCATTTCACTGCATGTTGTAGTCCCTACTCAGGGCGAGGACTGGATGTAAAAAAAGCATGTCAGTGCTTATCTATTATCCTCATAAATAAAGAATTTTGTCTTGTCTTGTCTTGTCTTGTCTTGTCTTCTCTCTCCTCTCTCTCTCTCTCTCTCTCTCTGTGTGTGTGTGTGTGTGTGTGTGTGTGTGTGTGTGTGTGTGTGCATGTGTGGTGTGTGTGTGTGTGTGTGTGTGTGTGTGTGTTGTGTGTGCGCGCGCATGCGTGCAATTAAAAAAAAAGTAAATTATATAATGCTATGTATATGCTTCACAGACAAAAAAGAGGGATAGACAGACAGTACCGCATACAGAAAATACTTGTAACTACAAAGACTAGGCATATGCAGGAAATATATCTACAGACAGGTGTGTAGACTCCAGAAGAAAAATTAATTTTACGGAATCAAACCATTTTACAACCTGGGTTCACTTATTGATACTACTTATTCTTACATGTGATGTGGATATGGAGCTTCCATTTTGCAGAAAGAAAATTGAACAAAAAGTTAGTGACACCTTTTGCAAAACAAATCATTTGAATCAGTGCCTTAAGATATTTCTTCTGTAAACAAGTGCATTTAAGATTGTTAAACAGTTTTATGTCAGTCTAGCACACACACACAATGCACACCTCTCTCTCTCTCTCTCTCTCTCTCTCTCACTCTCTCCCCTTCTCTCTCCCTGTGTGTGTGTGTGTGTGTGTGTGTGTGTGTGTGTGTGTGTGTGTGTGTGTGTGTGTGTGTGTGTGCTAATCAATCATGAATATGCATAGGTTTGGCTTGGTGTTCACATGGTTATGTAAATAATATGTAACGGTACATTGTGTTAAAAAAATGAAATGTACACACACACACACCACACACACACACACAGACACACACACAGACACACACACACACACGCGTGCGCGCGCGCGTGCGCACACACACACACACACACACACACACACACAGATTCTAAATGTACAGTCAATACATGCAGGTATACCTCAGGCGACGGAGATTCCCGATTCCCTGTGGCAGCATTGTTAACTGATTGTTATCCAGGATCAGTTCCTCCAAAAATGACATACCCAGTATTTCAGATGGTGGCATTATCAACTTGTTGTCATTTAAAGTCAGCTGTCTCACAGACGTCAGTTTGGCCAAGTTACTTGTGACGATCGTCAGACTACGGTGACTCAAATTCAGGACTCTGGATGAACCTTGCACAGCATCTTCCACAAATCGTTCTAGCTCAGAAAGATCCATCGTTTATGTGATTCTTTATATTCATGCAGTGAAAGATATCACCATCTTATCATTTTTGAGATGCAACGTTTTCACGAAATAGTGGAAAGAGAGAAAATCACGTGGACTCAACCAGCCATAATTGTTGCTTCTTCTGCTGAGCAGACATTTGTGTTCCTCTTGCTTTACGAGAATCCGCACAGGGAAATCATAACTATTTCTTCAATACATGACTGAGAAACGCCAAAACGTAACTAATGAGTCACAGAGCAGCAGTTACGTTTATCCGGTATGCAACCAACTACAGCCATGTTGGCGTCCTATGATACCTGTTGTTTTGGTGCGCCGGTCCCCACTTTGTCTTAATCAACTTAAAAACAGTCTCATTTTTATCAACGTATATTGCTAAAAATTTGTCGTAAATGATAACGGTGTTATATGTTATAAATATTTTGACATGAATGGCTTTTCGTTCATTATCTGAGTTCAATAAAGACGATGAGAATAGCGTTTGGGATTCCAGGTAAAACAGGAAAATAATCTCCCCTGAAAGCTTCTCTGGTCATGGAATTACGAAAGATCTCCGAAAGTAGACTTAGAAGGAAGTGTGTGGAAATCGCCGCAATTTACGTTTATGAGAGTTTCATTTTTTTCGAGATCTGGGGATCTTGTGATGACAGGTATCATATACAAACTGAAATATACAGTTGATATTTCATGAATGCTTATAGCAGCCTCCCACGATTGTCATGATTTCTCTTTTGGTCAGAGTTCACGGAGAGGAGATGTAGTCAGGCAGGCATATTTTCGTTTTCATAAAGTTTCTGATCTGTTAGCATTCCACAGCGTTATTCTTCCATGCAAATTTTTTTTTTAACATGGGTATAATCTCAGGTCTGGCAAAATGTCGCTTAGTGTATTGAGCATACAGCTTAGTAGACACATTTTTCAGGGTATTGTTACTGTTCATATCTACATATGAGTCATGATGAATGTGCTTATGTTGTCATGATCATTTTCATTTTTCAATGGTTCTACCATGCCTTTTACTGCATGCCCATGTGCAGTGTGGATGCATTTGTTTTGTGTGTGCACAGGATGTATGACCCAACATCAGGTTACCATGGTGCAGACCCAGCCACCCTGCAAACAGAGGGGGCTAATCTGGCCTACCAGGCAGTCACGTACGACCAGCAGGAGAGATTTGATCTAGCTCTCTTCTATTACACGGTACTGATACCTTGATTCTGTTCTTGTCTTAGTTGCTTTTAGTGTGCTCATCTCTCAATATATAATGATTATTGGCTAGTGTTGGGTTAGTATACAAAACCAAAAAACAGTAAAACAGTAACTTTTCTCTAGCTAAGACATGTATGTAATCTTCACTGTGCATATAGATATTTCACATGAAACTGACAAACCCACTCTTCAGTTTGAAATTCACTATAAAAAAAAAAAAGAAAGAAAAAAAAAAAAAAAGAAAATCAAGTTTCCATCGAAAAGATATGAAATTTTAGACATGCGTCTATACAATGCATATGTTTATTTGTTTTTGTTTATAAACAATGTGTGCTTTGGGCATCCCTCATTCACTCAGATCCACACATTGTAAAGAAGGAAAATTTTTATATTTCTCTTTCCTAGCTTGTGGATTTTACAGACCTATGCTTACTAAGGCATTTAGTCAGACACAATTGTTTATATTTGTTTTGTTTTTGTTTGTGTTTGAAGTATCTTTTGCTTCATAGTGCATCACATTGTCCCTCATTTTCGTGTGCATGGATCACTTTGTCTGATGGTAAATTAGTTCCATTTTCATTGATTTCATATGCTTTCAATGTGTATGTGTGTGTGTGTGCGCATATGGGCACATGTGTGCATGCACATGAGAAGGGACATGGTAAAAGAATGTTGGGTTCTAATGCAGATGTAGTCCAGCATTAGTCTGAGAAACATTTTTCATTTGCTTGTTTTATCACTGTTATAGCTGTGGAATCACTAAGCTCAAAAAGAATACTTGTAAGACTGTTCAGGAGCTACAAACAACATCTGATAAAGACTTCTTCAAGAAAATCATCAGATTTGGAATCGAAGCATCATCTGTCTTGACAAAGATTAATTGTAGATTTTCCACGGCCTCAAGCTGCAGAAGGCAGGATCAGTCCTGGGTCTGAATTCAAGACATATCATGAAAAGAGGAAGGCACCAGTGCAAGAACGATAAAATAAAAAAAAGGCAAGAGGTAATACTGAAAGAGGGGCAGGAAGCCTCTCAGAAATGAGGAAGAGATGCAGATGTCAGTGAGGAAGAGAAGCAGGCTGCAATACAGGAAGAGAGAAAGGAAAGGGTGCAAGAAGTGAGAACAATACAGGAAGGCAGGAAGGAAGCAATAAGAGAAGAGAAAGAAGCAGTGATGCAGGAAGAGAAGTACGAACCAATACAAGTAGAAAGGTAGGCAATAGCACAGGAAATGAGGCAGCTTCAATACAGGAAGAGAGAAGGGGAACAATACAAGAAGAGAGAGAGGAAACAGTGCAGGAAATGAGAAAGGAAGCAAAACAGGAAGAGAGGAAGGAAGCAAAACAGGAAGAGAGGAAGGAAGCAAACAGGAAGAGAGGAAGCTGTAATACAGGAAGAGAGTACAAAGCAATACAAGAGAGGTAGACAGCAGTGCAGGAAGAGAGAAAGCAGTTAATATAAGAAGAGAGGAAAGAAGCAATATCAGCAAAACAGGAAGAGAGGAAGGAACCAATACGAGAAGAGAAGGAAGCTGTAATACAGGAAGAGAGGTACAAAGCAATACAAGAGAGGTAGACAGCAGTGCAGGAAGAGAGAAAGCAGTTAATATAAGAAGAGAGGAAAGAAGCAATATCAGAAGAGAAGAAGGATGTGATACAGGAAGAGAGACAGGTGGCAGTATGGGAAGAGAGGCAGCAAGCAATAAAGGAAGAGAGGCGGACAGCGGTACAGGAAGACAAAAATGAAACAGTACAGGAAAAGAGAAGGGAAGTTATGCACACAAAAAAGAGAGGGAGGCAGTAATACATGGAAGAGAGGCAGCAAGCAATGTAGAGAGGCGGACAGTGGTACAGGAAAAGAGGCAAGCAACAATACAAGAGGACAGAAATGAAACAATACAGGAAAGGGATGCAATGCAGAGAGGGAGGGAGGGAGGGAGGGAGGAGGGAGGCAGTAATACATGGAAGAGAGGCAGCAAGCAATGTAGAGAGGCAGACAGTGGTACAGGAAAAGGGCAAGCAACAATACAAGAGGACAGAAATGAAACAATACAGGAAAGGATACAATGCAGAGAGGAGGGAGGGAAGCAGTAATACATGGAAGAGAGGCAGCAAGCAATGTAGAGAGGCGGACAGTGGTACAGGAAAAGAGGCAAGCAACAATACAAGAGGACAGAAATGAAACAATACAGGAAAGGGATACAATGCAGAGAGGGAGGGAGGGAAGCAGTAATACATGAAGAGAGGCAGACAATAGCAGGAGGAGATGCTGGAAGCCATTCAGAAAGAGAGGCAGATAGCTAGCTCGACAGGAAGAGAGGTTGGCAGCAATGCAAAAGGAAAGGCAGGCAACAACACAGGAAGAGATGAAGGAAAAGAGGCAGGAAGTAATGCAAGAAGAGATGCAGGATGGAATAAAGACAGCAGCATGAAGCAATGCAGAAAGATAGACAGAAACCTAGGAGGATAGGTTGGCAACAAACAGAGACATTTAAGCAACACTGACTGAGAATGAGGAGGAGAATACTATAGATCAGTCTTCTCCACAGAATGTGTTTGTTGTGCTGTGCCAAAGTGTGTGTTTACCCAAGCTTTTGAAAACTGTTCACCTAGCATTTTTTTAATGACTTATTTTTCATTATTCACTATGAACTCTCCTTCTTTCACTCCGTACTTTCATTCCCTCATAACTTATTTCCTTACTTGCTTGTTGACCTATTTCTTGATTTTGAAAACCTTAGTATGTTTCTTTTAATTGAAATCTGAATTTGGTTCTTATTATATAGACTGGTTTCTTAATTTGGCGTCAAGGGTGGTACGAAATGAACTTCTTTATTGTTCCAGGAGGCAGCACAGACTCTCTTGGCTGCTGCCCAGGCTGGGAGTTCTCACCCATCACTGATTGAAAAAGCTACAGAATACATGCTGAGGGCAGAACAGATCAAAGAGTGCGGTGAGTCATGTATTATCATTTTTACTGTTTATTTTTTGCCTCTCTTCTTTTTTAACCCCCCCAGAGGCTTAACTCCTATTGCTCTCATTCCTGCCAACCCATACACGATCAGGATTGACCCAGGCTTATTCTGTCGCGGCCCCTGCACCAGCAGGCCACAGGAACAGTCAACATCAGAATTAGCTCAAGCAAACTTACCAGGGAAGACGCTGCACTACTTCCAGGTCTCTTTCTGTTCTTTGGGGTGTCTGGTCCTGTACATTATTCACAGACCACCGCATATAGTGCCCCATACTGACCACAGTATTTTGTGTAGTCATGGAGCCAGCATGAGTCAGCGTCTACAGTTGCATATTGATGGTATTCAGTGAGAGGGAATAAATCTCAAGTGTACCGTTTTCTTGTACTTTGTTTATGTGTTTGATTTGACTTACTTTGTTCACATTTCATTAAGTACAGAAATGTGGTTATATATAATTTGGAAACTCAGAGTAACTGAAAGCCTGAATATTGGATTTGTTTGTTAAATACTTTTATTTGCGTGGATGTTTTCCATCTTAATGTAAGAGCAGGATCTGTTTTTGGTTTGTTAATAAAATTGAAAGATTATGTATTTGATCCGTACACTGATTGAGTCACATACATCTCACAAATTTGTGATTTTGTAGTAGCAGTGATCTTCAAAAGATTTTCATAGGCCTAGCCTAGCTCTTTTCTGTGATATTGTATATCATTATCACTGGCATTTTACCTCTTTCATCTTATCAAAGTTTGAGCGAGAGAGAGAGAAATGCGTTTATTCCAAGTGATACATACAGTATAGCTTAACCATTTTTAAAACCATTGCATGTTCCCATGAATATTTTGCTAAACCTTGAATCACATTGAAAGACAAAGAGGAGATCAGTGGATAATGCAGAGATACAGATAATAGTTTTGTGATACTGATACCTGTGACAGATAAATCATCTAAGGGGGGGGGGGGTGGGGGGGGGGTTGGTGGTGGTAATCTCAAACTGAGGTGATAGTTTTATGATCCTGATGTGGGGGGGGGGGGGGGGGGGTTAATTTCAAACTGTAACCTCATTGTTTTTTTTTTTTTCATACCTGTCCAAATAAATGGCGTGAAACATCGCCATATTGTCAGGATCAAAACAAAACAACACAAAACAAAACTGGGAGAGCAGAGACCCAGGACATATCAGCAAGAGTGATCGCCCTTGGTTCACAACTTTGCACCATATTCCAGCAAGCTCAGTTTTCTCCTTTTCCTTAGTGGGGAGCATGCTCCTTTTGGCACATTTTTTTTTTCAGTCTTTGATTCTCAAAGTATGGATTTCCATAAATGCCTGTTCAAGCTAGCTTCCCCCTCGGAGGGAGAAGCTCCTTTTTTTTTGACTTCTCAGGAGGAATTTTGCTAATAAATCCTGGAAGTGATGGTGTATTACTGCTTCGTTACAACAGTCTTTCTCTTCATTATTTGCTGTGTCTTCTTCCAACTCAATTCCTAAACCTGCAATCTAGATGGCCTCTCACGTCTGTTCTTTTGAACTCAGTTCCTAAACCTGCAATCTAGATGCCTCTCACGTCTGTTCTTTTTGAACTCAGTTCCTAAACCTGCAATCTAGATGGCCTCTCACGTCTGTTCTTTTTTAACTCAGTTCCTAAACCTGCAATCTAGATGGCCTCTCACGTCTGTTCTTTTTGAACTCAGTTCCTAAACCTGCAATCTAGATGGCCTCTTACGTCTGTTCTTTTTATCACAAGTGATGTCCCCTTGTCGATATGCATGAGACCTGTGTCTCTTGTACTGGTTGTTCCTCTTTCTCGCCTTGTAACTCGTGCGAAGATTGGTCAACATGCCGTTTGGTTCATGAGTTCAATGTTCATGTTAATTTCAATGATGGTCTGCAAATTTTTCCAAGAGAGTTGGCATCCTCTACCAGTTTCACATATTCCATAGTGGTGTTGAGGTCAATGGAGACGAACCCGCATCTTCCTCCCATCTTCCCCCCACCCCCCACCCCCACCCCACCCCCCCACTCTGCGTTCTTGATCCCTCATGATTAAAGAAGAGTTATCTTGTAAAACTACTTTTAGTGGTAAAATTCCTTTGTTCAATTTTTTTTCCAACTTCAGATAAGTGCTATGATCATTACTGGTTGATTTATGAAACCACTTGCTAGTTGATGTCATAATAATAATAATAATAATGATTTCTTATATAGCGCTTAATCAAACGAATTTCTCTAAGCGCTTTACAAAGTCATACTACATTCACCCTTCTCATATACAATAATACACCTTACACCCAACTACAAATACTATTACTACAATAACTAACAAATCCTAATCCTACCAATGTGACATTCACTTATTCTTCAAATATCACTACAAAAACTTAATTCTATAACTTCAATCATACAACAAATACATATAATAGAGAACATACACATACGCTACATTTGAAAAGGCCCAGACGGCTATGAGTTAGGTTGTACCCCCCCCCCCCCCCTCTCCCCACAGCATTGACTAATTATGAGAAAATAGATGGGTTTTAAGTTTAGACTTAAAAGAAGAGATAAAATCTGAATGTCTGAGACAGTCTGGCAGTCTGTTCCACGTCGCTGGAGCTTGAAAAGAGAAAGATCTTTCACCAGTAGTAGTCCTGAAGCGAGTCATTCGCAGAAGGCGGTCGTCAGCACAGGAGCGTAGTTGTCGAGAGGGGGTATAGATTTTAAGGAGATCTGAGAGATAAGAAGGTCCATTTTCAAAGAGAGCAGAGAAAGTGAGAGTTGAGATTTTGTACGAGATACGGTTTGAGACAGATAGCCAGTGAAGAGAGTGGAGGAGAGGCGAAATGTGAGCATGTTTTCTTGCTCTACAGACGACTCGGGCTGCATGATTTTGGATTCGCTGTAATCTTTGAACTTTCTATCAGGTATTTTGGAAGGCCGGCCAAAAGTGAGTTGCAGTAATCTATTCTAGATAAGACAAATGCATATTGTTAGACTTCATGTTGAAGAAAATGTTTATGTAAATCATGTTCTTTTTTCATATTAGATATTTGAAATGATGCTAAAAAAGATATTTCTGATTTTTTTTTTTTTTGCAAAGCTTTTTACCTGTCTTTTGTGTTTGTTGTATGTTTTTGTAAGGAGGTGATGTTTAGTTATGTATTTTTCAGTGTCAGCAAGGAATGGTAACACTGGCGGTCCACAAATAGAGAAAACACAGCAACAGGTATGGTTTGTTAGAAACAGGTCTGACAGCACACACACAAATTCACATGTATGCCTGTATGAACATGGGGGTGTACACTCACCCTCCCGCCCTGCCACACACCTGCACAGGTACACATACAAATACAAATGCATAGATTTACTTATACCTTAATTGTGTTTTCCTTCATAAGCAGTTTCAGTTCTAAATGATTGTGTTGGGTTGGATTTTTTTTTAGTCTGTACTTTTTGTGGTCTTCTTTTTTATCATGCAGACTCTCTGCGGTTAATTTCTTCTCTAATGATTTCAGTGATAAGTTACCTTGATCATGATTCTTCATTTCTGCCAAATGCTGTGTGCTGTAATAAACCACAATTAATTAAGTCAGTTATTTGATGATGGTGTTTGTTCTGTGTGCTGTAGTAAACCACAATTAATCAAGTCAGTTATTTGATGATGGTGTTTGTTCTGTGTGCTGTAGTAAACCACAATTAATCAAGTCAGTTATTTGATGATGGTGTTTGTTCTGTGTGCTGTAGTAAACCACAATTAATCAAGTCAGTTATTTGATGATGGTGTTTGTTCTGTGTGCTGTAGTAAACCACAATTAATCAAGTCAGTTATTTGATGATAGTGTTTGTTCTGTGTGCTGTAGTAAACCACAATTAATCAAGTCAGTTATTAGATGATGGTGTTTGTTCTGTGTGCTGTAGTAAACCACAATTAATCAAGTCAGTTATTTGATGATGGTGTTTGTTCGGGAGGGGAGGAAGGAAGAGGGAGGGACAAGAGCACAGGCATACTTGTTCTTTTTTTGTCCAATACATGTTACTAGATGTATTGACCGGCAATGAAAAACAAAACTGAAAATCCACCAGAGTATTTGAACAATTCTTTCCTCTCATCTTTTGTTGACTTCATTGACTCTCAGATCAATCCTTTCACTTCTGCTCGCAACTTAAGTGTGACGCTTCATCAAAATATTTTTCTCACTGTGGTATGTTACACATGTCTGTCAGATTTACTTTCTTAAACTCTAGCACATCGCTTTCATCAATCACCTCCTTTCTGAGGATGCCACCAAAATTCTCGTCTGTGCATTTGTAGTCTCTTGTCTTGATTGTTGAAACGCTCATTTATCTGGCTCCCCAAACTGTCTCATTAGTAAATTTCAGAAAGTCCGAATTTACGCTGCCATGCTCAGTTTTCAACATCTGACCATATTACACCATTATAATTCTCTTCAGTGGCTCCATGTTCAGCAAAGAATCTTTTACAGAACTGCAGCTCTCTGCGCTAAGTCCATTAAGTCCTCATGTCCTCAGTATTTGACTGATCTATCATACCTGAACACTCCATTTCTTTTGAACTCCATGTTTGATACTCTGCATCTCTGTCCTCTGTCAAATCACTCCAGAAAACTTTTGTTTTCCTTTCCTAGTCTGAGTGACATACTAAATACATTACTGTGTTCCTTGGGAGTATGATACGTATTTATTTATGAGTGGTTATGAATCAGTTTGTCATTGCTGTAGTTTGATAAGTGTGAATGGGTGGTGAGGGAGGTTGAAATGGCTTGGAAGATTGGTGGTGTGTTTGGATGCAATGGGAGCGTTTGAATGTGACATGTGTTGTATTCCTGGTTGTTCCTGCTTACTTGTTCTGAATTTTGGTATGTGTAGTTGTTGATTATGTCTGGGCATTTATTTCATTAGTCCATTAAATATTCTTGATAATAACAATGATAATGATGATTGTGAAAATGTTATTTTCTGTAAAGAATAAATGTTATATTTTGATTTGAAGAAGTATGGGGGAAATCCTCAAATATTTAGGTCTTCAGTTTATTGAGTCTGATCTGTGAAAACAATATTAACTCCAGTACCTGGTGTATATAAACTTTACATACAGTTTATAAAAAGAAAAGAGAGAGATGTACAAAAGAGGTCCACTGGGAGATCTGGTTGTTGATCTGATGGTTAAAATGGTTGAGCAGACTGACCTGGAGCGGGCACGATTCCTGCTGACAGAAGCCCTGGATGAAGATGAGAAAGGGGATGTGGAGGACGCCATAGAGCTCTACACACAGGCCGTGGAACTCTGCATTCAGATTGTGAGTTGTCTCCCTCCCCAACATTTTCATTTGTATCACTTCTCGATGTTTAGGAATTGCATTAGTCTTCATCAGATTTTTGTACTTATTTTTTGTTGTTCTTCAGGTAGTAAGGGTTCTTTTTCTCTCTCAAAAAAATTAGTTTTACAATGTGTTTTTTTACTTGCATAATGTACAACAGTTGTTTTTTTTCTGGTTTCAGTTTTCAGTGTCATTATAACAGGATTAACAGCTTCCAGTCATAATGAATCAAGGGATATTGTGCATGGTGTATTGAACTCATGTTTTGTTTATTTCTCTCATACCATCTTTTGAATATATTGATTTTTATGAGACCTGTTGTGTAGCTTGAAACAAATCAATGACTCAGGAATAAGGTGAATGGTATACCTCTTTCTGGTAGAAAACTGTATTTTAAAACTAAAGATTAAACTTAGAATCATTTTAATTTGAATTTGTTGGTTTACACACAAAAATTATGCATGACAGTATCTAATAGACATGCAATTTAAGTGATAATTTGTGATACAACATCCATTTTGTTTGCAGAAAGCCAGGTACAGATGGTACATGAACAAACGCATCAATTTTCTTTGCTAGATATTTGCTTTTAGTAAAAAGTTTTTATGCTCACTGTTTTGTTTACTTTTGAATTTTGTATGTGGATCCTTTGAACGCATTTCCTTTTCTTTTCTTAGAGAGACTCCACAGACGATGCTACTCTCAAAACCAAAGTCACCAAAATGGCCAAAGAAGCTTTAAATAGGTTAGTATTTGTGGTTTTTTTTGTGTGTGTTTTTTTTTTTAATTCTCCATGTTTTCTAGCAGGCTAATAAGCACCTTGATTGTTTTTCTCATTCTTACATGTCCAGACAATAGACTTATCCCCACTTAGTGTGGAACTTCACTGTTACATCAGGATTTGAAAGAAAGAAAAAAGGAAACTGAAATATTGGGAGAGAGCGAGAGAAAACCTGACCTCCATACGCAGTTCAACAGCAAGAGTGATTGCCCTTAGTGAGTTCACTTCATTGCAACATGTTCAAACTAGCTCAGTTTTCTCCTTTTCCTTGGGAGTTCTGCCGTGGCTGCTGAGATTGAAGAAGTGGCTCACTTTCTGCAGGACCTTCATGAAAAAAGAAGGAAAGGGAGTATTGCAAGGGGGTTCAGGTCAGCCTTCGCTAAAGCCTTCAAACTCATCGGGAGAGACCTTGACATAGCCAAATCTGTTCCTTTCAGAGATACTTGCGCAGTGTTTGTCAGGAACTGTTGGAACCAGTAGATGCCCCAGTGGAGTCTACCACTGGTTCTAAAGTACCTGGCCTCCAGTGGCTTTGAGCCACTTGCTCTGTTGAGAAATCTTAAGCATATTTTCAGTTACTTTGTCTTCTGTCTGTAGAATGAGTGTGGGTCATGCCTTTTCCAGTGACCCAGAATAATAGCTCAGTCACCCTCTCCACATGTCCTTCTTTCCTAGCCAAACCTACAAGCCCAGTGAGTGGCCCTTGATGGCAACCTGGCCTCCACTGACCCCATCATTGTTTAATCCCAGGCTCAGACCATCAAAGGTGGAGCGGATTAAATATCCTGTCAGAGCATAGAAGATGGTACATCAGAGGACAGAATCAGGTTCTTGAGAGCTCCCATCTGTGGTGAAGTCTGGGAAATGCGATAACAAGACCATAGACGAAAAGCTCCCGGCTTTGGCAGGCAATTTGCCAGGCTTACATCTATGGCCAGTGTCCATTTACCCCAAGAGTGGATATAAGGGCATGAGTCCAGGCTCTCTCCACCAGTTGAGCCCTCTGGCAGAGTATTGTTGTCACTGACATAATATATGCAGCAGGCTGGAAGTGACAGATAACTTTGGTAGGTTCGTCCTCTGTGACACGAGGGAAGATATGTAAGCACTTGACGGCTTTAGGGGCATAGCAGTTATGACAACACACTCTCGTTGATTTCACATTGACCATCTCTGTTTAGATCACCCTGTTTGCCTAGATTTATACCTTGCACTTTGTTCAAGTTGCCATAGGTATTTATGTGTGGTATGTGTATGTAACACTATATGCTTGAATTTTGAAGTGATGCTAACATTACTCACTTTCCCAGTTGTTCTTGGTAGGAAGTCCTCTCTTTTTCTTGATACTGGGCTTGAGAAATTCTTTTCTGGTTGAGATATGCTTACTGCTTGTCACATTATGTCATTATTTTACATTCACCTGCAGACTAAATATGGGAGACCTTCGTCTAGGGCCCCACGAGTTCTAGATTAGGTAAACTGTACAGAGACATGTTGGTGTGGGATCAATGGCTCCCTAATCAGGTGAGCATACTTACCTCCATCCTTTTCAATATTCTGGCCTTTGTTTGAACAAGTAAGGATGAGAAAAAGGACATTCAGTGCTAAAAAAAGTTCTACAAAGTACTAAGCTGTCCAAACACTAGGAGGTGCTCCCCCATTTCTGCTTCGTTAGGAAAAGGTATGAAAACTGAACTATTTGGATTATGTTGCAATGATATTGATGAGTTTGCAATACACCAGTTTTCAGGAAAGTACTTTTATCTTTTCCTAGATGGGAAATACTCCCAACAGAAAATTTCAGATGCAAATGTCTGAACCATAACAGTGTTCGCATTAAACATTAATTCCTAGTAAAATATTTACGAAAGGAGAATACTTAATTCTCTTTTATCTGCTAGTCTCAGGGGCATTACCTATTTTGGTTGGACTGGCACTGGCTAAACTGGAACAAAGTTTGCATTAGGATGAAATTATCTATATCATATTATTCAAATGGCATGTGCATTATGGTCAAACTGAGTTTCAAATCCATGGTATTGTGTTTAATGGCAGTTTTTAATTACTTCTTTATGTCACATGAAGTCTATGTCATATTCTTTTGAATCTGACTCGGGTTCAAAGACGCTTGCTCTTCATTCTTAAAATAGGCAGAACTGCAGTCAGCTGCCATTAAATCACTTGTAGTCTAAGTGAAAGCTGTTATCCCGTATACAGCATGTATGATAATGTGTATCTGCCAACAGTTAGACCAAGACTTATCTGAGAGCCATACAAAGATAAAATCTTGCTGAGATATTACATGACAACTCTTCATCAGTGTTCACCTTTCTTTGCATTGCATTTCAGGGGAGAAGCATTGAAGAAGACACAGCAAACCACCACCAGTCCCACAACCTCCTCGGCCAGGTCTCCAAGTGCCCCTCACAAAGCCATGCCTATACTGGGTTTTAACGCTTTCACCGATGAGGACGATGACAAGAAGACGGGCCGGTCACGGAGCAGTGTACAAAGTCAAGTTCAGGGGTCTGGAGGAGGGGGTGGGGGTGGTGGGAAGAGAGGCCCCATCAACGTGGGACCCAGCAGCTATTCAAAAGATGAAATTGCTGTGCTTCGGTGAGGGTCTAGAGTTTGTGTTTCTGTGTATGCATGTGTATGTGTATCAGGATGTGTACATGTTCAGGAAATTTCCCTCTCCCAGCTTGCTTTCCCACCGTTCTCTCAGTCCAGAATTCAGGTAATAATACGATAGGCAGCACTTTTTGATGGCATCATGCAAGAAATCAATATTGCCACATTACATGGTAAATTATTGTAGAGAAACTCCTACAGCTGTGGAATTGTCACTAGCTGAATTTTGAAGAAACATAAGTGACATACAGCTCTACGTTTTCTCTCAGCCTAAAACCTAAGAATTATAAGTTCTGATAGTCAAATATAAACCTTGAAGAAGATTAGAGTGTGTGAATCTGTTGCCTAAATACCATGGTGTACAATCAGATATCTAGAAATAATCTAGAAAGATCTGATCACTAGAAATATTCCTTCAACTTTGGATTTACTTAGCCATGCATCAGTGAGATAATGATTTCCACAGAATAAACAAACTATTGTTCCACATGGGAAGAATGTGTTTGTTAATCTTACAGTTTCTGTAGACTTCTTGTTTTTAATATATTTGTTCTTTGCTTGTTTACGACAATGATTACCATGACTATGGTAATGACAAAATGTGTTTGTTTGTTGATCTTACTGTTTCTGTAGACTTCTTGTTTTTGATATGTATGTTCTTTGCTTGTTTGCAACAATGATTACCATGACTGTGATAACAACAGAATGTGTTTGTGTGTTGATCTTACAGTTTCTGTAGACTTCTTGTTTTTGATTTTTATGTTCTTTGCTTGTTTGCAACAATGATTACCTTGACTATGATATCAACAGAATGTGTTTGTTGATCTTACAGTTTCTGTAGACTTCTTGTTTTTAATATATGTTCTTTGCTTGTTTGCAACAATGATTACCTTGACTATGATAACATCACTACGGAGTACAGTATGAATGTTTTCCTGGAGGCCTGACTTTTAGTTGCTATGAATGTAATAGTTCCCTGCAGACAGACCAGTACCATGCACTGAGGAAATAGCAAGAATGTGACTGTAATCAGTGAAAATATTAAAAATTATTCCCATTTTTCAGTCTACAGTCAAATGGAAGGAACCACACTAAATAATAAATGTAAGGTTTTAGTGAATGGTAAATTTTTCTTTTAGAAATTACCGTTTTCACCTGAATGGACTTAAAACAAAGGCCCCCAGCCTGCAAATGGGAATTTCCTGAATCGACATCTCTAGAATATTTTGCCTCAGTAATATCTTGGTCAGGTGAAGATGTGCCATTGCATGAAGAATTGGAAAATGTAGCAAAGTAGTTTGTAGAAAGAGAGGAGTGATGGGAAGGTGCAAGTGTACATAAAAGATTCTGAGATCGATTTATATCATGAATATTTATTGACACTTCAGATGAAGAAGAAGAAAATAAATCTTGGTGTCTCCAGGCTGGGAAAAAAGGGCAACAAAATGTTGTGAGTGCGTTTGGGATACATCACTGCGTGATTATTTTGTGTGTGTGTGTGTGTGTGTGTGTGTGCGTGCATGCATGCATGTTTTGGTAGGATCATACACTCTGTACCTTTTTTTATATATCTGTTTCAGGTGTGACTGAATTTTTTTTTTTTGGTCTCTTTTTACCCAGTTTTACGGTCATGATAATAATCAGGAAAACATAAGCAAGGCTGTCTTCTCATACGTTCTGACCGTGTCGTTTCCATCAATTAGTGTTGTGACAGTAGCTAAAAAGTCTTAAATTACTGAGATTTAAAAGGTGTCTTTTCTGTAGACATATGGTAACTGTCTGGAACAGGGTCTGGAAGAAGGAAAAAGTGTCAGAATAGCGCGTCATCATCAGCAGTAAGAACACACTGAGCACATGGCAGATGGGAAGTATTATAGTCATGTGAGGATTTTTGTGAAAGAGTTAAGCATACATTTTTCCATTGAAAAGGCATAGAATAATCTATTGTGCCAGTGTCTTTATTTCAACAGACAGACATCAAGGATCAACGGACGTGAATATGTGCCATTCATGAGTGTGGACCGCAAGGAGAAATTTGGATGCCTCGATGTTTATACGTAAGTTGACTTACATTAGTATCAAGAGCAGGTTGTAGGTGATTGCTATAAGGTGTTCTCTTTTTAAGCAAATACAACAAGAAAAAAGAATTTTACTACTAAACGTAGTTTTATGATTTACTTACCTGTCCAAACAAATGCCTTATCCTCAATTGGATGGAACAACGCCATATTATCAAGAACCCCAAAAAACAAAATTTGGAAAGCAAGGAGCTAAATTTGCCTCAATCCCCAGATAAACTAGCCAGAGTGATCGCCCTTAGTGAGCTCATAGCATTGTGCCATATTCGAAGTAGCTCAGTTTTGTCACCTTTTCCCACCAAAGCAGGGAGGTTGGGGAGGGGGGGGCGCCCTAGAGCTTGAACAGGTATAAGTTGTAAAACTTTATCTTGTCCTTACCTGTCCAAACAAATGCCTGAATATTGAAAAGGATGGTGGGAGTATGCTCATCTCAGAAGAGAGACATGGTTTCTTTCCTCTTTTATCCACAGGAGGATGTTTCTGTACAGTTCCCCAACCAAGAACTTGACACCAGAGACTCAGCATGTGTTTTTCTTTGAACTAGGGTTACCCCCAGGTCTCCCTTTAAGGATTTCTAGGAGGTCATTACGGAGAGGTCCCACTTGATCTGAAATGGAAGTGTATGGTGTAGCAGTTGGTATAGATGTTGTGAAGTACAAATTTGTATGACTTATTGTTCCTGTTCTTCTTCCATGCAGTGACAGAGATGGGAAGCTGGCGCTGTCCCCCAAACAGATTCAGCAGTTTGGACGGTGGGCTCGACCCTCTGAATTCTGTCAGGACCCCTGCATGATATACGCTGTGTCCAGCTTCAGCATCAGACAGGTGAGCTTCTTGTTCATGGCCTGCTGTAAACTGGTCTTTCGGTTCAGACATAATCAGCCTGTATCCAAAGTCGTTAAGGAATGGTGAGAACTGATCAACAGTTCCTCACCTGACCTGTGACATACGAGTTTGCTTCATGTTGAATGGCTACAAAATGGTACAAATGGCTAGGCGTGCAAAGGCAAAATGGATCAAAGAGACTGGGTTGAAGCAGCTGATGATTAAATCTACAGGATGTATGGAGGAAACTGATCCCACATTTTTGAACTGCTTATTAAGGGGTAGTGTCAGCACAAAACAGAAGGATAATTAAGCTTTGTATGTTTCATGAAAGGTTAAGGTGAGACAGAACAAATTTCTGACAGGCTCTCCTTATTGTATGTTTGCCCATACGTTTTAGTGATACACTGGTCTAGGTGTCGTGCGTCAGATAGGAATTGTATGTGCAGAAGTTATCACTGACGTTTGAATATGGATGCTGCTGTTGCAGACGGTGGTGTCGGACTGTAGTTTTGTGGCGTCCTTGGCCATCTCTGCGCAGTATGAGAAACGCTTCAGGAAAAAACTGATTACTAGGTATGCTGTCAGGAGATGTGTGTCTGTATGTATATTTCTGTGCGTGTGTGTGTGTGTGTGTGTGTGTGTGTGTGTGTGTGTGTGTGTGTGTGTGTGTGTGTGTGCAGATATGCACTTGTGTATGCGTGAGCAAATGTGTAAGACCATGCATGCACATATGTGTGTAAGGTTGTGTATTGCTCATGTTTGGTATAGCTACATTTGAAAGTGTTTGTGACACACTTTGTGCATTCCAATACGATGTTGTTCCATTCTCTTTAACATTACACTTTCAAGTGTTCTTTAGGGAAGTAACCTGAGGTCCATGCAATCTGAGAAAGGTAGAATTAGAAGAAATATTTGTGTTCAAATTGTAAAAACTCTGACTTGATTAGACTGCAGTGTCATGGAAAACATGCAGTGTAAGTCCTGAATGAGTTATTTTCAAAGGCTGGCTTGGTATATTTTTTACAGCATAATTCATCCTCAGAACCGGAATGGGGAGCCTGTCTATAACCCTTGTGGCAAGTACATGGTGAAACTCAACATCAACGGTGTATGGAGAAAGGTGAGCAGTGTTCCAAGCCAGTAAACACATGCTGGTGGTGTATGTGTATGAGTGTGTGGTGTGTGTGTGTGTGTGTGTGTGGTGTGTGTGTGTGTGTGTGTGTCGTTCAGTGCACATGCAAGTGAGTGTTTATTTTTGTCTGTGATTGTGTGTATATGTGCTGCGTGTGTGTCTTTCAGTGCACTTGTAAGTGAGTGTTTGTTTTTGTCTGTGACTGTGTATATATGTCTGTCTGTCTGTCTCCATCTCTGTCATATGTATGTCTGTCTGTCTGTCTCCGTCTCTGTCTGAGTCTAGATATAAATTTGATGATAATTTTTCCCAGCCTGTGAACAGTAGTAAAAGAAGGATGAAAATAGGGAAGCTTTGAAGCATGTCATCATGGCACATTTGGACAGTGATTGCGAATTATCTGCAATCCTTGCAAATTAGACTTTTTTTTTTTTTAACTTTCAGCTATTTCAGACTGTTTAGAATACATTGCTGTAGATCAACTGTCAGTCTTATTTTTTGACAATCTAGAGCAGTGGAAAGGCCATCTGAGGCCTTTCATGAGGATATTATTGATGTCATATCAACTATACTATGCCTTTTCTTGCATATGTATAACTGCCATAGATCCAGGCTGGAGACAGGTAATAGTGATGATCTCAGTAATATTCAGGTCATAGACTCAGTGTAGAGAACCTGTTTCAGCTGTCACTGAAGAATCCTTTAAGATTACCTGTGGATTTACAGGTCATCGTCGATGACACGTTGCCGATGAGCAAACATGGAGATTTGTTGTGCTCGTTTTCCAACAACAAGAATGAGCTGTGGGTCTCCTTGCTGGAGAAGGCCTACATGAAGGTCATGGGCGGCTATGACTTCCAGGATCCAACTCGGTGAGTCTTGCACTGCCTGCCAGGTCCACTTTCCGGGTTTGTGTGATTCTGTTGTATTTGAGGTGAATGTCAACCCAACTGTTTGTTACTCCATGTTCAGTGCTTGTGGTACCTCGAAAAAAAATTATTTACAAATCACAGATGTAGATACAGCCATAAAGTTGTTGCATTTGGGCATGCCTGCAGAGAGAATTCAGATCTTTAGGAAGTTTCATGAAGATCCAGAAAGGCAACTTTCCTGAAGAAGCGTACATATTCATGTATTAAAAGATTTTTTGTGTAACATTTCCACAGCTAGCTTCATGAGTTTCAGGCTGGCACCAAAGACATACATACTTGTGGGAGTTTTCAGTCCCAGTCAGCCGCTACCAAGGTAGTGTGCTGTGAGCCACAATGGGAACACTGGAATCACGATCAGAATTTATCCATAGTGGACATATTTGAAAGTTCTGTATCTCTCAGATCGGCTTTGTTTCGGGATTTGCTTTTCGAAAAGAAGCATAGAATACAGCTCTGTCGTGTCGCCACAGATCAAAATGGAATTCCATGGCTTCATCTTCATCACCTGAACGGATCATTGATATTAAAGACTCACAAGTTTTTCTGGCCCTTGATACTCTGGTGTCAGAGTGACCTCTTTTTTTTTTTTTTCTTATTAACTCTGCGTTAATTCCTGAGGTGAATTTGTATCTGAAACATTGTTGTCATTGGATGGATGTGTGGTGACACTGTTCAAAGGGAAACAGGTGGGAGTTGAGGGTCTCTGCGGGTGTGGCTGTGTAAGGGGGAGGCAGAATGAGCGACACAGAAGTAATGGCACTGGGAGGCACAGGAGATAAGACAGTTGAAAAAAGAAAGAGAGAGAGAAAGTTCTGTGTACAAATGTCATAGAAAATGTTCAAAAATTTCTTGCACACAAGACTGAAAACTTACTGTTAGTGAAAGGCCATTTTCTCTCCTTTTTTTTCTGATACTTATTAGTATTTCATGCATGCCATATACTGTGTGGAGAAAAAAAAGGTTTTCTTGTGTATGCATCTGTTTAGAGATAGGTATATGTTCTGCTTCAAAGACAAGAACTGCTGTTTTCAGAACATAGACCTCCATGCTCTCACAGAGTGGATCCCTGAAAGAGTGGCCATAAGACCTGGATCGTCCGAGTTTGACGCAAACAAAGAATTCATGCGCCTGTTGGATCGTTTCCACAAAGGTCACTGTCTGGTCACCGTGGCAACAGGAGAGCTGAGCGAGGTAGAGGCTGATCGAGCAGGTCTTGTTCCCACTCATGCCTATGCCATGCTGGATGTGAGGGAGGTCAAGGTCAGTTTTTGATTGACAGGTGTGATAAGTTGTGTGCAGGATACATGCTTCTGTAGATCTGATTTACAATTTTTCTTGTTTTATGTATGCTCCATGCATACAGTCTAGGAAGTATTGTGTATGTCTCCTTAACTGTGCTAGCCTATGGTACCCAGATCCTTTTCACTGTTCATAATGTGTGTTTTCATCAGGAAATATTAGTAGACAGCATTGAAGTACTTTAATTTGGCATCAACAACTTGAACTATGTTTGAAATGTGTTACTAGGGTAATTTTTACAAATATTAAATCAGTTAATTAAACTTGCAGTACTGCATACCTATAGAACAGGCTGTAGCACAGCTGTAAAATTGACAAACGTGTACATAGCTTACAGGAACAATGCAGTGATTATCAAAAAGTAGAACATGTATCAATTAATTGCGGTTAGAATGATCTTTAATTGTTGTAATCCTGATTAGTCAGTAAGAAAGATTGTGCCCAAACAAAATGATTTGAAATTCACCACAAAAAAATGTACATCAAAGACATTGTTGGTGATGTTGATTTACTCCGGGGTGCTGCAGGGTAAGAAGCTGTTCATGTTGAAGAATCCATGGAACCACCTGAGGTGGAAGGGCAACTACTCTGAGAAGGACCTTGCCCACTGGACCCCGGAGCTCCAGAAGGCTCTGAACTATGACCCCAAGAGCGCTCAGATGTTTGACAATGGTGAGTAACCAAAGGTTGCTGTTAGGGCTGTGTGGGTGTTCTTTTTTTTTTTCTTTAAGAAAAGTGTTGTGGTAGAGCTATGTGGGTGTTCTTTTTTTTTAAATTTTTTTAAGGAAGGCGTTCTGGGCTACTTGCTCTTCCTCTCACAGCTGCAGTGCAGTGTCTTCTCTGGTTGGTTGTCTGATGGTGAACTGATACTGATTGCTTCTTATGGACTGTTGGAGTGAATGTGTATGGAGGGGGGGAGCCAGAATGAGCGGCATGAAAACAAAGCCTCAGGGAGGACACTGAAGATAAGACAGCCGAAACCAATGAAAAACTTGCTTTCCTCCTTATCCTCCATGCTTCTCTTCCAACCTGTTTTATTCCCATCCCCCATCCCACACCCAGTGTCAAGCCAAATGTACCGTAAGTTTTGTTTGTTTTTTTCCTTGAAGACTTCATGTCACTATGCATGATATTAATCTGTGTGGTAAGTTACGTAGGTCATGGGCGGCTTTGTGCAGTGACTGATTGTTGTGTTGGCAGGTGTCTTTTGGATTGACTATGATTCCCTGTGTCGTTTTTATGATGTGTTCTACATCAACTGGAATCCAGAGCTGTTTCAGTACACCACTTGTCTTCATCAGTGAGTATGTCTGTGTAGGAATACTTCTTCCTGAGAGCATTCACTGTTTATTGTTTTTCTCTTTTAAATTTATGTACGTTTATATATATGTGTATGTAATCTATGTTGTATGGAGCATATGCTTTTCTATGTAGGTATGTATATAGATGTTTTCTGTAATAAACAGCGCAGACACTGAACCCATATGATCATGTGATAAACAGCGCAGACACTGAACCCATATGATTCTGTGATAAACAGCAGACTCTAAACCCAAATGATCATCTTATAAACAGCGCAGACATTGAATATATATGATCCTGTATTAAACAGCACAGACATTGAATATATATGTATATGTCATAAGCAATCCCAGTGGATACCTGCAAGACTGAAAAAAAGTCTTTCTGTTGACAGATCTCCAACATTATGCGGCCATAATGTGTCATACTATATGCTTCACCAACCAGATTTGATAATTGTTCTGCTCTGATAAATTTGGTTAAAAAAAAAAAGCAGAGCAATATTTAATCAGTTACACCCCAAAATATGAACATTTGTTTGTTTTTAAATAGGCACTGTCATTTTGAAAAACAACTGAGTTGCAGAATATCACATTCAGCCAAATCATTTCCACATAAGAGTACTAACAGATAAAACAAGAACAGTGGGAGGGAAAGAACCGCTACAAATGTCTTTCAAGAGTCTCTGGACAGAGTGGTTACAGTAAGTGGGGGAAAGATCAATAAATCTTGCATGAAAATCATGTTTCCAGCATGCACTTAGTGGAAAAGAAAATTAGTCAGATTATGACCCTGTGGCATCCTTATGTATAGTCCAGCACAGACATTATTCATTTGTAATCCTTGTTCATTGTTGGCATTGCTTTCCATTGATGTTGAACCCGTACAAATCCTGTAAAACCCCAAACCCTCTGTAGCCTTAGTGATGGTGTTTGTGTGATGCAGCACATGGACAAGCAAAGAAGGGCCGAAGAAGGACAGCTACAACATGAACGACAACCCCCAGTACCGACTGGAGCTGAAGACCTCCCAGTCCGCTGCAGTGTGGATCCTGCTCACCAGACACATTGTGGACAAGGTAATGAGAGATGGCTGTCCTTCATAAGGCCTTGCCACTGTAGGTGCAAAGTCATGTTCCTGTTGTGGACAAGGTAATGAGAGATGGCTGTCCTTCATAAGGCCTTGCCACTGTAGGTGCAAAGTCATGTTCTTATTGTGGACAAGGTAATGAGAGATGGCTGTCGTTTTAAAGGCCTTGCCACTGTAGGTGCAAAGTCATGTTCCTGTTGTGGACAAGGTAATGAGAGATGGCTGTCCTTCATAAGGCCTTGCCACTGTAGGTGCAAAGTCATGTTCCTATTGTGGACAAGGTAATGAGAGATGGCTGTCGTTTTAAAGGCTTTGCCACTGTAGGTGCAAAGTCATGTTCCTATTGTGGATAAGGTAATGAGAGATGGCTGTCGTTTTAAAGGCCTTGCCACTGTAGGTGCAAAGTCATGTTCCTATTGTGGACAAGGTAATGAAAGATGGCTGTCCTTCATAAGGCCTTGCCACTGTAGGTGCAAAGTCATGTTCCTGTTGTGGACAAGGTAATGAGCAATGGCTGTCCTTCATAAGGCCTTGCCACTGTAGGTGCAAAGTCATGTTCCTATTGTGGACAAGGTAATGAGAGATGGCTGTCCTTCATAAGGCCTTGCCACTGTAGGTGCAAAGTCATGTTCCTGTTGTGGACAAGGTAATGAGAGATGGCTGTCCTTCATAAGGCCTTGCCACTGTAGGTGCAAAGTCATGTTCCTGTTGTGGACAAGGTAATGAGAGATGGCTGTCGTTTTAAAGGCTTTGCCACTGTAGGTGCAAAGTCATGTTCTATTGTGGACAAGGTAATGAGAGATGGCTGTCGTTTTAAAGGCCTTGCCACTATGTGCAAAGTCATGTTCCTGTGTACTCGTATTCCTCCTTTGCTGTACATTTGTGTGCAATGCCATGTTGATGTATGCTCCTGTCTCTGCTTCACAGAACCTTGCAGATTTGTGTGTGATGTCTTGTTTATGTATACCACTATCACTCCTTCACAGCACCTTTGCAAATTTGTGTGTGATGTCTTGTTTATGTATACCGCTATCACTCCTTCACAGCACCTTTGCAGATTTGTGTGTGATGTCTTGTTTATGTATACCGTTATCACTCCTTCACAGAACCTTGCAGATTTGTGTGTGATGTCTTGTTTATGTATACTCCTATCTCTTGTTCACGGCACCTTGCAGCTTTATGTGCGATGTCATGTTTATACTCCTATCTCTCCTTCACAACACCTCTGTGTGCAGTGTGTCAGATTTATATAAACTCCTATCTCTCCTTGGCAGCTCCTTCACATTCAGTGTAGTGTTTATGTGTTCTGCTGGCTTTCCCTTTCAGTTTCTAAGTGTGCAGCATCGGGTGTCTCTCTTTTTCACATCTTGCTGCTTTCTGTGCAGTGTCATGTTTCTGTATGTTCCTCTCTCTCACACGTTGCTGCTTTCTGTTTAGTGCCATGTTTCTGTATGTTCCTGTCTCTCTTTTACAACACCTTACAATTTACTGTGTGGTGTTATGCCTTTACAGGCTGATTTTGCTGACAACAAAGAGTTCATCACTGTGCTGGTGTACAAAACGGGCGGAAAGAAAGTCTTCTACCCATGTGAGTTGATTCTAGAAAGCCATCTTTTTTTGCTTTTGATTTTTGGTGTGAATGTCTTTTGTCACATGTGCATTCTGCGGAAGAATATTAAAAAATGTTGTGTAAATTTTCATTGGCAAATTCTTTCTGAATATGTTATGAAGAATTTCAGCAGGTAGAACAATTTCATGACTTTGTACCAACAAACCGGTTGGGTACATACGTTTTTAACAGTTATTTTGGCCGAAGGAGCTCTGGAATAATAAATGCACCTCTTGTTTTTGTTTTCTTTTTGGAAATGAAATCTGTTAATCTGTTTCATCCATCAAGAAGATTTGTAGGATGAGAACTCCGACAACTTCCCTTGACTAATTGACATTGTGCAGATGACCCCCCTCCATATAAGGACGGGGTTCGAATCAACAGCCCGCACTACCTGTGCAAGATGGTGGAGCCCAAGCCCACGGAGCCCTACACGCTGGTCATCTCGCAGTATGAGAAGAACAACACCATCCACTACACACTGAGGGTCTACGCCACCTGCGACTTTTCTCTCACACGCTTCATCGACCCCTACAAGAGTCAGTATGAGAGAAAGGTAGGCAGCAATTTCTTCATCACTTTGGGAGGTCCTAATTCAAGGAAAGATGATTGAGGATGGACTTTGTCTTTTTCTTTGAACTCTTTGCTCATTCCTGTATGGGGAGTTAAAAAACATTAAAAAAAGAAGACTTTTTTCAGCATTGTATGAAAAAAAGGCAAGGTGCTGGTCTTCATGTGCATCAGTAGTGGTGGCTTGAATTCCATTTGCCTGTCATTTTGATTAAAACTAAAAAGAAAAATGCAAACTCTCAGTTTTGTGCATTGATCTCATCTTTGTACACTTCTGTCAACAACAAAAGACATTCTGGAAAGTTTGGAAAATTAAAATTAAAAACCCAAACAAAACAAAAAAGTGGGGAAAAAAGGAGAAAGACATTGAAAAATTAACACAGAAAATTATATTTGAATGATTCATTGAAAAAAAAAAAAAAGAAAAAAAAAAACGCAATAGAAACTGAAAAATTAAAAGATGAAAAAAAGAAAGAAAATTGTATTTGATGTATGTGAGACATTTAGATCAAAAGTACATTGTTTTAAAGAAAAAAACCTGGTAAGACTTTATATTGAAGGTATCTGCATGTGGTACAGACATAGAGAATTGAATTAGGAGTAAACTCTCTGTAGATCACAGGCGAGTGGAAGGGAGCCAGTGCAGGGGGCTGTGCCAACAACCGGGAGACATATACCAAGAACCCACTGTACCAGGTGAAGATTGACAACTCTGGCACTGACAACCACCTTATGATCGAGCTCAGGGGACCCAAGTGAGTCACACGCTGACTGTCTGTATAGTGATGATCTTCTGACTGAAATGTAGCGTTGATCGATATTTAGTCATGGCTATGATTTTGCCTGAGGAGTGTAATGATGATCTTCCCAGCGAAACTGTTACGTCAGGGTATCCATTCATTGGCTTTAAAGTTGAGGCTGTCCAGTTAAGAGTAATTTCAGTCAAAGACTAGGACCTTTTGTTTGTTTGGGAGGGAGGGGGGAGGGGTTGTTGTTGTTTGTTTTGGGGTTTGTTGTTGATGTTGTAGTTGTTGTTTACAACCATTTATCTGTATATATAATTCCTTTTTTTCTGTGTCGTCCTCTTGGGACCTTCTGTGGCATTACTCTCATGCCGCTTACTCCAGCACCATCTTACACTGCGGCATCCAGTCTCATTTCGTCACAGTCCCAGTACCAGCAACCCTCAGGCAAAACTGTCCGTATCGGGATGCCGTGAGACAGTCCATTACAGGAGACCCTGCACAGTTGCACAGACACTTTAGTTGTATTCAGTGACGCCTGCTTTGATCCAACAGAAGAAGGTTGCTGCCCTCTGAGTCCTATGCTGAATACAATTGCTTACATGTGTATGAGCAAGTGTTTTTCACTGGAGAGAACTCCTGCTACATCCCATCAATGACAGTCCTTATGAACGTGACAACAACAAAGACTTTTGACGCACACCGAACAAAGACGATGGATGTGGAGGTTAAATCACAGAGTTAACTGTGAGAGCAGGACACAAAGGACCACAGACATGTAGACGTTTGTTTTTCCTTTTTCTTTCTTTTTTTCGTTTTTTGTTTATCTTTCTTCTTTTTTGATGATAAATGAAAAGGTTGAAGATGATGCTAAGGGGTTCTTTGGTCTGAAACTGCCTGAGAAATCTGTAATCTTTACTTCATTTCATAATACATTTTCCAACATCACCCAGGTCCTGTTGACACAGTGATACAGCTATCTGCAGTATTCAGAAAATTGTCCAACAGTCAGCAATGCATCTGTCAAGTGGATGATCGTTCCAGTCTTCCTGGTCAAGCCCGTAGCAGACGCAGCAACTTTGGAGAGAGACTGAAAAATACTGCAGACATAGGAGTCTGATTGGGTTTAAACTTACAACACTCCAACCTCGGACCATTATATGACCACTGTGCCATGGTGGCTGGTGTCTGTACTAGGTTTACCTCTCAGATAAGAGTTGACTGTTGAAGATGTCTGGAGGATCTCCTAGTTCTACGTATCACTGCACAATCTCTTATTGACCGACAGATTGAAGAGAGTTGTCTGTTCAGTGACTGTCTTGTACATGACTTTTTCATAATACTAGCAGTTCTTAAATAAATCAAGTTGAAGAGAGTTGTTGAAGTCTTTTGGTTTCAGTCATTGCTATTCTTATTGTATTGATCCATCCTGTTAACCTGCCAACACCTTTGAACTATATTTTGTGTTGATTTTAAGTCTGTTTTATTTCTGTGTTTAAAAACCACATTTTCAGAATGACTTTATAATGTTTTGAAAATACACCCTTTCTTTCAATGTAAAAACTCAATTTTTTTCATGCCGAATCATTGATAAAGCCATTTAAACTGTATGTATCAAGGTAGACCTGATGGGGTGATGTTCTGCAGCAAACATCTTTGCAAGCATATTTTTAGAAGAAGCAGTGTACAGTGGTGTTTAAGATCAATATAATCATATTGGACAAATGGAAGGGCACCGACCTGTGATGAGATTAGAAACAGTTTCTAAACTTGCATGCCTTTGTGCATCTGTAGGTATGTCATTATTCTGCATGATGCAGATGCATTTAAATATACCTCTTCACCTCAGCTTCAGCAGATTTCTGTATATGTTATTCAGGACAAAGTAGTCAAGAGACGACTGTGCCGATGTGACTGTCAGTTCATTAAAGGAGTGTGTGTGTGTGTGTGTGTGTGTGTGTGTGTGTGTGTGTGTGTGTGTGTGTGTGTATGCACCGATGTGTCACAGACAGTACAGCGTGGGCTTTGAAGTGATCACTGTGTCAGAAAATGTACCAAACGCTCCTGGGGCCTTCAAACGCACTACCTCTGGCGATTTCAGGTTTGTATTCACATGTCCTGGGGATAATGCTGTGTTGTGTGTACAATATAAGGATATTTCAGGGATACTTTCAGCTTGAAGAAAGTGAGCTTCTTTGTTCTAAATCTTCATGAGTTTCACATTTTCAACTAGAATTTTAAAAGAGGGATGGGGGAAGGACTGGAGGAGGGGGATGAGATCAGCGAGGTGTTATAAAATTTTCTCACAGTAAAAAACTTGTTTTTCTTTTATGATGCAACATGATCAGCAAGCACAACTTGTTTTTCTTCTATAATGCGACATGATCAGCAAGCACAACTTGTTTTTCTTTCATAATGCGACATGATCGGCAAGCACAACTTGTTTTTCTTTCATAATGCGACATGATCAGCAAGCACAACTTGTTTTTCTTTCATAATGCGACATGATCGGCAAGCACGTATCAGCACCAGCAAGTTTCATTGATTGGCTGGTGAACAGCTGTTTTCCAGACTCAGAAAAATAAAGAAGTTTATAGGAAAGCACTTGGTCTTTACTTCTTAAACAGCTTAAGCTGCAGTGTATCGAGAACAACTGTTACCTTCATTTACCTGGGACATTCCAGTGACCCTGCTTTTGAGTTAAAGCATTTCAGGCAGTGAGATTCTGCTTATAAAGTAAGGGTGTGTCCATCTCCAAACGTATTTTATATCCTTTCATTTTTACCTTTACATGATTACCGACATCACTTCAATCTCAAGTCTTACAAGGATATAGAGGGAGACATTGAGGCTGACAGCTGCACTCATCATGGTCAGTTTCTGCATATTGGAAAAAATCAGAGAGATGCCAAGGACTGATCATTCTTAGATGTTGTCAGGGCAGCTTTTCCTCTGTTCTCCTCTCTTTCTTCTGCCCTCCACAGTTCCTTGTGTGATAGTGTTGGCATGAGAGTAATGGAGTGACCCTAAGCAAAATTACATTGTCTTCCTTTTTTTTTTGTCGTGATGTGAAGGGCTTTCTGCTGACCAGCAAGCTTTTCTGCTTTGGTGTGGACAAAGGCTTTGATCTTGTCATCTGTCCATGAAATCTTGAGGATTTTTTTTGTTGGGAAAAAAAAAAAACATCTTGATTTCAAATGCTTCAGTCATTTTTTTTCCAGTCAGGTGTGAAGCCCTAGGAGGATAGAAGTGACCAAGACATTGCAGAGCTAGACCTTAGGCGGGAAGCTTATGCTGGTGCTCTTCCATAGTCTTGTCTGTCGCACCTCTGGGTGTTCATGATGTGAAACTGATAGTTTTATTTGTGTGCATTGTGTGCATGAGAATGAATGTATGTGCATTGTGGAGATTTTCATGTGTCATTTATCGCCGTGATTGTATGGCATTGTAAAAGTGTTTTGAAACAGAGCCAGGAGTAATTCAGCCATAGTTGTGTGTGCGTTTGTGTGTGCGTTTGTGTGTGTGTGTGTGTGTGTGTGTGTTATGGACAAGTGATTTGGTATAATATGAAATGGTTTTATTCCGTGTACACTGTCAGCTGTCTGGGTACGTATGAAGTGAAGTGGTTTGTGTTCTACAGGCCAGGTTTCTGCGTCCTTCAACTGAGCAACATATCCGGAGGGGTGTACAACATCCGCCCCTGCACGTTCCGTGCGGGTAAAGAGGGGCCCTTCTTTCTGGACCTCAACTCTTCTGGCCCCTACACCATCACGCGCTTACAATAGCACAGCCTCCAGGGCTGTGGGCTGGTGATACAGACATCAGTGATACGGAATGGTGCAATGTTAACACTTCATGCTCTTGCTATCATCGTTGACTGCCGCAAGACATGGAACTCAGAAGGCCATTTGAGTCTGGACTTTTGAGTCGGATAAAGACAACAGTCATCAAGAGTTATTGTTCATGATTCGAATGAGCAAGCTGTTGTTTTGTGTGACTCTCAGTCGAGAATTGTTAGAAACGTTTACAGATGACTTCCAGCAACATGATCAGCGCCTTGGGTGGATCTCAGAATGTTGACAAGCTGATCTGTGGTACCACAGGTCTGGCACAACCAGGAGGAAGGTATCTACAGACAAGAAATGTTCAAATACGTTTTCCATTCAAAGTGCTGTGATTTGATTCCTTATCTTTATTTTTTTTCTTCTGCTATAGCTGTCTCATTGTGTATGCCCTCTTGGTGTTGTCCGTTTTGATGTAGGATCATTTCACCCTTTTTCACTGGTTTGTGTATGCCTGTGACAGGGAATAGTGTAGTCGGGTAACCTGTCAGTGTGTGGGAATTGGTCGGTCATGAATGCATCTGCAGGAATGCTGCAGCCACATTTTCAAGGTCTTGAAAGACTGGATCTAGGGTGTCAACAGTTTGGAGTTGGGGATGAGAGGAGTATGGAGTAAGAGGTGTGGATGGGTGAGGGGGGAATTTGCAAAAGGGAGGAAGGAGAGATGGTGGAGTTGGGGTGAAGGGAGGAGCAATGGGGATGGTGAGGCAAA
This sequence comes from Conus canariensis, assembly GCA_033310375.1. Lineage (NCBI taxonomy): Eukaryota > Metazoa > Mollusca > Gastropoda > Neogastropoda > Conidae > Conus > Conus canariensis. The sequence goes on along the minus strand of CM065716.1, from coordinate 39,250,168 downwards.
ACTCCCTATGTTTTCCCTTCAAAGATTGAATGTTACTGTCAGAGTGCAGGTTTTCTTCTTTTTTTGTAAGGGAGAAAGAGAGGCAGGAGTCATATTAGGCACAACAGATCCAAAGTAAGTCTATAAACACATATAATTTTTTTTTATGTTAACTTACTAGTTGCATTTTTAACAGTGAGCCAAGACACATCTACACATCACATGAGGATGTAATGTGTGCATTGGATGCTATTTCATGCAATGTTCGATTGCTGATGCTACTAGCCTTTGTGTTTTTGTTTGTTTGCTTTTTGGGGGGAAGGGGAGGGGGGGGGGGGGAGAGAAAAGAGGGACATGTGATAACAGAGATAAATTTCATGAATGCCTGTTGGTGCGTGTGTGTGTGTGTGTTCATATATGGGTATGTTTGACTCTGTGTTCAAGTCTGTGCTTTGGTGTGTGTGTAACTGTGACTTCTTACAAACGATAAAAAGCCCTAGAAAGCACAAGAAATTGACAAGGTTATAATTGTTACTACTGTTGCTGCTTATAACCTGTCAAGCGCAACATTGACAGTAAGTGTAACATTTTGTCTATTGATCAGTGTGTAGATGTGTGTTTGTCCGGTAAGATTTCTACATAGATGTATTATACTTTTTTTTTATACATTGTGTCCACATCTTCATGTTCATCAGTGAATGTGGGGTTGTGCATGTGTGTTTGTCAGTATGCAGGTCAGCAGGTATGAAAGTAGATACATGTCTGGTTAACTCATTCTACACTAGCTATCATCTCCCCTTACTTCCCCAGAAACTGACCATTTCTATATATTTTTCAAAAAAACATCTAAAAAAAATTGCATAAAAGGACAGACTTGTGATTTTTTCAAGTTATGTTTATAAATAATTGAGAAATCACAAACAATATGGAAAAGTTATTTTTCTGTTAATTTGGTAATACAGTATGCATGACAAAGAAAATGAGATTTTGCATGTCATGTAAAAATAAGGGTGGTACACACCCTTATGAACAAAAAAATTTACAGTAACTGGTTTTGTGCCCTGAAATTGTTCAACTTTTTGCAACAAACCAAGGGCTTCAGTCACATCGTAATAGCGATTTGTAGTGTTTCTTTCACCACGCATGCTTGACGGAGTAGCAGACGACGCCTTGTTGCCACGTCAAGCCAGACCAAGCTGGTGATGTGGTGTGACAAGCATCTGCTAGCAAGCATTCAGCTTGGAAAGCCTAGGTACTAGTGTGCCTGCACTCTAATTAGTATGCAGGAGCTATCTGTAACAAGCAGCTTTGTACAAAAGGTTCGCTCACTTTGGAGAAAAATTCCCAACCTTTGGACCGCATATGTGGTCCTTAGTATACAGGAGTTGTAAACATAAGTTTGGCAATCCTTAGTATAGAAAGAGTTGAAAACAGACATGCCTGTGGACAAGACCAGCTCTTGATGCATGTAATATTGCACTTCTTTCAAGGCTAAAAGGGCAGGGGGAGGAGGGGGGGGGGGGGGGGGGAACAAAGGAGCTGTGGTGAAGCAAGCTGTGGCATTGCCCTGCTCTGTCTGGTTCATGTAACTATAAATTGTGTAAAATAATTTTGACATGTTTTAATTGTTATGAATCGGCATGTTCAGGCAGATTTGTGGAGTGTGGGTTAGTGTGAGAGGATTGCTAAGGCTGCAACAGTTTGTGTCAACAAGGTAAACAGGTCTGTTAACAGTTTGTCTGTTGGCAAAGGTAAAAGAAGAAAAAAATAGAGCAATGGGTGGACAACCTATTATGATATTGTTTTCGTCTTCAGTGGCAGGCATTTTCAATTTCCATCCATTTCATTCTTTAGCAGTGGTTTAATTTTGTGAAAGGTTTTCTGCTGTGTTTTGACTTCAAAAAATAGTGAAGTCCCAGTCGTCTGTGCAATCAACTGTGT
>CM065716.1:39240748-39243248 GCA_033310375.1 Conus canariensis | reverse complement strand
TGTTGTGATTTTTATATCGCATTCAGTGTACAGATGCGAAAATGTTTTATTATTGATCGTTGTAAAGTATTATGCAAAGTGATCTGCCGAGTAATCTTTTTGAAGATTATGAATGTTTGATGTGCTTCTATTTATACTGTTTGAAACTGTTTAAATGTATACTGAATGATAATACATTGGGAGCAAGAGGTTGGGTTGATAATATTTGGACATGTGACTAATATGCAAATAAAGCTAAAGTATCTCACAAGTCTTTCGTGAATACAAGGATGTGTGTCAGTGCACTTAGTTTGCACACATAGAAGCTTATATTAATTACAGTTAGCTGGTGATCAAGTACTGATTAAGGTAAGGTAATGTTGCTTATAGCCCAGCCGACCGCAAAGGGCCATATCAGGGCTGTCACCGTGTTGAAGTTAACTCACCATTCATTCATTCACACAACTCTTTTTACAATACATCTAAAAACACTCCCGAATGTTGTTAAAAATCTTTCCACTAAAAAATCTCAGATCCGATGAAAAATGTTGATATCTTTCAAGAAATCAACACAAAAACACACATTTTGGTTATGAAATGGAGTAGTATTCTCTCTGTTTTCTGCCAACTAAACCTGAAAAGTTGACACACCCTCCCACTCTGGCCCCCCCCCCCCCCCCCCTGCCTTCCCCCTTCCCTCTCACCCCCATCATAAATAGCAAGAAAAGTGTAAAAGCACATATTGCATGGCTTCAGCATCTCATCTTTCTCTCACCCCTCTCTCTCTCTCTCTCTCTCTCTCTCTCTCTCTCTCTCTCTCTCTCCACTCACTCTGGGGTACACACATATATTCATGCGCCTCTGCTTGCATTTATATAGGCATCCACACATTCACATGTTACTGAAAGTTCTTGTGTTACAAATTGTCACTGTAATGCTACACTGATGATTAAGCTAATGCAACACTGTATGGCAAGCGCAGCTACACTTGTGATATTAGGACAATGTTAAAGGCATCAATATGAAGCTATTTCAGCATTCTACAGTCTAATTGAAATGCACAAACCAGGACTCTTCTTACTCAAACAAAAAGCATTTTGACTAAGATATAGATAAATATATAGATATATTTTAATATATATATATATGTGTGTGTGTGTGTGTGTGTGTAAGATACTTGTGAGCTTTTTTCAGGATCGTTTGCAAAGCCTAAAGGTCAGACTGAAGACGAACACATGTTGTGTGATTGATTGATTGTTTTTCTTTTTCATTATCAAAATCAGTGTATTTGCTTCCTTCCTCAGGCATAGTGTACGGCTGGGAGGGAGAAGGGAGGAGGTAAGGATGACTGAATCACCTTAGCTGACATTTTTTTTTTTTTTTCAGTCATCGAGTCATATGTAAAATTTCTCTCACTGAACTAAAGTTAGGTGCTTTTACTGACCTACTGCCAAAACTGATGGAATGCATTTTGACTGGCTGAGAGAGAGTGAGGTGAACCTCTTGAAGAAAGGCAGCACAAGTAGTCTGTGCTTCTCAACATACTCGCCCCAGGTTAGGATTGCATTACTACGCTGATGAGACAAAGATGAGCGTACATATTTGATCTGTTTGTCTGCTGTGTACAAGACTTGCCAGTGCAGACACCAGATCGCCCATGTCTTATAGGCCTGTGTGTGTGTGGGTGTGTTTAGGGACGGAAGTCAATACATCACATGCAACAATAACTATCCAATCATATATCTAAGCGACAATGGACACAGATACACACACACATATAACATACTGGTACACACACGCAAGCAGTCCCTACCAAACTCCCCCATCCCCACCGCACTCCCTTCTTTTACCCCCTTCCCCTTCCGACATCCCAATCACCCACATCCCCACTCGCGCCCAAGTATCATTACACACACACACACGCACACACAACACACACACACACACACACACACACACACACACACAACATTGTATTGACGCAAACTAGCCGAATTACGAACATCGCCCTATCCCCCTTCTCGTTTAAACAGAAAAGAAAGAACTAAAACAAACAGAAAAGGACACACATGAGAGCAACCCAAAGAAACGCACAAAAGCCCACGAGTGGGCCACTTGAATGCACCACTGTTCAGTTCGCTCCCCTTCGTCTCCAGCCACCCGTGTCTATTCCGCTAGGATACAGCCTTCACCCCTGTCCTCTTCTCATTGCCCATAACCTGTCAGCTCTTTATCTTTCTTCTTGTCAATGTCAGAAAGCACGAGAGAGAGAGAGAGTGAGAGAGAGAGAGAGAGAGAGAGAGAGAGAGACCGGAGAGGGGGGGGGGGGCAACACATTAAATTTTTGCCTGTACTTTTCCCATAAACTACGGGTGCCTTTAGTTTAAAAAGAAAAAAAAAAAGGCTTCTGAAAATAGCAAAATCAATAAAGCAAGAAAACAACCCATAATGTTAGGCCGGCAGATGAATTTGACTAATCGTTCAGGAACAGTAGCTCTCTCTCTCTCTCTCTTCTCTCTCT
>CM065716.1:39230748-39233248 GCA_033310375.1 Conus canariensis | reverse complement strand
GTGCTGTCAAAGCGGAGCTGTCTCATTGTCAGTCACCCGTGCGGACGAGGCTGGTCGTCCGTTTCGCCCCAATAATTCACCATGATCTTTCAACTGCTTACCAACGAAGAGATCCAACAGCTGAAGGATGAGCTTCAAGGCGATTTACCCGGATCAGCAAAGGTAAGTCAATAGAGCCGGATCAGTTGGCAGTTCTTGCTTTCCGCCACTTCAATGAATCTCTTCCTCGCTATCTCGCTTCTTCTCTCTGCACCTACCAAAGCTCTTCTTCACAAAAACTTTTGAAAATCCCTAAGCGTTCTCTTAAATCTGTTGGCGAAAGAGCCTTCAGTTTTAGAGCACCTTCTATTTGGAACTCCCTCCCTGAAGACCTTCGTAATCAGCCTACTCTTTCTTCTTTTAAATCTCAGCTCAAAACTTACGTCTTCAAAAAAGCCTATTCTCTTCTGTAGATGACTAGATCTCTCCTAAATTCCTCCACAACTAGTTCGGTGAGGCAGTTTATGCATGTAGGTGCGTCTGCCATTGTGTATTCTCTTTTTGCTGTGTGCATGAATATTGTATGAATAAGTGCAAATGGTGGATGTAAGCGCATTGAGTTGTACAACAAGAAATGCGCTATATAAGTATTATACATTATTATTATTATTTATTAGTTACATGAGGGTGGTGGTGGTGGTGGTGGTGGGCCAAAGGGAGGCCTGGGGGAGGGGTTGCCTCCCAGTGGGGTGGGGAGGGGGTGGATAGGGAGGAACATAACAAAATTTAATTGTATGCAGTTTTACCAGCCAGGCCGTACCCAGAAACCGCGCACCCCCGTCCCCTCCCTCGTCTGGCCCTGATCAGTTCACTAGCTTGCGTGCGGAGGTGTGTGTGTGTGTGTGTGTGTGTGTGTGTGTGTGTGTGTGTGTGTGTGTCTCCCCCAGGGGATGCCGTAGATTTTCAGTATAACAGCTCCTCAGTTCTCTGGGAATTCTGTGCAGATAATTTCTTTTCCGTAACTCTCTTTGACTGACTATGCCTTTATTTATTTATTTTTTTTTTTCCCTTCCTTTAATTCATATTTGTCTTTTTACTGTTGTCTGCTCCTCCCCCCCCCCCCCCCCCCCCCCCCCCCCCCCCCCCCCCCCCCCCCGCCTTTGTGGACCATTTTCCTTGTGCTTGGTCTGCAAACTCCTATATTCTTTTTTTTTTTTTCGAATACTAAATTATGACACGCCAGCTTTTCCAGTTTTTTTTTTCTTTTTTCTTTTTTTTTTTAATCTGGCAACAAGATTGTGAAAACTGCACGCACTGTCTAGAGTAGATACTAGCTGTCCGCTCCGTAATGTCTGTTTGTCGAGATCAGTGACTGTTTTTCATTTTATCTCTCCTTTTTTTGTGGTGTTTAATTGTTTTCTCATTAATTTCGTATAACGTTTCAATACCTGGGTGCGAAAACTTTAGGGCAATACCGCCCGCTCTCAGCACAGCCTTATTGGATATGCCTTAACTAATAGGCCTACTTCAGTTGTTTAGCTAACAAGTCATTAAGTGCAATTTTTTCTTGAATATTATTAGTTGTCGATGATCTGACTTGTTTATAATGTCACGAGACGTTTTTTGTTTGTTTATTCGTTTTTTCCCCTGTGTGAGTTTGACGGTCCCGAAAAGGCTCTATGTGGTCGGCTGGACTGTAATGACTGGGATTAAAAACTTTTGAAACGTATGCGAGGTTCTTGTACGTCGCTTTACTCACACACGGTTACAAACAAGATAGATGCTGATATTCGGGATGACTGCTAACATACTGGGCATAGTTTTCATCCTTTATCGTGGGACCTCGAGGACCATTTCAGCGTTAGTGGAGGCGTAGAGTACAGGTGACATCTAGGCGTAAGTCTTAAGTAGAACATTGTACAGATTACAACGTACATTAGTTGGTCTGTCGATCTTGTAGAAAAACAACAACAACAACAACAACAACAACAACAAAAAGGTACGATAGGTCTACATTAAAGTCCTTGAGAAATGTTCAGAGCTAAAAGATAAAGTCAGAAAAAATCGACGCCCAGAAAAGAACTCACATAGGTCGTCAGTGTGTGTGTTCTGGAATTGGGTGCACCAAGGAGGGGGTCGATCGCAGCCCAATGTCTTACCCCAATCTGTTGATGTCGGACGATTTAGAAAACGGGACAAAAATCAGAATAAGGTTAGAGAGCTAAGGTGCAAATATGAACAGTAAAAACAGACTTTTGGGGCGGTTGGTTATTTGTTTTTATTATTTATTTATTTATTTATTCATTTTTTCATTCATTTATTTATTCTTTTTTGATTGGTTGGTTGGTTTCTGTTTTCGGTTGTGCTTTTTTTTTTTCTTTTTTTCTTTCTTTTCTTTTTTTGTTCTTTCTTTGTTTGTTTGTGTTTAAAGGCTCAGAGGACTGAATTCTAGTTTTGCCAAGGGTGACAATACTGATGTCGTTATATGCGACCGGCTGTGGTTGAGAGAGAGAGAGAGAGA
>CM065716.1:39215748-39228248 GCA_033310375.1 Conus canariensis | reverse complement strand
TGTAGTTTTGTAAAGGACAGACGACTATAAGACAAGAAGCAACACACACACACACACACACACACACACACACACACACACACACACACACACACACACGAAGAAGAAGAAGAAAAGAAGAAGAAGAGCAGCAGCACAACAACAACAACAACAACAACAACAACAACAACAACAACAACAAGAAGGAAAGTGCTCGTTTGAAGAATTTAGTGACGGGGGTTTCTTGCGTGCTCAGTAAGTAGAAAGGAGCCCATAGTACGATCACCCAGTGTGATACTAGCACCACCACAAACCACTGTCAGAGTCTTGAGCACATTTCTTAGAATGAGAGGATGGCGTGCTGGGCCATGTGATATGTAAATACCTAGCAGCCACACGTAGGCAGCCAGATTCCGTCTTCGTAGAGTTCTGTCGTTCTGGAGGTATCGGTGCGGTGTTTAGCACCACTTTTCTTGCCCCTCTCCCCCTCTCCTTTTTTCCCTTCCCCTCATCCGTCGCCATACTCCTTCTCTCCTCTCTCTCTCTCTCTCTCTCCTCTCTCCCCCCCCCCCCCCCCCCCCCTGCCCCCCTAGGATGCTCATCGCCCGCTGGTAATACCATCTAAGATGGCTGCGGTGTCGACGTTGAACTTTGTTGTAACCCCAACCTGAGCTGTAGAGTGAGTGCACGTGGAAAGTAGGCCACGAAGGCAGTTAAAGATTGGTTCCACACACACTGACAACCAGTTCGCACGGCAGAGCGGCACAGACAGGAGGAGACAATGAAAGACTGAAGGAGAACAATGCCGTCTTGAACCAGTGTCATCGGTGAAGACACACTGACTTTGTTGACAGTCAATATTTTTTTCATTCATTTGTTTTTTTCTTAAATGACATACTCGCATGTGTGTTGTGTGTGTGTGTGTGTGTGTGTGTGTGTGTGTGTGTGTGTGTGTGTGTGTGCGTGCTTGCTGTCTTGGTGTTTGTTTCGTTTTTGCCTTTTATTGCTATATAAACGTAGTCCCATCCCGCCGCTGCACAGAGGTCATGTTACTGCAGTTAACACGCTCGAACACGTACCTTCGAAAGACCCATAAAAGCAACTCCGCATCAAGTCTCTCTCTAACACACACACACACACACACACACACACACACACACACACACACACACACACACACACACCCGCGCAAGCGCGCGCGCACTCACACACACACGCAAACTCTGAGCACACGTATACATATACATATACATTTTTAACATGAAAAAAAATGAAAGGCATTTTGCAGCTTATCAAGATATTTAAAACAGCCTTTGACAAAAACAGGTCAGTTAAATATTCTCTTCTCTTTTTTTTTTCAACACTGCAAAATGTACACCCCAATAAGAGTACCCATACACAGCTCCAGTTCCAGACTCAGAGAAATGAGAAGCAGGGAGGCTGGGAGGTGACAGAAGAGGGGGGGGGGGGGGGGGGGGGGGGGGAGCGGGCAGAGAGAGAGAGAGAGAGAGGGGGGGGGAGACATCCATCAATCTATCTAGATAAATTGGTAGATGTGTCTCCTTCCCTCCTCCCTCCCCCCTCTCACCTCTCTAAAACAGAAACTGGTAATGGTAAGGCAGAAAAGAGAAGGGCAGGGGACTTGATAAAAGAACAAGAAGAGAGACTGAAATTGACAGTCAGAAGCAAGGGCAGGCTCCCGGCACACAGTATGGGATGCTTACGTCTATACCGCACGAGCTCACCTCCCTACTGCGATGACCTCTTTCTTTGGGCTACTGCGTTGAAACAGGAAGTGTGTGTGTGTGTGTGTGTGTGTGTGTGTGTGTGTGTGTGTGTGTGTGTGTGTGTGTGCAGTCATTTAATTGTCACTGGTTCCGGAGCCCACCATTATCATACGTGGGGATTCCGCGGCGATGAATGTTGCACAAACCATCTCCTACCTCGGAGTATATGGGGTGGGGGTTGGGGGAGGAGAGCAGTTTATGGAAATTTTACATTTCGTGTGTTCCTAGCAGGAACAATAATAATGAAAGTGATTAAAAATATAATGGTGCACATGTTACCAGTTCAGCTACAACGTGTTAGCTCAACTCCTTTATTTGTTCACCAGATCAGAGTGCATCTTAATGGCATACAAGCAAACGGTCGTCTACGTAATATCTACCTATCGATCTATCTTTTTGTGTTTGTATGTATGATTGTATGCATGCATGCATGCATGTATGTATGTATGTACCTATGTATGTATGCATGTACATACGTGTGTGTATGTATGTGCGTATGTATGTATTTGTATGTAAGTAGGGATTTAATTATCTATCTTTGTATCTGTGTCTATCTTTCTATCTATCTACATGTCAGTCTGTCTGTCTATGTGAATTATGCATTTACAGTTGGTCCATCAGGTATGAGATTAAAAAATATATATATATATATATATATATCACTCTCTGTCTGTCTGTCTGTCTGTCTGTCTGTCTCTCTCTCTCTCTCTCCTCTCTCTCTCTCTCTCTCTCTCTCGATAGATAGATAGATAGATAGACAGGTAGGTTGATAGACAGATAGATGAATGAAATAGTGGGGAGAGAGCAAATGAAGAACAAAAATTCCTCCGTTCCTCCGTCAACAAAATAATGATTTAGCAAAAGTTTGCAGAAGCAAAAAGTTTAGGGAAGGACAAAAGAAGCGAGAATGAATACACAAGGCACTAGAATCTAAATATGAAACCCTTCACAAGCAACATATGGGTTGAAAACAGAATCATTCATCTCGCCTGTCCAGACTCGCCTTTTGTCCCCTAACCGGGATTCGTCAGATGCACTTGCCTGTCTTGGTGTGTAGTGTATGGAATGGCATCATCACACATACATCCTCTTGAATGGGTAGCTGAAAAATACGCAAAGTGTGTAAGAGGGTGTGAGAGAGAGAGAGGGAGAGAGGGGGGGGGGGGTGTGTGTTGTAAACATGGCGCTATCTCTTCGGAGAGCAGTACGAATTTCATTCAGAGAAATGTGCTATGACAGTGATACAACAGAATACAAGACACTACTGTTCAGTACAACTCGGTACAATGCAGTACAATACAAATACAGTAAATACGTACGTTACTTTCTGTTCTCTTATGTTCAAGTAAATGACTAAAGTATTAGCATAATTTGCAAACACCCCTGTCAGGTAAGCAGGTCTGTAAACTGGGGAGGAAAAACAACTCGATTTAGCGGGTAGAATTCAGTGTCAGAGAGAGATGAAAATCGACGAGATAGGCCATTTTGGTAATGGAAACAAATTTGGGTTTTAAATTGTCTATGTGATATACGTTAGAGGACTTTTTTTTAATGGTGTGTATATGCCGTAGTTCGGAAATCACTCGTGTATATGTTTGAAATAGTTCTGAAATTGTCTGTGTACCTTGTGAATAGATTGGAAACTGTGTGCGTAAATTATAGGTAGGTTTGAAATCGTCTTTGCACATCACAGTTTGAAATGGTGCCTTTAGAAATGGTTTGAACATTGCCTGTATGTTATAGATAGTTTTAAATGAATAGATGGACAGTTTTAAACAGTATTCGCTGTTGCAGATCATTTCAGAATTGTCAGTGAAAAGTGTAGCTTATACATGATAAGTTAACAGTTTTAAATTGTATACGTTGTGAATAGTTAAATTCAAATTGTATATAGTATAGACACGTTTACAATTGTTCCAGTATGTTATGAAAAGTCAGTTCTTGAATTCTCTCTCTCCCCCTCCTTCCCTCCCTCTTTCTCTCTGTTATAGACAGTTATAGAATCGTTCAGACAGTGTGCGATTGTTTTGAAATTGTCTGTGTGTATGATAAACAGACTTTTCGTACTGAAGATAGTTTTGAACTTGTCATCACACAGACAGACACATTCAGCGTCTTCACGTCAGTGCTCAACAGCTGTAACCCAGTTTTGGCTTTGTGCATTGCTGTATCAGCACGCTCCGGCGCTGTGCTGTTTATATCACGATTGCCCCCAAACGACATCACGTGTCGTATTGACCGGCACAACCTGTTCACAGAGCAGAGAGGTAACCTTGGCAACGAGGAAGAAGATTAAGTCTGTCTTCTTCTTCTTGTTTTCTTTCTTTTTTCTTTTTTTGGTACATTGCGGCATGGATGTAGGTCTTTTCTGTGAACAGCGACATCGTCTTTTGCATGAGGACAACGCGACATGGTTATAGCTCTTTTCCCTGACCTGTGACGTCGTCTTTAAGACTAGGACAACGCGACGTGGTTATAGCTCTTTTCCCTGACCTGCGACGTCGTCTTTTGCACTAGGACAACGCGACATGGTTACAGCTCTTTTCCCTGACCTGAGACCTCGTCTTTTGCACTAGGACAACGCGACATGGTTATATCTCTTTTACCTGACCTGCAGCGTCGTCTCTTTAAGACTAGGACAACGCGACATGGTTATAGCTCTTTTCCCTGACCTGCGACGTTGTCTTTAGAAGTAGGACAACGCGACATGGTTGTAGATCTTTTCCCTGACCTGCGATGTCGTTTCTAAGACGAGGAGAATGCGATATGGGTTGTAGGTCTTTGCTGTAAACTGCAATAATGTCTTTTGCATAAGGACAATGTTAAGAGGTTGTAGGTTTTTCCATAATCTGCAACTTGGTTAGCAGGATCTTTTTGGAGGGGGGGGGGGGGGGATGTGTGTGCACGCGCGAGCGCGTGCATGTGTGTGTGTTGTGTGTGTGTGTGTGTGTGTGTGTTTAATTTAAATTTACATTAGTTTTATTGTCTCTTTATGCTGTGTGTGTGTGTGTGTGTGTGTGTGTGTGTGTGTGTGTGTGTGTGTGTGTATGTGCTTTGTGCGTCACAAGTATATTGTGGCGTACAAAGCATGCATGCGTGCACGATGATGATGATGATGATGATGATGAGATGATGATGATGATGATGATGATATCATCATCATCATCATCATCATCATCATCATCATCATCATCACCACCACCATCATCAACACCATCATCATCACCGGAGTGATAACCGGAGTGATAATAATGATGATGATGATGATTTTCACCCTGTGAAAATGCTGACGAGGACATCCACCGGAAGCACATGACTTATTCATGGCGGGGATGACATGCACGTGGTCTGATCATGCTTTTTGCGTTTCCCAGTCACAAGCTGTGACGACATCGTCGGTACACACATCATGAGACCGTCTCTAAATGGCTCTTTATTTCTCTTCGTCTCTCTGCCTCTGTCTCTCTTTCTTTACCGCCCTTCTCTCCCCCCCCTCCCCCCCTCCCCCCCCCCTCCACCTTCCCTGTCCACGTCCCTCACCCTGTCCCTTTCCTTCCCACATCACCACTTTGTCTCAGTCCCTCTCCCTCTGCCTCCCTGTCCTGTCCCCCCACCCCCACCCCTCCCCTTCCTCTTTTGTCTTCTCTCTCCGTCTCTCTATCTCTGTTTGTCTGTCCGTCAGTGTGTGTGTGTTGTGTGTGTGTGTGTGTGTGTGTGTGTTGTCTGTCTGTCTGTGTCTGTCTGCTTCTCTCTCTCCTCTCTCCTCCCTCTCTCTCTCTCTCTCTCTCTCTCTCTCTCTCCTCCGTCTCTCTTACCCATCTCTCCCCTCCTCACTCACTCCCTTCTCACCCATCCTCCGCTTTACCACCCACATCACATCCCCCCCACCTTCCGCCTTACTCCCTCTCACTATCCCTCTGCACGCACCCACCACATTCTCTCTCTCTCTCTGCTCTGTCTCCTCTCTTCTTCCTCTTCTCTCTCTCTCTCCCCCTCCCTCTCTCTCCTCCCCCCTCTCTCTCTGTCTCTCTCTCTCTTCTCTCTCTCCTCTCCTCTCTCTCTGTCTCTGTCTGTCTGTCTGTCTCTCTCTCTCTCTGTGAGTGTGTGTGTGTGCGCGCGCGCGCGCGTGTGTGTGTGCGTGTGTGTGTGTGTGTGTGCGCGCGCGCGCGCACGCGCACGGCGGAGCAAAGGATGAAGTTGGTGGGATGAGATAGAAGAGGAATAGAGGTAAGGTGGGAACTGGGCGGCGGGAGTTGGGGGGGGGAGGGGGTCTTCGGCTATAGATGTGCTGTACGGCTAGCAGCAAGGCACGTCAGCATCTTGTCTGCCAACGTCACAATTGGTGACGTGGAAACGGTAACAGGAGACTTATTACCGCCACATCGTGACCAATAAAACACCTGACTCCGCACATACATCTCTACATCTCCGTCTCTGTCTGTCTGTCTGCCTGCTTGCCTGTCTGTCTGCCTGCTTGCCTGTCTGTCTGTCTGTCTCTGTCTCTGTCTCTGTCTCTCTCTCAATCTCTGTCTGTCTGTCTCTCTCTGGATGCGTGTGTGTGTGTGTGTGTGTGTGTGTGTGTGTGTGTGCGCGCGCGCGCGCGCGTGTATGTGTATGTGTGTGTGTGTGTGTGTGTGCGTGCGTGCAAGAGAGAGAGAGAGAGTGAGGGAGAGAGAGAGAACAGAAAAAAAAAACTATTTTGTTTTTAGATCTTGCTCACAATGTTGGTATAATTATGTGCGCTCGCGCGCGGCGTGCGCGAAATCACGTAAGCGTTCGAAAATACTGACTTATAGATTATAATGAATCCTCACGTTTTCTAACGTCTCCCCCCCCCCCCCCCCCCCCCCCTTTCGCACATGCGCTGTAAAAAGTGATGTATATCAACACGTGACATACTAATTAGTATAGGCTTATGTTTGAACATCCGCTTACAAATAGCTGCGGGTGAGGACGGGAGGGGGAGGGGGAGAACGGGGGGTGGGGGACGAAAATGGAGGGGAAGGGGGGGGGTGGAGGAGGAGGGGGAGTTAAAACCGGCCCAAAGAAAGAATTGTCATTCTGCAAACATATAGACGGACTTTATGGCCTTCATAATCATACCCACTGACCTGTCCCCGGGATACGTGTAGGCATAAAAACTCTCGGCTAGATGAGAAAACAATGTTGTTGTAACTACATTCGGTGATCTGCAATGAAACAAGACGCTGACACATTATTGTCTCTGTGTCTGATGATCTGCATCGCAATAGGATGCTAGTAAGAAAAAAGACACGTACGAGATTCCCCCCACCCCCACCCCTCCCGTTACTCCGGAGAATGCACATGAAGAAAGTGAGCCATTGGAAGAAAGGAAGAAAGAAAATAAATGAATAAGAGAACAGTCATTGAATGAGAAGGAAGAGGAAGAGAGGAGAAGGAAATCAGATACGCACATGCATGATGTATTGCTTAGATACGTGGTCTAAGAGAACAGTCATGAAGAATGAAGAAGAAGAAGGAAGGAAGGAAGAGGAAGGAAATCAGAATTACGCACATGCAGTGGATGTATTGCTTAAGATTACGTGGCTCCTAAGAGAACAGTCATTGAATGAATGAAGAAGGAAGAAGGAAGGAAGGAAGGAAGGAAGGAAGAAATCAGAATTTCGCACATGCAGTGGATGTATTGCTTAAGATTACGTGGCTCCTAAGAGAACAGTCATTGAATGAATGAAGGAAGGAAGGAAGGAAGGAAGGAAATCAGAATTACGTACATGCAGTGGGTGTATTGCTTAAGATTACGTGGCTCCTACCTCCCCTTCTCATTATTTTATCCTCGATCATTTGATTTATTTTTTTTTAACCCCATTAGATTTTAGATCTCTCTCTCTCTCTCTCTCTCTCTCTCTCTCTCTCTCTCTCTCTCCTCTCTCTCTCTCTCTCTTTGTGGTGTTTGTATGTGTGTTGCGCGCGCGCGCGCAATGTTTATGTCTCTGGCAGTTTATGTATGACCGTGTGCTTGTTGTGTGCTGTGTGTGTACGTGTGTGTGTGTGTGTGTGTGTGTGTGTGTGTGTGTGTGTGTGTGTGCTGCGTGCAGCGCGCACGTGGGATCCATGGTTTGTGTGTGTGTGTGTGTGTGTTTCTCCCCATTGAATGCCCACGTCTCGTTGCGTCGCGTCGCGGCCCTATGCTAAGGCACAAACAAACAAAACAAACCCTCCCTCCATAGAGCGCTGTGGTCCCCTTCGCACTTCTCCCTTGCAGTGTGGACCTTCGTCTGGGTCCTGTTTACCGCCGGGAGAGGGGCCTGCGTGAGGGACCAGCTGGGAAGGGAAGGTGGACGTGGTGTGAAAGTGGACGTTGGGAGCAGGGGAAGGGGAGGTGGGGAGGGGCCTGGGAGAAGGCAGGGAGATGGGTCAGTCCAACTCTCTAGATCTAAAGCATGTCCAGCCGCAGTTCGGTGTTTCAGTTGTTTGTTTTTTTCTTCAGTGAGGCGAATGTCAAGGGGAGGGGGGAGGGGGGGGGGAAGGTGGATGGGGGGGGGGGGGGAGGGGAACCTGACAAAACGAAGGAAAGACCCCCCGCATAGAGGACGTAACGTGTTGCACTTCAACGTTTCAAAGAGGGCTTTTGTTTGCCGCTGCTTTGCGAGGGGATACTCGCGGAGTTGGAGGGGCGGCGGGGGGCGGTGGTGGGGGATAGAATGTGGGGGGTAGGTGGGAGGATGGAAGGAATGGGGGGGGGGGGGGGGGGGGGGGGGGGGACCAAAGTTGCACTCTACGACAATAGCATGTCCAGATCCTTGTCGACCGTTTAGATCTCGTCTGCTTGCCAAGTGACGAGTGAAAAAAACAAAAAATCGAAATATTCAAAAACTTTGAATTTTGAAAAAAAAAAAAAAGAAAAAGAAAGAAAAAAAAAAGCATCCGCGTTCCAAGCACGACAATGTCAGTCGCACTTCTATCATTTCCAGGGTTTTGTTTGCTAGGGAGTGGAAAAAGGAGGGGCTTGGGGGAGGAGAGCGTTAGGGGTGGAGGTTGGGGAAGAGTGCGAGTGGCGTGGCGGGGCATGGCGGGGCGGGGTAGGGTGGGTGGGGGAAGGCACGTGGTTTTTTGTTGTTTTTTTTTTTAGCTGGCTAGTCTTCCTCTTTGCGTTAACAGCATGTCCTGTTTGTTTCCAGTCATCTTTCCGTTTGCACAGGTGTCTGGTCTTTCTCTGACCTTGCGCTGTGTGTGTGAGCGGTTTGGATCCTCCCCCCCCCCCCCCCTCCCCCCGTCTCTGTGTGTCTGGTGTCTGGTCTGTATTGTCTGTTTCTCTGCCCACGCAACCCCACCCTGTCAGTCACACTTTCTCTATCTATCTATCCGTCTGTCTGTCTGTTTGTCTGTCAGTCTATCTGCCTCTCTCTCAGTCTCTGTGTCTGTCTGTCTGTCTGTCTGTCTTCGTCTCGTCTGTCTGTCTCTCTCTCTCTCTCTCCTCTCTCTCTCTCTCTCTTGTCCCAGTTTATCGTCTCTGACTATCCATCTGTCTGTCTGTCTGTCTGTCTTCTGTCTGTCTCTCTCTCCTCTCCCATGTCTATCTCTCGTGTATGGTGTGTGTGCGCGCGTGCGCGCGCGCGCGCGCCTATACAGCAATGATTTGTCAGTGTGTCAGTCCGTGCGTCATCGCCATTTCGCAAGGCCTATGCGGCCACACAATAAAATAAAAAAAAAGCACCGGTCATACACATACGTATACACATAGGAACGCCTGTCTTCTTTCCCAGGTCGAGAATTTCTCCTTTCTGCCTGTGTTTCCTTCTTCTTTGCCGCTGTGTGGGGCTGGGTCACCTTGGGCCTGAAGCATTGTTCTCTTTGATCCGAAGGGGGTTCTAGGTTCGAGATCTCGACGTAGCCAGCCAGCCAGCCGGGTTAGGGGAGGTTTCTTTTCGGAGAGAGCACCTGGGCGGACACTAGGCCCTTTCTCCAGATCTTGCGGAGGAGGCTTGGCACGGAGGTCCTGGGTGTGAATACATTATGTGCATTAGAGAAAACTCTCTCACACATACGAACGCACTCACGCACGCACGCATGCACATATACAAAGTGTATGCACGCTGGCGAGCGCGCGCACGCACGCATGCACGCGCACACACACGCACACGCACGCATGCACACATACACACCTTCACGGACACCCCTACATACACACACAAACACACACACACACTCACACACACACACTTGCGCGCGCGCGCGCGCGCCACACACACACACACACACACACACACAGCACACATAAACACACACACAGCACACAACGCGCGCGCGCACACACACTCACACACACACACACACACACACACACACACACACACACACAAAACACACACACACACAAACACAACACCACACCACACCACAACCACACCACACCACACCACAACACCACACCACACACACACACACACACACACACACACACACACACACACACACTGCCTGCACGTTAAATACTCTTTCATCCTTTGAAGAAGAGAAGGTCATTTGAAGAAGAGAAGGTCATTTGAAGAAGAGAAGGTCATCGTGTAGAGATGGGATGGATGCAAAAAGAGAGAAAAGAAAAGAAAAGAAAGAAAAGCAGCCAACGAACAGAGCAAAACGAATGCACACAGCTATCTTCCTTACATGTCATCCGCGCAGACAGATTATGTCAACTTTAAGAGTGGGATTGACAACGCATACACAACAAGATAATCTGTCAGGTGGAAAGAAGCAGAGACCTTTGATTTGTTTTGATTTTTGTATAGCCTGGTCGTCTGTCTGTCTGTGTCTCTCTCTGTCTCTGTCTGTCTGTCTGTCTGTCTTCTCTCTCTCTCTCTCTCTCTCTCTCTCTCTCTCTGTCTCTCTTTCTTTTGCTCTCTCTCTCTCTCTCTGTCTCTCTGTCTCCTCCCCTCTCTCTCTCTCTCTCTCTCTCCTCCTCTCTCTCTCTCCACCCTCTGTCTGTCTGTCTCTCTTTCTTTTGCTCTCTCTCTCTCTCTCTCTCTCTCTCTCTCTCTCTCTCTCTCTCTCTCTCTCTCCACTCCTCTGTCTCTCTTTCTTTTCTCTCTCTCTCTCTCTCTCTCTCTCTCTCTCTCTCTCTCTCTCTCCTTCCTTTCCTTTTCCCCCCCTCTTATTCCATCCACTTTTTCGTCCCGTCTTTTCTTTCTTCCCATTTGAAAAGATTTTCCTACCCCTCTTTTGCTTTTAATCTGGACTTTCTTCTTTCGTTTTTCTTTTTCTTCCCCCCCCCCCCCCCCCCCCCCCCCCTCGAAATATTCATTGACGTGAATTGTTCTCTGATGACATGGCGCAAATATGTCAGCGTGTTCCGCATATTTTGATATGAAAAGGCTTCTTGCCTTGACAGAGGTCATGGATGGCATAAGAAGCCGGTTTTAGCAACGTAACTAGCTTTCTGAAGAAAGAAAGAAAAAAGAAACAAGCCACAGTGTGTTCAAAGGGAGATACCCTCGCAACAAACGGTCGGATAAAACGACAATGTTAAGAGGCTGAAGACATCATCGAGAAAGAACGACTATGGGGAGTTCTTAGAGGACTTTTTTTTTTCATGCAGTCAGTGGAATTGTGGGGAAAAAACCTCCCAAAATTCTATGCGTTAAAAAGCAAAGACACTCTAACAACAAGCTGTTTTGAGACAACTGCGGGTCAGAAGTCCTAAAAAAAAAAAGAAAGACCGTGGGAATTGGTTAGGAAATATATTCTCCTCTGCACACTGTAGGACTGGAAAAACAATAGTCTGTTGAAAAGAATATACCCTCGTTCGGTATGTTCTGAAAACTGGGTGTCATGTCTTCAAAGAAAATTATGACATACTGATTTAAGTCGGTTTTTTTTTTCTAGATATAGTTTGTAGAGCTGAAAGGGACGCACCCCAGTGTGTTAATAAGGGGGCTACTTTGAGCAACAAATTATTTTGAGAAAATTGCGTGTCAGATGCCCTCTAAATTGTTAGATGTCATATCTCCCGTGCAGTCTTTAGAACTGGAAACGCAGCAGCAGTCTTCAACAAGCTGTTTCAACAAAAATAGCGTGTCAGGTGCCACCCAAGTGAACTGAAAGTAATTATAGGGTATAGGGGATGGTTCGAGAGCATTTTTCAATGCAGCCTGCTGAACTCGAAGGAAAAAAAAAAAACCTCCCTAAACCCAACTTTCAATAAGCAAATATACCCTTACAACGAGCTGTTTTGAGAAAACCACGGGTAAGAAATTCTGAAAGAGGATGGCCGTGGCACTTAAATAGAAGGTGTCATTTCTATGGTCTCTGTGGAGCAGGATGAAAAAGAGTGTCAGCAGGCGTAAACCCTGCACGCTGTTTTCAGAAAACTGTAAATGAGATATCTTAAAGAAAAAGATTATGACATATTAGTTAGAGAACATTTCGTCAAGCGGTTAAACATCCTCCAAACAGAATTTACCATGAGATGTGGTTAGGAGGCGTTTGTCAATGAAATCGGAGAAACTAAGAAAAACAAAACACAGAGAACAGTCTACGAAACACAGGAACACGTAAAGTTGTTAAAAATATTCGAAAATGATTGTTGCTAAGAGGTTAGACGTCCCCAAGGAGACTAGACCTGTTCTGGGGGGAAAAATGAGGAGATAGCACACCTGTCTCTCCAAAGCAGAGGAAGTTACCTTTACTCAGTTCATGGGTCAAGCAGATAGACCTGCAGAATCAAAGATTTGATTTGAAGGGAACACCAGGATGACT
>CM065716.1:39210748-39213248 GCA_033310375.1 Conus canariensis | reverse complement strand
TAATTTTGTCAATTGATTTTCACAGACTTTAATTAAACACCCATTGTTTTGCCAGCTGAGGATGAAATACGAAACAATGAAATTATTGGTACGCAAACTTGTATAGGCAAGTCACTGCGCATTAATTTTGATACAGCTCAAAAAACTAACAAACAACCAAATAAAAGACGAAGAACACCAGTGTCGTGTTATCACTGTCGTATAAAACTTCATGTTTTGTTTCATAGGAATGGGATGGAGGTCTTTCTTCTCCCCCCCCCCCCCCCCCCCCCCCCCCCCCCCCCCCCACCTCCTCTTCGCATTCCTCATTTGAACATGATCACAAACAGTGCTCCGTTTGTTGTAGGCATGGCAGACAGACAGAGTCCGTCGATGTGCCATAATGAACCACAGAATGAGCCATTGTAACAGAGACACTATGAAGTGTATCACGAATCACAATTGGTCATTGTCCCCTTGAGGTGATAGACTGTGCGATAAACAACTCGAAGTTCCATGGGATGTCCCTCCCTCCCGCCTTCCCTCCTGGTTTTCAGCGTTTTGAGCGTTGACTGTCAAATCGACATCCAACAGTTACCCAAGGAGGGAGGGAGGGAGAGAGAGAGAGAGAGAGAGAGAGAGAGAAGAACAGAAAACAGAAAAAAAAATCGTTCAAGAAAACAAACGGAGGGAAAAAAGCGCAACATTTTGTTTATCATGTTAATTTGACCGCGCCATTGGAAACCCGAAAGTCCTTTTAAAATCGCTGAATTTGTCGGATGAGTTGTTGGCGTAACCTCTGCTAACGCTTCGTCCATTGCAACAGTGTAGCACTTGTTGTCTGTGTTTTGGTGAAGCATGAAATGTTATCAAACGAAAAGCAAAGTTCCTGTCGTACGTTTTTTCAGAACAGGACAATAACATTTCATGGGCTAGTTGTAACATTAAGCACTTCATTGGTAAGTCGGAACAGTGAGGAGTTCATGATTTGAGGTTTTCACGGTGGCCAGTCGTAGCAGTAAGGATTTCATGGCTTAGTCGTATAGCAGTAAGGATTTAATTGGTTATTTACAACAATAGGGATTTCATGGGTTAGTCATAACAATGAGAATGTCATGGGTGAGCCGTAAAAAGAGGGAGTTCATGAGTGAGCCGTAACTAGGGGGATTTCATGAGTTAGCCCTAACAAGGATTTCATGGGTGAGCCGTAAACATGGATTTCAAGGATTAGCTGTGATATGGATTTTAATGGATTAACCGTAACAAGAAGGATTTCAAGGATTAGTGGTAACAAAATGATTTCATGCGTTAGCTGTAACAAGGAGGATTTCGTGGTGGTGGCTGTAACAAGGATTGAATGGATTAGCTGTAACAAGACAGATTTCATGGGTTATTTGTAATAAGGATTCCATGGATTAGCCGTAAGAGGAAGGGTCAGCCGTAACAAGGATTTCATGGATTAAGGTAACAAAGATTTCATGAGTTAGCCGTAGCAAGAAGGGTTTCATGAATTAACAGTTTCAAAGAGGATTTCATGGATTTGTTGTAACAAGGAGGATTACATGGTTTAATCATTGCATTACGGATTTCACGGGTCAGTGGGAACAGTAAGGATTGTGTTGTTCGATCATGCATTGTTAGACTGAAGGTATGTGGGGGCGATGAAAACTTTCTACCGGGCCAGTCACATTATGCTCACACCAAAACTGCCCCTTTTCATCGTAACACATCAGAGGTAGAAAAAGAGCCAAGGTTCGAACCTAAGGACCACAACGATCACGAATACCTAAACGGCAGTCGGTCGCTCCGTTGTTTGTGGATGGGGAGTGGACCGGGATATAAAAATTCCGGATTGATTGACCGCCGTTCGAAGACGGCCGTCCGGCGGCCCTGAAGATCCCATCGTCATGACCTCCATGAAAGAAGGAAAACATCGACCATCTAAGAAGGAAGAACTTCACCCAGGCTCCTGCCTAAGGACGCCGTCTACCCTGGGTTCCTCCTCCCGTCCGCAGAACTGACTCCGACCAAACCTGCAAGCATACAAGTCTGCCAGACAAACGACTCCACGCTGCAGCTTGCTGCGGCTGCAAACTTTTCCCTAGAAGCTTTTGCTGTAAGGACGTAAAAACTCAACTACATTGACCCGCCGTTTTGGTATTCACGGTTGCTTTGGCACCTGAATCGGAGAAGCGGGAGGGAAACAGCAGCAGAAATCAAAACAGTGGTCTGCTAATATTTATTTATATCTCATCTTCCATGGCACTCAAGTGGCGTGACTCCCACGCGACTCATTCGGTCTCCCCGTTCACAACAGCAGTCTGGTTTGTCCCCCCTCAGCCACAGGTACTACTTGTTGTGGCATCCCCCACAGTGTCTGGTAAGAACTCTTTGACAGTCTGCTTCTTCGATGACACAGCCGTGTGGGAAGTTCTTCTGATACTGTGGTGGTTGTGACCCAAAGGGTCGATGCAACAACGCTATCTTTTCAGGTCAGTGGACATTGATAATGCGGTGTTTA
>CM065716.1:39193248-39200748 GCA_033310375.1 Conus canariensis | reverse complement strand
CTGAGAGAAAGGTCAGGCAGTGTAGAGGCTGGACTGGGTGTGGGACATGTGGGGGAAGCGTGACCAGCAGGTGTGTTGCTGTGAATGATGAAGTATTTTCTTGAGGGGAAAACCGAAGTATATACACGCACACACCACACACACACACACACACGCACGCACACACGCTCGCACACACGCACACACACACACACCACTACCATCATCCCCGCCACCACCACCACACCGTACAACACACACGCGCGCGCGCGCGCGCGCGCGCGACACACACACACACACACACACACACACACACACACACACACACACCTCTCTCTCTCTCTCTCTCTCTCTCTCTCTCTCTCTCTATCACGAATGCGAGCACGCTCACCCAGAGAGAGAGAGACAGAGAGAGGAGGACAAATTTTAAACGTTGATTATACAGACTATGATTTTATGAAAGGCGCTCTGCTTTTGTTACATCTCACACCGATAATTCAAATCATAACACACACACACACACACACACACACACACACACACACACACACACACACAACACAAAGAAAGAGAGAGAGGGGGGGGGAGGAGGGAGGGAGTTTTGGAGATTAAGTCAGGATTTTCTTTACAACTATTGCTCCTTTGTTATTTCAACACAATGAATGCATTCTTGAAGAAGAGAGAGAGAGAGAGAGAGAGAGAGAGAGAGAGAGAAGAGAGAGAGGCAATAAAGATGCCAAAATCGAATACCATGAAAGCATCCATGTTCATATTCACATGAAACACAGATCACAGACAACTAAACCAAGAGATCAAGAAGCTAGTCATTTCACCCACTGTATTCAGACTTGTCACAAAAATGCGTGCTGCAAAAATGTTCTCAGAGACCGGACGAACGTTCCAATTCGCAAATTTGGTCATCTAAAGGACTGAGAGATTTGTGGACATTTACGCACGTACATACTCTGGCGCATTTACGACGGCCGACCACACGCACGTACTTATTTACATACAAACATAGATACGTACATCCATGCTTCCATACATAAATACATGCATACATCCGTCCATCAATCCCTCCATATATACATGCACGTACATACATACGTGCACACATATGTATACACAAACATGCTTACATACATACATACATACATACATACATACATACATACGTTCGGATAGGTTGGTTAACTGTGACTTGTCACCTGTATGTATTAAAATGGCACGCGCTTTATTAAACATTACCTGTGTGTGTGTGTGTGTGTTGTGTGTGTGTGTGTGTGTGTGTGTTCGTGCGTGCGTGCGCGTGCGCGCCCGTGTGTGTGTGTGTGTGTGTGTGTGTGTGTGTGTGTTGTGTACGGTGGGTGGGGTGGGGGAAGAGTGGACCGGGATGGAATCTTGTAATGCACAGACGTATGATTACGAATGTCGAACCAATTTGTGCACAATTTATTTACGATGATGTTACGAGCGTGTGTGACCGAAAATGTATATCTAAAAGAAAAGAGAGACAGACAGACAGACAGACAGACAGAGCTGTTTCATTATGTGGCGACTGTATACAACTTTCACTTATGAAATAAATACTAGTTTCATGAACGAAAAGGGCGGTGGGTGAAGGGGAAGGGAGTGGGAGGGGAGAAGAAAAAAGAAGGGAAGATCAGGAAGTAGTAGGCCCACGTGATCAGCGCAGAAAGGTCCGGTGTTAGCCGGTGCAGCGACTTCATACCACTCTGTTATGTGTGGACATGATGGCGCCTGCCTAGTTCGGCAGGGATTTCCCCGTAAAGTCGTTTCTAGAAAAAAAAGGATTGGGGATGTGCTGGCTGGTGTGCGTGTCGTGTGTGTGTGTGTGTGTGTGTGTGTGAGAGAGAGAGAGAGAGAGAGAGAGAGAGAGAAGAGAGAGAGAGAGAGCGCTCTCGCGCGCGCGCATGTGCGTACGTGCGCGTTAGCATGTTCGTGCATGCTAGAAAGGGAAAAACAGGAAAGAGAAACCCAGCATGAAATTGTGGATCACTCGGGAGTGGGTGTGGGAAGGCATCCATGGGTGTAATATGCAGTCTGGCAGTTGGAACGGAACAAACAGTAAGGGCCCTGATTCTGACGCAGACGTGGACGTCTGGTTGCCAAGACACGCATAGGCCTGCTGTGTTGACGGACATGATGTCGGCATCCCATTCCATTCCGCTGCCCCGCTTTTGTTTTTACATACAGGATCTCTCATCAGGGAGAGAACGACAGTGATGTTAGGTTTGCACCGGGTTCTCTACTCATCAACAACGCCCGACCGTCGGCTCGTTCAAAAAGCCACTCCGGGGTGTCGTGAAATAGCAGGGAGTTGTGTGCTGACGTAAAGAATACAAGTGACGTAAGAACTACAGATGACGTGAAGACTGCAGATGACGTAAAGAATACAGATGACGTGAAGAATGTAGATGACGTAAGGAATACAGATGACGTGAAGGCTACAGATGACGTAAGGAATACACATGACGTGAAGGCTGCAGATGACGTAAGGAATACACATGACGTGAAGGCTACAGATGACGTAAGGATTACAGATGACTTTGTAAACTCAGTGGCAGATAATCTCTTGAGTGGAGTGGAACAAACGAACAAACAAAATGCATGAACGTGCACAGCACGTCACAGTCTGTCCGTCTGTCTGTCCTGTCTGCTGCTCTGTCCTCTCTCTCTCTCTCTCTCTCTCTCTCTCTCTCTCTCTCGTGTGTGTGTGTGTGTGTGTGTGAGCGCGCGCACGCGCGCGCGTTTGTGATAATGAAATAGATATATATAAAAAAAAAACAACAACTCCGTCTTGATGAAAAGTTCATCAGAATACCAGTGTGTGTGTGTATGTGTGTGTGTGTGTGTGTGTGTGTGTGTGTGTGTGTGTGTGTTTAAAAGCAATAAAATCGCAGGCAAGAGACAAATGGACACACACACATACACACACACACACACACACACACACACACACACACACACACACACACAACACACACTACAACACACCCGAGGGCGTGCGCGATTTGACGTACATTCACGTTCCAAAGTAGTCCATGTATATTTTCTTTTACTAACAAGGCGTCAGAAGAGATTAGCGCTCAGAAGACCAAGGTAAGTACAAATACGTGTAGTGCGAGAAGACACTGCAATGGCGGTGACCTAGCGAGAGCACGCGGCATACATCTATTGCTTGTTCTGTCACCTCCAGCTGTCCTATTCCTAAGCACGACGCACTGTCTGACTGAGACAGAGGTAATAAGAAACGCAGGGCGCAGTGTGTACCTCCTGCTCCCATCCATTATAATTGCCTCTTTCAGCTGTATAGTGAACAATCCCATTTGAGAGGCCCCCCTCCTGGGCGTGGCGGTGTGTGACGTGCAACACAGGCGATGAGACAGTAAAACAAAGAACAAAAAGAAACCCACGTGGGGGGGGGGGGGGGGGGGGGGGGGGGGGGGGGGGGGGAATCATTTGCTTACACTTTCCCCCTTCCCGCTCTTCCTTTTCCTCCGTACCCCCTCCTCCTTCCCCTCCCTTTGTCCTTGCTCCCCCCCCCCTCCCCTCCCCCTTAACTCCCTATGTTGTCACTGTTGCCAAGGGGAAACAAATCTTGAAATGTGTCTTTTATAAACATTTTTTTTTTTTTTTTTTTAGAAAAATTGAATTGATTACATACAAGTCATATACAGAACACGTAACAAAGATTCCAGAAAACTCAACGCTTATTTTATGCCATGACAAAAGAGAGCTTTTTTATTTTTATTTTTATTTATTTATTTTTTTTAAGTTCTGTCAGCTTTTATTTGTACGGACATAAATACAATAATATAGAGAGACAAGGGCACACAGAGCAGATCTGACCCTTCGATTACCCCACCCACAATATATTTATTATTATTATTATTATAATTTATTACCCCATCAACAAGGAAAGCGTATGAATTTGTCTTTCTATACTCCTTTAAGCTAGAGTCACAGTTCATCTTCCCTAGCGGTATGCTTGCTGTCGATAGCTGAACGATGAAATCCAGATTGTCGAAAAACGTCCATTTTTTGCTTGCATGTGCATCAGAGTGAGTCTGTATAACAAACAGTGTTTTGGTGTGTGTGTGTGTGTGTGTGTGTGTGTGTGTGTGTGTGTGGCGCGCGCGTGCGTGCGTGCGTGCGTGCGTGTGGTGTGTGTGTGTGTATGTGTGTGTGTGTGTTTTGTGAGTAGTAGTAGTAGTAGTAGTTTCTTTCGTTTTACGTGGGGTTTTTTTTTGGTTTTTTTTTCACAATTTTTGTGATATTAGACGTGTGTGTGTGGCGGGGGGGGTAAAACTTAAGTGTTGGCATTTTCTCAGCAGTTGCATGTGCTGGCACAAATATACGCAGAGGAATGATAAACATTGATACGACTCTTTCAGCCCTACAGTGCATGAAGATGTAATCAAATGGTATAGGCTGCATATCAGCGTTTGTGGAAATGGTTATCAACAGGAAAAACGGACATTTTGTAGAAACTGTTAGCGGTTAAGTATCACCTATGCATTAATAAAAAAAATTAAAAAATTAAAAAAAGACTGTTAGGAAATATTCCATGGAAACGTTCAACCAATGTTAACTTACATTCTATCCAGATCAGATTACTTCATGCGATAAACAACTATTTACAAAATATGGAACAACAACTGGTCTGTCATCAATATATCTCGCCAAATACTGCAGGGTCTGACTGTATAATTGTCATTTTTGGTGAATCAAGCAATCAAATCTGTTAAAAAAAAAAAAAATGTCTTGCTTGTTTCCACAACAACAGTTATCAAAATTACACCAATACATCCTAGATTTGCCTATGTGAATCAAATTATACAATATTTAGACACGCTGATAGAAGTGGGGAAATCTGAAATGGCTGCATTAATTAAGATAAACGTCATTTGCGGCGTCAAAGTAAGAAGATGATACACATCGGTGCAAATCTGATGAGCGTAGAGGCATACTTGACCAAAAGGCAGGTCAGTCGATTTAAGAATAGGCAGCCATCTCTTGTCTGGCTGGAACTAGATCACCTCGACTCACTCTCAGAACACTTGCCCTTTGCACTTCCGAGGAAAACAGAAAGTAGGCTATGGACAGCCCCCCCCCCCCCCCCCCCCCCCCCCCCCCCCCCTCCTCCGCGCGCCCCATCTCTTCAGCTTCATCCCACCCTCTGCATTATATGTGAGTCAACGTAAACATATCTAGTCTTGTTTCGAAATAAAAAAAAGAAAAAAAAAAAAGAACGTATTCCCCCTTTCATTTGTGAAGAAAATAATTCTTTCGTGCCGTATTTAATATACAAGCAAACCGCATTGTGGGCCTATGCTGGTTTTACTGATTTCTCTGAACAGGATGTCAAAAGATGTTAAGGACAAAGGAGCGCATGGACGAAGAAAAGGGGAGGAGATGAGAGAGAGAGAAGGAAAGGGGGGGGGGGGGGGGGGGGGGGGGGAGGGGGGGGAGGAGGAAGTTGCCCGCCTCATCATTTCCGACATTCAACCATGATCCAGGTGCGTGTTCGCGAAAAAACAAACAACGTGTTTGTGAGAACTGGAGAGACAATGACTTGGCAGGAATGTCCAGGTCAACACTGGAGATCACGTGTGCGTTTGTTCGTTCAGAGAACAAACCCAGTTTTGGAAAATTTCACTGGTCATACGGTGCACACGGATTTCCGCTCGACCGAATGTCTCACGTGCACGTCCGTTCCAGTGTGTGGTGACGAATACTTGTCTCGCCAGGTTTTAACGATCGCTCAACGTTCACATGCATGCTTGCACGTACGAACGTACTGCCGCCACACGCGCGCGTAAACACCACACCACACACACACACACACAACACACACACACACACACACACACACACACACACACACAGTGCGCCCGCGCGCGCCTGCACAGACACCAAGACCGCGTCCTTACACGCACGCACACATTTACGCACTCTGTGTGCGCAACACACAAACACACGCGCACACACGCACGCATACATACATTCATGTGTACATTCTCTCTCTCCTCTCTCTCTCTCTCTCTCTCTCTCTCTCTCTCTCTCTCCAAAGCGTCAAGCCTCTCTCCCTCACACACACACACACGTGCGCACAGACGCACCGACACACCCGCCCATCCGTCCACACACACACACATAGACACACGCGCACACACACACACACACGCACACGCACACACGCAAGCACACACACACACACACACACACACACACACACACACATACACCACGCTCACACACACACACACACCACACACACACACACACACACACACACACACACACACACACAACATCCATCACTTTACACACACACACATATACGCACACACACGCACGCACGCACGCGCACCCACATCTACACACTCACTCACACACACACACACACACACACACACACACACACACACACACACACACACACACACACTCACACACACACACACACACACACACACACACACACACACACACTACTGCCGTTCTCTGCCTTTCCAGTGAAGAGATGACACCGGAGACGGACAAACACAGGACCTTAATGTCTCTGTTTTAACACTCACACACATAGACACCCACACATACACAACAACAATATCAGCAACAACTACCCCTAACCTCAAAATCATCCCCCATTCGATCAAATTTCCGAAGTTATTTTCCCCTATACAAACTTGACGATGTAGCTATTAACAGATTTTTGTATGACCTTAGCTTATTATAGAGCTGCAAATTCACACATACGGTCACTGTTACTGACTTTGTTGACGTCAGTATTCCGACGATTAATGTGTGTGTGTGTGTGTGTGTGTGTGTGTGTGTGTGTGTGTGTGTGTGTGTGTGCGTGCGCGCGCGTGCGTACGTGCGTGCGTGTGTGTGATTTTTCACTGTCCTTGCCGTATTTCTGGACTGTATTCACTTCATTTTAGCACCTCGCGGGAACTAAATGAACAAACAAGTGAGTGATACGACTGAAGAGAGAGGCAATGAGAGAGAGGAGGGAGATCTAGCAGCTCCCCCCTTCCTCCCTGCTTATCTTCTTTCATATACGTGTGCACACAAACACATTTATGTGCATACACACACACACACACACACACACACACACACACACACGTACGTACACACACACACACTCACAAGCGCACGTGCGCACGCACGCACAGTCACGCGCACGCACGCACGCACGCACAGAGTCACACACACACACACACATTCACACACACACACACACCACACACACACACACACACACACACACACACATTCACACAGTCACACACACACACACACGCGCGCGCGCGCGCGCGGCGATCTCTCTCTCTCTCTCTCTCTCTCTCTCTCTCTCACACACACACACACACACACACACACGGACACATAAACACTCACGCACACACACACACACACACACACACACACACACACACACACACCACACACATGCGCGCGCGCACGCACACGCGGGCGTGTCGCTTC
>CM065716.1:39175748-39180748 GCA_033310375.1 Conus canariensis | reverse complement strand
AAGAAAGAAAAACGGAAAGAAAGAAGAAGAACCCCCCCCCCCCCCCCCCCCCCCCCCCCCCCCCCCCCCCCCCCCCCCCCCCCCCCCCCCCCCCCCCCCCCCCCCCCCCCCGCCAACAAACAAAAAAAAAAAGTTCCACGGAATCGAAACGGTTGGTTATGCAAGAAAAATGAAATGGTAAAAATAACCGAGAGGGCGAGATGCGTGAAAACTTTGCCCTCTCGTAACTTAGTTGAAGCTGTTTGGCGTCATAATGAATTTGTTCAAAGCAACCTCTGATGTTGCATAGCAGAGACCCAGACATGCTCTTCTATCGCAGTATATAATGTCACTGTTTGAGGTAAGGTGACTCGGTCGATGAGGTACTTGCCTGGGAAGTGAGGACATCACCGGCTCCTGGTTCAAAGGTCACTTGTAGCGAGTTACCCACTCCATGCCCTCCATTCGCTCGTGCTATCCTTACCTCCTTCCCCCACCCACTCCCCTTTCACCCTTCTCCACTCCATTTGTTGTTGTTGTTGTTGTTGTTGTTGTTTGAACGGTACTCTTTTCAGTATGATGATTAACCGATGTTCAGAGCTCAGCGTTTCCTTGGCTCATGTTAAAAAAAAAAAAAAAAAAAAAAGCAACAGCAACATGCGAGTTGAGCCTGGCAAAACTAGGTTTTCAGATATATTCTACTTGGATTGGTAGATTGAACATTTTTTGTTAGAAAAAGTGGTAGGAGCTATCAACCAGTATTGAACATTTTTTTTGTTAGAAAAACTGGTTGGAGCTATCAACCAGTCTCAGACAGAAGGGACAAAAAATGATGCGCTGCAGCATGACATGGCGACACGCTTTTCCCGTGGGAGTGAGAGCGGCCAGCCTGAAGTGGTGTACATAAAGTTGTGCAATGCGACCTATATCACGATCCTTTGTAGTTAGCATGCGCATGGTGACCGTTGATTACGTGTGCAGGTCGATATTTGGTGTCCTGATAGATTCAGCTGACGACGGTTGGTGATGATAGCGATTGATGATCGTGACAGGTGATGTTGATAAGAAATTGTACTCTCTGTGTGTGTCGGTGTGTGTGTGTGTGCGCGCGCGCGCGACCTAAACGGTTTATATCTTGCCACTTTTACATGATATGACAATGTCGATGATAATGCTGGTGACGTGGCGACGATGCATGGTGCACTATGAAGTGAAGTGATAACCAGTTTATACGTGTGATGAAGACGGCGATGTGTGTGTCTGTGTGTGTGTGTGTGCAGATGTTCTACATCGTGTCCAACTACCTGTGCGGTCTGCTGGAGGGCTTTGAGGTCATCGTGGACCACTGGCCCCAGTGGACCTGCGCCATCCTTCGTCCACAGACCCCTGATGCTGTGAGTGTCTGTACCTCACGACCACACTCACACACACACACACACACACACACACACAACACACACACACACACACACACACACACACATGTACGCACGCACGCACACATCGTCTAATATTGCATATTTTTGTGAAAAGAAGTAAAATGAAAGCACTACTACTACTACGACTACTTCACACATACATGTACACTCACACACACACACACACACACACACACACACACACACACACACCACACACCTACTCCTCATCTCTCTCTCTCTCTCTCTCTCTCTCTCCTCTCCTCTCTCTCTCTCTCTCAGAAAGAAGAGGGAGAAAAAATGGAGCGGAGAGGAAGAAAAATCCGGATGAAAAACAAAGAGAATGAAATACACACACACACACACACACACACACACACACACACACACACACACCACACACACACACACACAACACACACACACACACACACACACACACACACACACACACACATCAAACACACACACACACACACACACACACACACACACACACACACACACACACACACCACCACAACACACCACACACACACACACACACACACACACCACGCACACCACACACATACCCCCACCCACACCACACACACACACACACACCACACACACACACACACACGCGCGCGCACGCGCGTACGCGCGCGCACACACCACACACACACAACACGCACGCCACGCACGCACACACACACGCGCGCGCGCACAGCGAGGGGTTCTCATTTGGTTCCATTGGGTTCGGTCGTAGTTCACTGATTTGCACTGCGTATTTTGGGGGCCCAAACACGTTCACGTTCGCGTACCCTTTCACCAGAAACCGTGCCTGTCTTTGGAACAAAACAAAGCTGTTTCCCAACTACCCTTTGGCCGCGCATCTGCGCTGCGTTACATGACCTTCTGACAGGTGTCTTGAGTTAGGCGAGCTTTACACGTGAATATATATATTTTTTCTCCTAGTGTAACCTCGTGTGCGAACATTGATTAAACACGCATGTATTTCTTAACTCGTTTCGCAAATTGGTAGGTTCACACTGACGTTGCTTTTTATTGCAGAGAGCGAACAGAGGCTGGAAACTGGGTAGGTGTCAACGAAACATTATGACAGATCTCTCAAAAGGAAGGAAATAATTATGGTCTGGTATGTTACGTACTGGCCTTGGAGACGTAGTTCTTTTCTTATACGAAGTGCCTTCCCTCCCCACCTCCTTTATCTTCCTTTTATCCCACTCGACCGTAAATGGTGCTGTGTGTGCTAGTCTTCTAAGCGAGCTAATAAACCGAGGTCTCCCCATGTGCAGCATGAACTTTATTTAGCGCACATGAAACAACCCATGGCAGCGAGGAATTTATCCCTGGCAAAATTGTTACAGGAAAGTCCACTTTTATAGATAAACAACAGACCTCAGCAGGAGAATGTGTTGACAGGTAAGCAAAAACGAAAATCTATGTGGACAGAAGGGGAGGATATGTTGATGGGTAAGCAAGACTCTACGTCGACAAAAGGAGAATATATTGACAGGTAAATAAAAAAAAAAAAAACCCTACATCGACAGAAAGGGGTAAACTGTGTTGAAAATAAAAGACCTACGTTGACAACCAAAAGAAACATGTGTCGATAGGTAAATAAAAAAACAACAAAAAACTATGCCCACAGAAGGGAAGGGGTAAAATGTGTTTACAGGTAAACAAGAACCTGTGTTGACGGAGGGGATCAAATGTGTCGACAGGTGAACAAAAACTTGTGCCGACAGAAGACGTAATATGTATTGATAGGTCACCAAAAATCTACGCCGACAGAACGAATACGACGCGTTGACAGGTAAACAAAAACCTACATCGACAGGAGGGGGAGAAATGTGTTATGCTATCTTTTCCCCAGAGAAAGTTCGAGGATTTTTACACAGAGAAATCCGTTTCATGAGCGAAGTTCAGCAGTGCAGTATAATACAATACAACACAATACAGTTTACAATACAATACAATGCAATGCAATACCAAGCAATTCAAGATGAACTGTAAATGGAAATCACTCGGAGAGTGTTTCTGGTTGAACGTTCGTCACAATGATATATCGCTGGTCCTTCACAAAAAAGGACTCGCATCCCTTATTCTTGTTCAACTTCTTTTTCGTCTTCTTTTATTGTCATTGTTAGCGTAGCATTCGTCAATGACGTCATCATCTTTTGTTTTGTTTTGGGTTCTATCCAATCATAAGGCAGGAAGATACTGTCAGACAAGACAAAATATGTTGTATGAGAGAGTTAAACAACGAACACAAACACATTCCTTGGCTTCATTGCCGCTCCTACCCTTCTCACCTGACAACGTCAGCAAACTGTCCGCAATGCCAGGGCTCACGAAATGGCACGTCAGTGCTGCTTCGTGTGAGGCGCCCCTTAAGCTGCTAGGTGTGGACGGTGTGGCAATCAGCCAGCCAGACAAGTGAAAGACGACTGAAGGTGAAGATAATGCAAAAGTTGTGACTGGCCAGTGCGAAGAGAGTGGGTTCTGGAATCGGCTAGACAGATTGCGACATGCAGGTACACGATGACCGCTTTGGCAAAGTCGCATATTCTGGCTGAACATTGTTGATCTATCTGGGTACTCGTGTGTGTGTGTGTGTGTGTGTGTGTGTGTGTGTGTGTGTGTGCATACATTGGTGGGTGTATGTGTGTGTTTGGTCGGTAAGTTGATTGTCCGTGTATGTGTACAAGAAGGTTAATCTTCAGTCAGACAGAGCGCGTAAGGGTGCGTTCATATAAGCCCAGTCAGATGACGTCAGTTTATGTTTATGACTTGTGCATACGTCATTTTTATTTCTCTGTCTCCCATCGTGGATGTTGACGATATCCAGTCATACTGAACACACACAGTGCCAGCTAGGCCTAGCACCGATCATCAGCAAACGTGCACACACACACACACACACACACACACACACGCGCGATGGCTGGCTGATCCAAGGGACATAAGGTTTGAAAGATACTAGCCTAGCAGTGAATGCTTATGATTCAGACTCCATGAAAACTAAATTCAGAAATATCCCACCTTATGTAATGTGTGTGTGTGGTGTTGTGTGTGTGTGTGTGTGTGTGTGTGTGTGTGTGAAAGTTTCTGAAAGAGAAAAACTTTTTTTTTTTTTAATCAGATTTAAGATTTTACGGAAGAAAGATTTCAACGAAATTCCTACGTGTTTTTAGAAAATCAGTTTTAATGAGATATGTGTACGTGTAAATATGGTTTTGTTTTGTTTTGTTGTTGTTTTTAATCTATTTTGAAAATTGAGGAGACACCCATGATATGACGCTTTGCGAACGGCTCAGCTTTAAGCAACTTGAACTGAACTGAATTGACTAACGATGGGTGAAGAGATATCAATATTAGTTCAAAAGAGAACCGTAGTGGACAGTAGCCCAGAGACATGCTAAGAGCAAGATGGGAAGGTATAGCTGAAGAAGCTGGGTCCGAAAGTTCATCCCTATCTTCTTCCATCTTGCTGTGACAAGAATACTTGTACCCGAGATCTAGATCTGGATCTAGATTGCTGTGTCAAACTGACAGCAGATGGCAGTTGTCTGAATGGGTGTGAGTTGCTGTGTC